>CM072818.1:42278184-42605378 GCA_036937905.1 Salvia rosmarinus | reverse complement strand
GACCCTCGGCGCCCTGCGCGAGTTCTCTCGAGTCCGACGCTCACTAAGCCTATCCGCGTTCACTCGCCATCGATCCGGTGCTCTCGCACAAAGATTAATATAGTCCGCAAAAGCAAGTTGGCGGGTCTAGTTCCGTCGTCCGAGATGATGATGTTCCTATGGAGGAACCTATAGAAGACATCGATTATAATGTATTGACCGCCATTCCCATCTATAATCCCGTGGAAGGTACTCTTCATCGCCGCTTTATCCATCAAGATATAACTCCTCGTGTATTTAATTGGCGGTGATGATAAGCTTGGGTCTTGAAGATAAAATTAAAATATTTAAAGAACTTAGTCTTGCTTGCGTATGCTATGATGGAATTGCTGGTTATTCTCGTTATTGGTTGAATTCTATTGTACAATGAGATTTGATGATGAATTCGACACTATGACACCGTGTTGGGGAATGGTATCTTTGTTACACCTCGTGTTATGAAGGGTATGTTTAGATTTCGACTTGGTGCACGTGGTGTACTTCAATCATTGATGTAGAGAGGCTTGGCGAGAATTATCGGGGTTTAATAGCGGTCATCGATTGGGATGCCGAGTTGATTTATTAAGGATCCGGCATTGGCGATGGTGCATAAGTTTATCGCTTTTAATGTCTTGAGAATGGCGGGCTAATAAAATTGACACCGGCGAGGTCTTCTTGCTCACTGAGCGATTAAGAAAACAAAGGTTTGCCGACATTCTTCATTTGGGATCACTTGCGGCTAGTTGGTAGTAAAAATGTCGGCCTACCTTGTGCCAAATCTACCGGTGATGCAGCCGGTGCATTTAGGGATTATCAATAATGATGGAGGACATATTCCGAGACAAGATTTGATAAGACCTAAGTCGATTGATCTTAGCGAGCTCGAGGCACCCGTTTGTATATAATGAGACAACCCTAGTTCCTCGTAATTTGAGAGCGTGTGAAGAGATATATGCATGCGCGTATTTCAAAACTCAAGCAGCGAATCGAGGACCATCCCATGCCCTTACGGCGACATGATCATTTTGATACCACTCTTGCATCCGATGAGGAAGGCGACCACATCTGCGATGCGAGGAGAGGATCGAGCCCGTTCGAGCAATGCCGGCCCTACTATCCACGGTTTCCTTTTGGCAAGGAGCATCGAGGCGAGTTCTAATTCCGTACGTGAAGAGTTGGGACAGTTTAGGAGTGAATTAGCCGATCCTTGGACATAGTTTCGCCAGAATATCTACTCTCGATTTGATCGGCAAATTCAGCGTCTTGTGGCGTAAGCATTATGGCATGAGCGTAACCGGTCTTGGAATCGTATAACCGGTGAGATGATTGAGCGCGCATGGCTGCTCTTGAGCTCGTGAGCGCTTGGACTACATTTCATGGCGCTCCACCTCCACCACCGTCGTCGACCAATAGTGATTCATCACTATTGGTGTGTATGTTTTCATCTTTGTTGTTTCGTTTTGCTTTTGTTGTTTCTTGTCTTTGTTTGTTGTTTTGTAGGTTTTGTTTCGTGTTTGATGCCCGTCATTCCATGTCTTCGCTTTCGGAAGTCGTCTCTACTCTATTCATATATTTATCGCAATGAGGACCTTACTGTTTTAAGTGTGGGGGTTTCATTTACTGTCTTATTCGTTTGTTTTACATTTTGTTTGCGTTTTATCATTTTGTTTTGTTCTTAGCTTTGTGTTTGGATTAGAGAGGATTTTATGTTCTTGAAATCAATAGTGCGTGAAAAATTATGCTTTAAGTTGGATTAATTGTGTTTTGATCTGAATTTCATGTTGTCTTGGTATATATGGTTTTTATGTAATGAAACTTAGTTGTCGATTTGAGCGTGGGACATGATTGGGATCTTTGTGATTAGATAATGTGTGTGATCGGTTGTCATATACTTCATACATGGGACCCTTATCTTGTATGATTTCTTAAAACAAAAGAAAAGAAAAAAAAGAAATCTGAAAATCATTGAAATGATGTTGTGAAATAAGTGGGCTTAAAATTGAATAAGGGGCTCTACCTCTTGCTTGTGTTGTCTCTCGAATGGAGACTCATCTATGGGTATAGATAACTACGTTAGGATACTCGAATTTATCACTTGAAGGTTTCTTCTAACGATTATTGTCCTATAATCGGTTTTAAGTTCCACATGTCTTATTTATTTTTATCTTTGGGATGTCTTACATTAAAGGGAACCATGTGAGTTGTATATTGATTTCTTAAATCATATTTGAGTCGAAGCACAGCTATTCTAAGATAAGTCACATGTTTGTATTGATGAATGAAGATCATTATATTGACAACTATATTATTAAGAAGCATTGAAAGGATGGGAATATGTGATTGATTTTATTTGAAGCATTGATTTGTTGTGTACCATTCTTTTCAAGAAACTAAAATTTGCTCGAGGACAAGCAAAGAGTTAAGTGTGGGGGAGTTGTTTTGTATGTTTTTGTTATGTTTTTCTTTGTTTGTATTAGACGATTTGATTCCTATTCGTTTAATTTTGAATATCTTTTATTGGAATCATGTTCGTTTTTGTTTGTGTAGGGAATGTTCGCGTTTAAGCATTTTGAGCATAAAAATACCCAAGCGCGGACTCGGCGTGTGCTGTTAGTACATTTGGCATTGTGAGGACGCTCGGGAGGTACCGCGTCCGGCGCTTGCGTCCGTGATTTGGGTGCCAGTCATCGCCATCAGGCAGCGTCCCAGCGTCCGTGGCATGTGTCCGTATTGGGTGCCGTCTGAGCTGCCCGGAGATCGCCCGTCCGGCCTTTGGCGTGTGTTGAAGTTGTCGAGACTTACGCGTCCGATCTTGGCTTCGTCCGTGGCTCCCGGCTGAAGTCGTCGAGAGTTACAGCGTCGGTCTTTGCTGCGTCCGTGGCGGCTCCCATTGAAGTCGTCGAGAGTTGCGCGTCCGTGGCAGCTTCGTCCGGCGGCTCCAGATGAATCCGTCGAGGCGGCCAGCGTCGGGCGGCTCCGTTTTCACGATGCACCAGCGTCCGTGACTGCAAACAACCCGTGTGGGTGACCATGATTCGCCTTGTTTTGAAGGCCTCGTGTCCGTAATTCGGCGTGAAGTGCGGGACTATATATATTTTGTAACATGCTGAAACCTAGTTTAGATTTAGTTTTACATTAAATCGGTTTATTTGAGAGCTTTTCCTCCTTGAATTATTCCTCATTTGTTTTCCAAATATTTCCTTTGCACTTTGTTGATTCGAGCTTTGATTGAAGAGATTTATCAGCGACTATTGCAATTGTAAGGATTGTTATTCGCTTTTCTCCCATTGAATTATTGAGTAATGATCTTTATTTATTTCAATTGTTTGATCAGTAAGATGAGCATGGACTAATCTTCTTCTAGGGTTGGGTGATTGAATTGATTGATTGTTTATTTGTTTTGATTGAGTATGCGATAGAATCACAGGGTTTCTTGTTAAGTGATTGATCACCATTTAATTGTTTATGTTTCGTGTATTATCGAGAGATAGATACGTTGCATCATAGGAATCAATTGGGTTGGGGTTAATGGAAGCGGGTACTCTAATAGTTTATGTATTTGTGAAATTTGATAACTTAGGTTTAATCCACGGAACAAAAGTCAGTGTTTGGATTGAGGTTTGAGGATTGCATGAATAGGTAGATTTCTTAATCAAGCATAAATCAATTAATCGAGCGAAGAACCTAATACCTAGTCTTTCTCACAATCTTGAATTATTCTGTTGCTATTGGTGGTTTGATCATTTGTTTGAATCGTTTGCGTGATTTAATTCTGTCGATCTTAGTTAAGTTCACCCAATCAAGTTTAGGATTTAGATTTATAGTTTTATCGTAACACATCATAAGCCCTGTTAAGTCTTCCTCGAGAGATTCGACTTGGGTCGACCTTACCACCCTATAGGGACCTCGTACTATTGCGAGCGACTTAGTAGAACAATTTGGTCGGAACATCTAGCACCCGTAAGCTAGAAGGTGATAGATTACTCATAGAGAGTAGTCAGTATTTCCTAGCACAAGTAAGCATAGGAGATAACGCCTAGTTTGACGGGATACTGTAAGGTGACCTCAGTATCTGAGTTTATTCTAGTTCCCAAAAACAAGACCTATCAGTTCATGGACATAGGAGTTGATCTCTCCAAACCACGTAAAAATCAATATGTTCTTTACTTTCAGTACTGTTCTTAAATTACATGTTATTGAACTGTCATCACCAGCACACGACAACACAACATTGATTTGAAACACTATTTTCAATATCAGTTCGATACATAAAGATATAAACTAAAAACTGTCTTAACAATATCTTACCTAAGTTTTATGAATCAGTTTTCTAAGGCAAACTAGTAAACACCACATTACGCAAGACGTCGATTATCGATCTAAGCGATTGGTTGTCTCAACTGTCAGTAGGTTTGCTAACTGATATCTCTCACTTCAAGACTCTCAATTTGAGCGATCGTGATCGCCATTAGTATTGTCTTTGCGGATTAACCGACGTGACTACTTCCGTAGCGGTCAGTCTTGAACAAAGATAAAGTTTAAAATTTATCTTCTTGGTGTATTCCATCCTCCCCTCACAAACACGGATCGTACCAATGAGACCATCAAACCCAAGCAAGTTCTACAGATTCACATGTAAATTCAAATAATCGCACTCGAGAAGAAAATAAGACTATAAAGATGTCATAGTCAAAAGCTCAAATCTCACATATGTTTATTTAATAATTCAAGTTCTTAGAGGCTATCATATCGACTCTTATCAAATCATGCTCAATCAATCAACAAATGTCAACATGCAAATACTCACAAAATAAAATATTTTTTTTCTCAACATAGGCCTTATCAACAACCATTAGCTTATGCTCAGACACAACAAAAATAAAACAAAGAAAAAGACTCGAAAATAAACGAACTTAATCATAGTAATTTTTTAAAAAAAATTGGCTTTGAAAAATTGATAGTTTCAACCGCACTTCACCCTCCCAAACTTATTCAACTGACACAGGGGATAAGTTTACAAAAGAAGATGTAGGGAAATTAGAACATAGCACAAGTTGTGCTCTGCCTGAAATCAGTTCTCTTGTAGAACACCAATCTGAATGAACTATGGCTATCGCTAGAAATAGTGAGCATCACTAAAACTGATCGGGCTCCGATCTATCATCATATTTTCACTTTACTTGTATTACTCTACAAAAAAAAGTTCTCAAAATAATTATTAAGCTAAGTAGAACTAGACGAAAAACAAACAAAAAAAAAGTATAAAGAAAAACAAACAAAAAGACGGAAAAAAAGGTTGGGTTACCTCCCAACAAGTGTTTAATTTAACTATAGGAAAATTTGATTTTACCCTCTTCCCGATGATCTGTCTTAGATGTTTAATTCACCATATATTGATTATATACCTAGCATGCATCTATATAATTAATTGCAACACATAGGTGTTTACTCATGTTTACCTGCAAATTTCTAAGATATGAGATCAATGGCAGACTCCAGCTTTGATCTTCTGGACTGTATCCCAAATGCATATTCTCTAATACTGAGTGACAACAATCTATGGAGAATACTGCAAAATTTTGCATCCTATTCTGGTCTATGCAATTTTTGAAAATCACAACAAATAATATGATTATTTTTTATTTTATCTCACCTTGTATTTATAATGCATTCCTAGAATCTTGTTTAGATAAGATCCTTGCATATCTAATAAACAATAATATCTGTAGATAAATCATATCTAGAATAATAATATCGGGACATCTAATAATATCATATAATATCTATCTAGATATTGGAGATGTATTAACATAATACATAAATCGAGCAGTCGATGGGACTCATAGAAATGATGGGCGAAATTCTCGTGCTAAAGGCCTTGATGGGTCGACCCATGGATCAAATCTGTGAATAAAGATAGGCTAAAATGAATTAATTATCTTATGTTCAACCCAGAACATAAATTAATTCATAAATATTTATTCATTCCACTAAAGAATAAATGTTGACTTACCCCTTTATTACAGAAATTGAGTCGGGCTTGTACTAAGACTTACGAATCCCCGTATTTAAGATATCACACGTCCATTACTTATTTATAGCATTCTAACTGTTTAAAATAATTAATCTATTTAATTCCTTAAGTAGTACCACTCAACCTTATTATTGTACTTGAGCTAACTCAACATACAGGGTTTAGTACAATAAACCGTTTGAGCTCCTTAAGGGGACGTCATCATCTAAACGAATACGGTGACTCGATACAAGTAACTAGAATGACAAACAAACACTGCTACCACCCAAGATGCGGAGAATCTTAGGTTATCCCATGTAACCCTCACCCATAACAAGTCAAAGTGATGGTTAGTAACTCATACTCACCTAAAACCTTATCGAGGTTTAGATCAACGTAAAGCACCGAGATCTAGGTTCTTCACGACGATCAGATAGAAGAACTCACTTCACTGTGATCCATCAATACGTCAAGACGTACCAGCATAGACAAGCAACCAAGTTAAATAACTTCTTATTTATACTGTAGCCTATACTGACAACTCATCCTCAATTTATCACAGTTGTGATCCTTTTTATATCTCAACTAGCTTAACCCATCATACAAACTTCAGTGATCTTCTACACACTGTATGATCTAACTTTTGTATGAGATAATGGGATAACATATGCAATCAAATAAACAATTCACATATGAGATTGTAATAGTGGTAACAAGAAACATTGTATACAAGCTCAACAATTCTAGATATGAAGAGATGATTATTCTAGATATGAATTATCTTCAGGGATTAAAGATAATTGTTATGTTTATTAGATATACAAGGTTCCTATCTAAATAGGATTCTAGGGAATGCATTATAAATACAAGGTGAGAGAAAATCAGAATATCTTATGACACAGTAGTGATTTTCGAAAATCATAAGAGAAACATATGAGATAAAATTTTACAGTATTCTCCATAGATTACTCTCACTCAGTATTAGAGAATAGGCATCTAGGATACAGTCCAGAAGATCAAAGTTGGAGTCCGCAATTGATCCGCCATCCCAGAAATTTTACAGGTAAACACGATTAACACCTATGTATTGCAATTAATTATATAGGAGCATGCTAGGAATATAATCAATGTATGGTGAATTAAATATCCAACATAGATCCTCGGGAGCATGGGTAAAATAAGATTTCCCTTCACAACCTTCTTTTTCTGAGGTTTTGGTGCCATTTTGTCAAGTATGTAAAGTTTTTGAAAAATATAAACAGTATAAAGCTTGAAGGTATTTTGAATGCAAAAAATGGCGGTTTCAAAGATAAGATCGTGTGAAAAGTGATGATCATTTATGGAAAGCATATATAGGCCTATAAATATTATTGTCTATGCACACGTCGTTTGAAAATCAACATTTGACCTTCTACATACATCTCGATGCGGTAAAATGTGTATTAACTTTTCAATTTTGACAACCTTTTTGACATGAAAATAAATGCGAGGATGATATCCTGCTGGCATAGGAGATAAACTTTTGAGGAATTAATTGAATCATTAGACATAAATGAATCAAAATAAATTCCAATTGTTTAATGCATCGGTCGACATTGATTTCAGTATGATCACCAGTAAGACTTATTAGTTTGCCTTTGTCAGTATAGTAGTCAATATACTTATTGGTCAGCTGAACATCGTAGTCAGTTGATACCTCGTCAGTCTAGTCGATGGTACTAATCAAGTGATAATGATACTTATACCAGTTTGATGTTAACATTTTGTGTTGATCCTGAGAGTTGATTAGTATTGCCAATCAGTTTTATCTGTCAACATGACTAGTCAGTTTTGTCGTCAGTTTGACCTATCAGTTCAGCTTATCAGATTAACTGACCAGTTTTACCTATCAGTATGGATTCCCCCTTGAATCAATAATATTGATAGTTGGTCGGTTGATGTCTATCAGTTGGACTTATCAGCATGAATTCATCCAGTAATCAATATGTTGTCCTTGATTAGTTTGCTCTCATCAGCTTCAACTTCTCACTCATTTTGGTTCAGCGGTCCTAACTTCCCGCACAACATGTTGAATCTATCTTCAACAAACGGCTTTGTAAGTATATTAACACGTCGAATATCAGTGTGAATTTTCTCAACAATAATGTCATTCTTCTCGATATGATCGTGAATGAGACGACGTCGAACATCAACATGCTTGTATCTTGTATGTAGGAATGAGTTGATGGTGATTTCTATATTTGGAGCTATCGCGATGAGCAGTGCTTCACTCGTTATGACTTCATAATCTCTTAGCTATTTCATCACGGTATTTGAGAACAAAGAGCTCGGCGGCCGTGTATTCGACTTCGGTTGTGGACTTAACAAGCGATGTCTATTCTTGGAGAACCAAGAAATCGGTTGCTTCTAAGAAATTGACCGTCCCTAAAGTCGATTTTCTATCTAATCTACAACCTACAAAATCGAGTTAGATTAACCTCAAAGCTCAAAGTTATCATTAGCGGATACCACAAACCCGTGTTAGATGTGACTTTTAGATATCTCAATATCCTCTTTCTTGTTTCTAGGTGAGCCTTTTTGGATCAACTTGATATCTTGCATATACTTCTACTATATGTCTAGTCTACTGGAAGTAAGGTAGAGCAATGAACCAATGATTCCTCGATACTTGGTATGATCGACGGACTTGCCTTGATGACTGGTTCCACCTTCCAGTTTGTATTCATCGAAATTTTCATGAGCTTTGCTTGATGAACTCGAATTTGCTTATCAGCTCCTTGTTATATTTGGTTTGACTTATGAATATGTCTTATGCTGATTGCTTCTGCTGTAGTCTAGGATAAGATTCATTTCTCCGATCATGGGCATCTGAAATTTCTTAGTTATAAAAT
Organism: Salvia rosmarinus; assembly: GCA_036937905.1. NCBI lineage: Eukaryota > Viridiplantae > Streptophyta > Magnoliopsida > Lamiales > Lamiaceae > Salvia > Salvia rosmarinus. The sequence goes on along the minus strand of CM072818.1, from coordinate 42,596,456 downwards.
CAGCAAACATCTTGCATAATTTCTTAGATTTTAATCCAAAGATAAAATCATCAACGTAGATCTGGACCATGAGAATATCACTACCATCCTTGAGAGTGAATATCTTCCTGTCCACTAAGCCTTTCTTGAACCCATTTTCTTCCAAGTACAACAACAAAGTGTCGTACCAAGCTCTAGGAGCTTGTTTGAGTCCATAGAGGAATTATTTTTTAGTTTGTAGACCTTGTTGGGACCATCAATCTCAAAACCGTAAGGTATTTAGCTTGGTTTAGCTACTGAGTTGAGCTTGATGGGAGCATCGAGGCGATGACTTTTCTTAGTAAACTAGAGCATTTGATCGACTTGTAATTCTCGGTCATAGCCCTTCATACATCTTCATGATTGTTTTGTAGTGAACCATGATTTGATCCATCTAATCACACTTGACATAGTTGTCTTCATAGTTTAACACATGTTCAAATAATATAATGGTATGAGAGAGATTTTCAGTAGAGAGTCGGGATGTTATATCATGTTAAATCGAGATCGTTGTTAATTCCCACCATGCAGCTATCCACATAGTTGCTTGTCTCTCTAACCATCAGACACTGATTCTCATCATAAGTACTGGAAGAGCTACTTGAAGAGCTTAAACTATTAGCCTTCTTGGCAACTATAGCCTTGCACTTGTTCAACTTTTTGTTGCACTTAGCTCTCAATGCTTTCCTTTCTATATGGCTCAGTTCAGGCCAGCCGTGTCTGAAGTGCCCTTTCTTTCCACAGTTGAAGCACTTGTCATCTTTGTTTAAGGTCGATTGGGCTTCTCGTCAGTCTGATCTTTGTTTGATCTTTCTTTGCGGCTTTTCTTTTCTTTCGGTATTTGTTGTACCTTTTTAGTCGGGCTTCCATTCTTCTCGAATCTTTCAACCATCAACATTTATTGAGTCAACAATTCATCATTGTTGCACTCACCTTTTTCTTTAGTTGCATTCTTGGTTTCTTTGCTCTTGTCAGCTTTAAGGGTGACGTCTTTGCTCGTCTTGAATTGAGCTTCTTCTTTAGATGCATCGACTTTGGATGACCTGCTATTCATCGTCGATGTTGTACTCATCGACTTTCGGTCTTGAGAAATTTTTGTCGATGAACATCTTGTTAAAGCGTGCTTTTTCTTACGAAGTGCTCTTGTGTAGACTTTCAATTAGTAGTTGGGAATGCTATAGACTTTCGAGTTGATCTCGTGTTAAGTGTATTTGTCCTTGCATGGCGGAAATCATTGATGATGATAGAGAACTTGAGTTCTATATCATGATGGATTCTCCTTCTTCTACTTGAAGTTGTCAAACTTCTAATAAGCTATCGTCATCTTGTTCTCCTTGATCTCTTATGAGCTTGCACAAAGGCTCTCCAAAGGCATCTTACATCTCCTCGCGCAGTTTCACATTTCATCATTTTTCGATGTGAGAGTTCGAAACTATTTCGAAGATGATGTTATTGGTCAAGTTGTGAGCTCATCCTGTTTGCGCTCTTCTGACATGAACCTGTACTCGTAGGTCAGATTCTTGCTAAGTTCGGTGCTTACTTTTGTAAACTTCTCTGATAATGATTGGTCCATTGGTGATGACTTCCCACATGCGGCAGTTTTGTGCAGTGAGATAACTCTTGAGTTTGAACTTCTAGATCTCATAGTTGTCTATCACTAGCGTGGGAAGAGATATCAACCTGCTATAGTTAGTTTTCATCACAGAAAATATATGCACCAGTATGCAAAATATATATCAATTAAGAATATATTCGAGATAGAAGCGACCACTAGAGAGTCGGTAGTTCTTTCTAACAACTGCTCGACACCAATTGATGGTCCACAGGGGGTTCATACAGTGTAAGTGGGGATGATACACGATTAAGGCAAATTAATTTTTTTCATTTCTCAATTTGGACCTCTACTTAGTCGAGAATATCGTTAATTGAAGTCGATTCGATCTTGTTGTCGATATGCCGATCGATTCAAGAAATGAGAGTCTTGTTTAGAGTGATATCGTTAGCAAACCCTTCGATCTTTGGGCGACTAGTCGATTGAACGATATGAGATGTGCTTATGGAAAGTGGTGGATACATTTGCCTTTACAGAAACTTGAAGCGATAGAAAATACATTAAAATATTAATTAGATACATTTTCGGTTTATCTTTTCGATATCAAAGCGATAGAGTGTTTCAAATAGTATTATATTGCGTGTCTTGATGATGTTCGATTCAATAACATGTAAAGTAAAGGCGATCTTCAAGTAAAGCTGAAATTAAAGAACACTTAGTTTTTATGTAGTTCGGAGAGAGCAGCTCCTACATCACGCGGATGATAACACGATCGATCCATTACTTTGGATTTTATCTTGTTTATGGGTACAAGAGTAGCCCTAGATACAAACTTTAACCTTTTTGTATCCCGCCTAACTTAGCTTTCCTCCTATGCTTGTCGGTTCTAGGAACACTCGATTGTTTACGGTGCGATCGACCTAACTTTTGCTTACGGTGTAAGACAACCAAGCTTTCAATAGGCGATACTGCTGCTTATTTGCCCAACTTATACTTAAACTTTAGAGGTTTTGGTGAGGGTTTTCCAACAAAGATTGAGTTGTTACGAAACAACTAAATATATCTAGGCTTAGAATATTACAAGAATGTAACCTAGATTGTAAGGGGTGTATCTGAAATCTTGGTGATAGTTATATTTCGGTTCTAAAGATTTTCTTATAACACTTTGGGACTCCTTCTTGAAATCGTTGAGTAAATGTTCTTGAGATATAAGCTCATAAAAGTTATTTTCTAGTTATCGCAATTCTAGTTATATGAATAATGGATCTCAAATGAAGATTCCTTATCTGATAATTTCCTTCGCTTACGTCGAGTCCATTGATGAGAGCTTTTGCACATTTCGTTAATCCATGAGCAGTGCGAGCCCAAGAGTTAAGAATAACAAGTTCTTCATTACCTAAAATCGAATAATCATGAATAGAATAGGATTTATGGCTACACAAACCATGGAGCTTTAGAATATTTGAATCGCAACATTTCAATAATTTTCAAAGGTGAATTATGCACGATTTATAAATGACGATGAATAGTCTATTGGAGGAGCATCGATCACATCCATTCTATTTGTCGTTTCAATTATACTGTTTGAATCCTAAATGCGTCACTAACGGGTTACGCATCATCGCACACTATAGCTTTACAACTTTTACCGGTGGTTTTGTAACGACCCGACTTTCGATAAAGTACGGATCATATAGATCGTCACCCGGTATGATAAGGCGGCGGATATAAACATAGCTAATCAAGGCGATTAATCGTTCAATTACTCGATAACGCATAGGCAAAAAGGATAAGAAATTGATCTGGACTCAAGTCACAAAAGGACTTGTCAAAAGGGATTCAAGATTCAAACATAACCCAATCGGGCAAAATTCAAGACACGGTATAACCTCCGGTTCAATACGTCTGGAATAAAAGTAGTTATGATCAAAGCATCAAAAATTATCGAGTTAGGCGGCAAATAAGCGTGTGGACATGCATATGACGATGCATGCCCGAGGTTCTAGAAACCTTCTAATAAAGCATCAAAATAAGCGCCACTCTGCACCACCGCATCCATCATCGATCCTTGCTCAACCCGCATCAAAAGCGAATGCGGGGCTAAGTACAAAAGTACTTAGTGGACTCATTGCAGCGTTTTCTTTATCAAAAGTTATTGAGCGCCCGCAATAGCACATGAGGATTTTAGTTAAAGACTCATACTATCAAATATTTTATCATTTTCCAAAAGTGTCGGGCGACTATTTTATCACGTTGTTCCATATCGGTAATTTATTCATCAATCATCGTTCATTCATTCGCGCACTATGGGTGACCACCTACACATAGTCGCCGTGACGTCGAGGTAGCTAACCTTAACACACGATCCTGCGTGTACACAATCCGAGTTAGTCCTCAACTAAGTCGGATCCGATCGTACCCTTTTTAGCGTTGGTGGACCAACTCGTTCACATACCACATTGGATATACCAATCAATTCTCGTCCCACATTTGGACAAACCAACCTCGAGATATGGACACAACAAAACATAAATATTTGGCGATCGATAATGATTCATGTGATAATATTTCATAAAGCTTTTGTAAATCATGCTTTGAGTTATGTATAATCATTTTGTTTGAAAAGCCCACCTCAAAATTGTCCTTCTTGAAGTATCCGCTAGTGGTCCTTGTCGTTTTCGTCTCGTCCCTGTTGGACCTTATCAGCGTAAGAGATATAATTTAGTATATCATTCGTTTCTTTCGAGAAGTATTGCTAATATTTAACGTACTCGATATCCTTTAAGTCCTTGGGTTTTAGGATTTTGTTATCGATAAGACTCTATTATCAATTATATTTCGTCTATTCGATTAGTCTCGTCATAGCGATAGACGATACTTTGTCGTTGTATTCTTCTCCGCGATCGATGTTTCTTCACGTCGTTTCGTACAATTTATGAATCTAAGTTCATAACTAATATTAAATCGTTTGTTAATGCGTATCAACGAATTCGAGTTCCAATAACTCATTCGTTATCATCATTTACTCGTCGCGTTTCTCACCTCACACGTCCCATATTTCCTAACGGAAAAACTCATATACAAATACTAAATATTTCTCGTAAATCAATCATCTAACAAACGTTTTACAAATTAAAGTTACCAATATTTCTCAATCATCTACTTGACATAACCAATGTCATTAATTAATTAATTAAGTTCTTTAATTAATTAATTAAATCCACAATTAAGTTAACTAAATGGATTAATTTAAAGCCCATATCAATATTATTTTTAATTGATCAACTCCACATGACTTAATTGGTCAAAGACCTATTTAAATTAAGTAATTAAGGCCCATTGCTCTTAATTAATTAAAGTCATTCAAGCTAATTGATTAAGTTTAAGTAACTTAATTAATTAATTAAAGTCTAGCTCAATTAATTATTAAGGTCTATCTAAATTAATCAATTAAGTTTAAGTAACAATTAATTAATTAAAGTCTAGCTCAATTAATTATTAAGGTCATCTAAATTAATCAATTAAGTTTAAGTAACTTAATTAATTAATGTCTAATTATAATTAGTTAAAGCTTATCAACTTTATTTAATTAAAGTTGATCTAAATAATTTCTTAAGTCTAAAAGATTTAATTAATTAAAGCCACTTCAATTAATTAAAGTCAATTAAAACTTGATAGTCGATTTACATGTACTTATGTCAACACATTTAAATTATAAGAGCCCAATGTAATTAATTAGAGGCCCGTCACAGAAGCCCATCTCAAAAATAATAGGTCCGACCACCTAATAAATCAAGGCCCAATGAAATAATTAATTGTCACCAATCAAATAATTAATTCGCCCAACTATTTCTTTAAACTCCATCCAAATAAATAATTATTTGTTGAATTAATTAAAGAAAGCCCAAACCCAGCCCAAAACCCACTACTAAACCTACACCCTTACCCCAGCCCCTCTCCAGATCCCATCCTCTCGGTATTGCTGCTTGCCGTCCTCCTTCTCCACGGCGCCGTTGCTGCCGCCGTCGCCGGTCAACGCCGTGACGTTGCTCTCTCTCTCTCTCACAGAAGACCCACGTCTTCTCTCTCTCTCCCTCTCTCTCTCATCTCAGCGCCACGACAGCCGCCGTCTGCCGCCCGCAGCGCGTCTTCGTCGGAGTCACGTCGCCGCCGTGCTCGCCTGTCTCTCTCTCTCGTACGTAGCTCACGCGGTCATCTCGCCACTCTCTCACTCATCTCAGCGCCACGACAGCCGCCGTCTGCCGCCCGCAGCGCGTCTTCGCCGGAGTCGCGTCGCCACCATGCTCGCCCGTCTCTCTCTCTCGTACGTAGCTCACGCGGTCATCTCGCCACTCTCTCACTCACACCCAACTCGGCACAACTCTCTCTCTCATCTCACCCGCTGTGGCGTCGTCGCCGTCGCCCGAAGCACCGCCGAGGTATAGCCGTTGCCGCCACCCTACTTGCAGCAGCTGCCATTGCTCGACCATTTTTGCAGAGCGTTGCCAACTAACGTTCTCTTGATGGACGAGCGAGCCATCCCTACCATCGACGCGACGGAACCGGGAAGGGAGAACAGAGGAGGGTAGTTCATGGGGTGTGCACAACCATTCCTTATATTAAATTTCCAGTTGGATTATGTTCGTTTAGCACATACGGGACTGAAGTTTGTTCTCTCTTTTTTTTTTTTTTCAAAATTCTTGTATCATTACAGAAAAGTGGAATAAATGGGGGAGTGGTTTGGACTTACCTTGATGAAGGTTTTTGTTGGGTTTCTGTTTTCAGTCGCACAACCTCACGTGAATAAAGAGCTGAAAATTGGTTGTTGTTTAACAAAATGAATGTTAACGTTTAGAAGCTGAGATATTTACCTCTTCTTATTCTTGTGTTCTTGTTTGCTCTTTTCTTGTTTTGGTGTTGAGGACTGCAGAGAGAAGAATGGATGGGGTTTGAAGGGAGTGGTCGTGTATATGGAGGGAGTTTGGGTGAGAGGGGAGCTGAAATCTCTGTCTCAGGATTTTCTGTCCCATGCACAGAGTATAGCACGTATTTGATAGGTTGGGAGTATATGCATTTGTCCCGTATTGCGATGGGTTTGTTTTCCTTTTGCAGGGGATGGGTATGGGTGATAGGAGAAATAAAAGTACACAAGGTTAACTTTCCATTTCCGGAAATTTTAGAATTCGTGAATAATATTGATTACGACTTTTCACTCGTTTTGTTCGAACGGGAATCGATGATTGCGACTCGTCAATGACGATTAGGATATCGAGAAATTGTTACCCGATTGTCTTCAAGACACATTCGCGATCCGATTTATCGGCTCGATCGTATTACATTATCGTTCGATTATTAATCGACAAAATTTCTCGTTTATTCAATTAAAAGGAAAGATCTAATAACAATTTGGATTAAATTCTTTGTTAACAAAATTTTATTTCACGGGTTGTTACATACCATCCCCTTAAATTAAATTTCGTCCGAAATTTGCTAACCTTGGAAAAGATGCGGGTATTTTTCCTTCATAGTGATTCTAGTTCCCAAGTTGCTTCTCCTTGTCCATGGTGTCTCCATAGAACTTTCACTAACGGTATATCTTTGTCCCTTAGCTTGTGGGTGCGTCGGTCCAAGATTTCGTAGCGATTCTACATAACTCATATTGTCATCGAGGACAATATCTATTGGCGGTATCACATGGTGGGATCATGTATGTACTTCTTAGTTGTGAAGCGTGAAACACATTGTGCACGTTTCCAAAACTTCAGCGACAATGCAAGTTTGTAAGCAGCTGGTCCTATTCTCTCCGAATTTCATAGGGTCTATGAAGCGTGGTCATGACTTCCCTTTTATTCCGAATCTTACGATCCTTTAGATGGTGAAATTTTCAAGAAGACCTTGTCTCTCCTCAAAATGTAGTTACAGACGGCGTTTGTCGGCGTCGACTTCTGTCGGTCTTGGGCCTCCTTGATCCGTTGGCGGATCTCGTCGCACGATCTCAATCATCTCTCCCACAAAGTCGGTCCTAATACTCTCCTTTCTCCCACTTCGTCCGGTAAAGTGGTGATCGACATTTCCTTCCGTAAAGCGCTTCGATGGGGCCATTCAATAGTCGCTTGGTAGGCTGTTATTGTGGCGAATTCCACAAGTGGTAACACTTGTTCCCAACTTCTCCTCTATCGAGGACAACGGTTCTCGACATGTCTTCCGGTACGAATGGTCCTCTCGGATGTCCGTCCGTCTGTGGGTGGAGCGATGCTTGAAGTGTAGTCGAGTCCCGGTTCCTTTGTAAGCTTATCCGAATCCGGATGTAAATTTGAGTCTCGATCGAGGCGTGATAGTCTTTGGAACTCCATGTAGGCGTATGACCTCTCGAGCGATACAAGCTGTGCTAGTCTATTTGACCCATGTGTCATCGGAATGGGTAGGAAATGTGCGCTCTTGGTCGATCGATCGATGATGACCCAAATAGCGGTATTTCCTCTCTGTGATTTGGGTAGCCGGTAACAAAGTCCATGGCTATATCATCCCATTTCCACTCCGGTATGTCTAGCGGTTGTAAGGTTCCATCGATCGTTGGTGAAGTGCTTTTACTTGTTGCACGTCAAACAACGTTCTCTGAAGGAGGCTACGTCTCGCTTCATTCCATCCCACCAAAATTTTCCTTGAGATCTTGGTACATTTTGGTGCTTAGGGGTGTCTTGATGTAAGAAGTCTCATGGGCTTCCTTCAAGATCTCGCTCCTAAGCCCTTCGTCTTCTGGGACACACACTCTCCCGTCATACAACAAGACGTTATCTGTTGCTTCTTTGAAATTCGGGTGGTTGTTGTCCTTGATCTTAGCTCGTATTTCCTCTAGCTTCTTGCTCTTCCTCTGAGCTTCTAAGATTCGGATTCTTAAATCTGGGATTGTAATCAACGTTGCAATATAGCCCTCTATTGTCAAAGACGGATCTATGACTTCGATGTTCATCTTCTGAAATTCCTTTATGAGTATTTCCTCATGACTGATGAGACATCCCAAACTAGGGTGAGATTTGCGACTCAAGGCATCGGCTACAACATTTGCCTTGCACGGGTGGTAATTAATACCACGTCGTAATCTTTCACTAGCTCTAACCATCTGTTGCCTCATGTTAAGATCTTTACATTCAAAGAAATATTTCGAGCTCTTATGGTCGGTATAGATCTCACATCTAACTCCATAAAGGTGATGCCTCCATATCTTTAAGGCATGTCGACCATTGCTAATTCCGTGTCGTGCGTGGGATAGTTTAACTCATGTGGCGTGGTTGCCTTGGCGTAAGCAATAACCTTGCCTTCTTGCATCGGCACACAACCTAGTCCATTCTTGGAAGCATCCGTGTAGATTGTGTATTCTTTATACGCCTCGAATGCTTGCCAAGACAGTCTTTGTCGTCGATAACTCCTTGATCTCTCGGAAACTAGCCTCACATTCGGCGGTCCATGTGTACTTGATTCCTTTCCTCAGCAGTTGGGTCATGGGTGGGCTATCGTTGAGAATCCCCGATAAATCTTCGATAGTAGCCGGCTAGTCTAAGAAACTCAATTTCATTCGGGTTCTTTAGCGACTCCCATTCACGCTGTGTCGATCTTGAGGGTCTACTTTGATTCCCTCGGCGGACACGATGTGACCTAAAATGTCACCGCTTAACCAAAACTCACACTTGCTAAACTTGGCGAAGAGTTGTTCTTGCCTCAATGTTTGTACACGGTTCTCAAGTGTTCTTGGTGTTCTTGGTTATTCTTAGAGTATATTAGGATATCGTCTATGAACACTAAGGCAATTTGTCTAAGTATGGGTGAAACACTGCATTCATAATATCCATAAATCTTGCCGGGCATTTGTAAGTCCAAAGGGCATAACGATGAATTGAAATGACCATACCTTATGCGGAAAGCGTTTTAGGTACATCCTCGGTCTAATCCTCAATTGATGGTATCCGGCTTTAGATCTATCTTTGAAAAGACTCTGCTCCCTTGTTGATCAAGCGGATCGTCGATTCGGGCGAGGATACTTATTCTTAAGAGTTATCTTGTTTAACTCTCGATAGTCTATGCACATCCTCAGTGTACCATCCTTCTTTTTCACGAAAAGGACAGGTGCTCCCCATGGAGACACACTGGGTCTAATGAATCCCAACTCCAAGAGTTCTTGCAGTTGGATCTTCAATTCCTCAAGCTCCTTTGGTGCCATCCGGTATGGAGCTTTTGACACAGGGGCAGAACCTGGTTCGAGGTCGATCGTGAACTCGATCTGTCGGTTTGGCGGTAATCCCGGTAGTTCATCTGGAAACACGTCGGGATATTCCTTCACGATCGGGACGTCTTCTATCCTCCTCTCGCTCGATCTTCCTCACGGAGATAGGCGAGGTAGGCATGGTTTTCGGTCTTGTTCGATGCGTCCTTGCTTGTAGTGCGGATATAATTGGGACTCTCCTCCCATGCGATCCGTGAAAGTCTCAGATTCTTCTCCGGAATGTTGGAAGGAGATTTTCCTTTCATTACGGGATGGTCGCACTATGTTCGGTTGAGCCAATCCATTCCTAGAATTATGTCCACATCCGTCATAGGTATGGCGTGAAGGTTATTGTCATGACCTTAAGTGAGCCTAGTCGAGTTCTGGGTTCGAGCATATGTGGGTTACCGTTCTTATGCCTCCTCTTCGGGAAGATATTCTCATTATTTGTTCAGCGTTTAGGATCTAGTCCTAAGTTCTCTCGCATGTTTGACAATAAAGGAATGCGGCGCCGGTGTCAAACAGTAGGATAACAGGCATTTGGAGGAGTATTCCCATACCTGCCAAATTTCCTTGGTTCCTTGGCGGCTCTTGCGGGAAGTCTCTCTCCTGGTTGAGGGCGTAGGCCCTCGCTTCGGTTGTTGTTTGAGGGCTTTGTTGTTGCTTGTATTGATCTTTTGTTGTTGTTGTTGTTGAGGTGGCGGTATTCTTCTGCTGGTTCTTTGCACTTATTCTTGCCGTTGCCGCCGTGGTTGGTATGGCCGTCGGTTTGGCTGATAATACTGGACCGGGGGCTGTTGTTGGAACGGTTGGGCTTGAATAGCCCGGACCGGTTGGGCTTGGTTGGGCACATTGGTGGCCATTTCCCATGGCGTATCGAGGCGATCTCGGAGAAGTGGCCGCCGGCGCGCTCAAGCATCCATCATTGGTGAATCGCCGCCCCTTATGATTCTGTGACACCTTGGGCACACAGGGGTCGTATGAACCTCTGGTTTCCCCCGCCAGGTGCGGGTACCATAGTGCGTCCATTTCCTTGCCCGTGCCCGGATGGCACGTTGTTTCCTGCCGTGCCGGATGGCACGTTGTTCCTGCCACGGCCTCTTGTCGGCTGGTGGTGTTAGATCCTTGCCCTTGGTGGGGTCCTTCCCCTTCCTCTTCCCGCGATCTCCTTGGTGAGTCGGGGATGCTGATGACGACTCTATCTTGAGCGAGCAGCCTCGATGTCGATGCCCGTGAGGGCCTCACGGTAAGTCGGATCTCGTGACCAGCCAATGACACTCGATCTCATGGCGAGTCCCGCCGAAATTTCTCCGTCCTCTTCTCGTCGGTGTCGACCGGTGAGGTGCATACCGTGACATTTCCACGTAACGCATGCGGTCGTGTCGGTGACCGTGGTCTTCCTGGCGCAAGTTGTAAAACTCGTGCTCCTTTTTCTTCTGTAACTCTTAGGAATGTACTTCTCGTACACTTCCTCTTTGAATTCCTCGGAGGCTTTCGATTCTTCTTACATCGAGTTTTCTCTTCGCCTCCCACCAAAAGTCGGTGGCGCCAATCATCCGGAAGGCGGCGCATGACAAGCGTTCTGTGATGTGCGGTGGAGAATTGAAGATTCGCTCGAGCGCGAATCCATAGTTCGGCGTCCACGGGATTCCGGTCCCGTTGAAGGTGGGTGGGTTTTGCACGAGCAGTTCCTCGATCCGCCTACTGTGGTGGTGGTGGTGGTGGTGGTGGTGTGGCCTCTCTTTCCGGGTTATCGACGGTTCCTCCTTCGGCGGCATCCTATCCTTCATAAACACACGAAATTAGATCTCGTCTTATACCATCCATCGGGTTAAAGCATCTATATATATATATCACTTGGTATTTATATACGTAGCAAAAATTTTAAAACAACGTCGAATACCACATAACACCATATTAAAACAAAAGGCTCTCAAGAGCTATCATCATGTCATATCAATTGCCTCTACGAGGACTTTCATCATTTTTAAACTTTACAAAAAAACCGGTGCAGTATGATGCCCAAAACAAATACGGCATCACTCTGTGTACCTCGTCATAGTGCGTACAAAATCAACACGCCACCGTGATCATCAAAATAGGGTTCATGTCGGAACGACTCGTCGTCTCCGCATGCATCAAAAGATATCTGAGTATATAGACAAAAGATAATCTAGTCTAAGAACTAGATCTATGGTCGCCGGGGTGTAGATCGGGCTCCATGCATGGTCGGGCTGGAAGCATGGGAGCTATCCCTCCCTCCATCTCGTCATCGGTGATATATCGCCTCGGGGTCTTCCTACGGGTCTTCCTCGGGGTCCTCCTCGGATCCTCCTCCGGTCTTCCTCGGGGTCCTCTTGGGATCTTCTTGAGGTCCTCCTCGGGATCTTCCTCCGGTCTTCCTCTTCAAAGCGGCGCGGGGACACGGGCCCTGGATCCTAATGACCTAGCGTCTTCCATAGCCGCTAGGTCTCGGCGAATCTCTCGCCATGACCTCCTCCAAAGCCACGTGGGTCTGTGGGTGGGCTGTGGGGTGGTGGGTGGGTGGAGGCCGGCGGTGGGGGTGGATATGGGCATGGCATGGCCGGTGGTGATGGTCGGGCGGACAATCTTGGGGATGGAATCCTACGGGTGGTAGGGCCGGGAATGTGGTTGTCGGGGCGGAAGGTCCCGCCTCGAACATGTCCCTGCCACTGCCGGGCAAGAACACTGGTCCATCAGCTGCTAGACGGGGCACCTCTGGATGGAGCCACTCTGGAATCTCGTCACGCCAAGTGTATTCCCGTGCGGGGAGATACGGTCCGCGTGGTGCAGCTCCGTACACCGTGAACACATAGCTCAAGTGGCTAGCAAAGCGAGGCAGATCCGCCTCCAGGTCAAAGCTCTCTCGACCCCGGTAAATGTAGTCCGCCGATATTTCACGGGCGTAACCCTGCCAGTCGGATGGCAGTCTCATGATCAGGCGGAGTACACCGTCATAATGTGATGTACCCCGGGCATGTGCTGCAGCCCACTGGCGTGTGAAGTGCGCCAAGCTTCGCCAAGGTCGTCTCGTGGCACATCGGTAAGCGATGATGATCGTATAACCTCCTCGGGTGTGGCCCTAGAGGATGAGGGGCGTCTAGTCGTGAACACGGTCCGAGCCATCCGAAAGGAAAGTATCACTATGGTCGGACACGGTAAACATAGCGGTGTATCTAGAAGAAGGTGCGTACATAAAAGAACATCTATACAAGGAAGGTTATAGCAATCAGATTCTTATTCTACATGCTCAAATCCTTATGGCATTACTTTCTTGGGTTGGTCTCAGGGAAGAGATGGTATGGTTTCTTAGGGTATATCGTGATCGAGGCCTAGCCGGGTAAAGGCTAAGTGGTCACCTTATCTTATCGGGTCTTGGATTTCTTATTTCTACTCACGTTATCGCATCACATCATATCCGTTCTCGTTCTGTACTTACAAATCGTTATTTCTTTTTATACTTCCTTAACATTATACGTTCATTCTTCTCACTTATGCCACGATAGAGGCAACACGCGTGGTGTTCGAAATTTTCTCGCGTCGAGAGGTTAGGACTCATAGCAGTGCAATCCCCCAGTTAAGCAATTGCTTCGTCGTTATAGACTCGTCGTATTCTCATCATCAAATCCGTTCGGATTGTGATCCTTAAGATCCCTATGTCCTCGTTCCTCCTTAGTATTTCGTTAAATTGGGAATATCTTATATTTTCATACTAAGTTCGACATAAAAGGGATCATGCGACTTAAGAGTCTATGTTCTCATGGGAAAACATACTTCTTTGCATCATCATGCTTAGCATACAATAATAAACACAAATAGCGATATGTTGTGTGAATAATCAAGTATTCTCGTTTACTCATTTACCAAGCTCCTAAAGCTTGTGACTTTCTTTCAAACTAAGGACCAATCAATTGAACAATTTTCAATTTCAAAAGTTTCCATTTTCCAAAATATTTTCAACTTCCCAACAAAGCAATATTGAAATTTCAATTCACATTTCATATACTTCCATCATTCCAAAACGATTTTAGTGGAGATAGTTACCTTTTCTCGTTGAGCGGGGACGGCGATGGAGTGCGGTCGATGTGATCAAATATAAATACTTTCTAGACTCGACTTTCAACTAATAATTCGAGGAAAGGGTTTCTAGGGTTGAGCGAACAAGTGCTCGATACCACTTTGTAACGACCCGACTTTCCAATAAAATACGGATCATATAGATCGTCACCGGTATGATAAGGCGCGGATATAAACATAGCTAATCAAGGCAATTAATCATTCAATTACTCGATAACGCATAGGCAAAAAGGATAAGAAATTAATCGAGACTCAAGTCACAAAAGGACTTGTCAAAAGGGATTCAAGATTCAAACATAACCCAATCGGGCAAAATTAATCTGAGGTATAACCTCCGGTTCAATCGTCATAAAAGTAGTTATGATCAAAGCATCAAAATTATCGAGTTAGGCGGCAAATAAGCGTGTGGACATGCATATGACGATGCATGCCCAAGGTTCTAGAAACCTTCTAATAAAGCATCAAAATAAGCGCCACTCTGCACCACTTCGCATCCATCATCGATCCTTGCTCAACTGCACATCAAAAGCGAATGCGGGGCTAAGTACAAAAGTACTTAGTGGACTCATTGAAAGCGTTTTCTTTATCAAAAGTTATTGAGCGCCCACAATAGCACATGAGGATTTTAGTTAAAGACTCATGCCTATCAAATATTTTATCATTTTCCAAAAGTGTCGGGCGACTATTTTATCACGTTGTTCCATATCCGGTAATTTATTCATCAATCATACGTTCATTCATTCGCGCACTATGGGTGGCCACCTACACATAGTCGCCGTGACCGATCGAGGTAGCTAACCTTAACACACACGGTCACTGCGTGTACACAATCCGAGTTAGTCCTCAACTAAGTCGGATCCGATCGATACCCCTTTTTAACGTTGGTGGACCAACTCGTTCACATACCACATTGGATATACCAATCAATTCTCGTCCCACATTTGGACAAACCAACCTCGAGATATGGACACAACAAAACATAAATATTTGGCGATCGATAACGATTCATGTGATAATATTTCATAAAGCTTTTGTAAATCATGCTTTGAGTTATGTATAATCATTTTGTTTGAAAAGCCCACCTCAAAATTGTCCTTCTTGAAGTATCCGCTAGTGGTCCTTGTCGTTTTCGTCTACGTCCTGTTGGACCTTATCAACGTAAGAGATATAATTTAGTATATCATTCGTTTCTTTCGAGAAGTATTGCTAATATTTAACGTACTCGATATCCTTTAAGTCCTTGGGTTTTAGGATTTTTGTTATCGATAAGACTCTATTATCAATTATATTTAAATCTATTCGATTAGTCTCGTCATAGCGATAGGCGATACTTTGTCGTTGTATTCTTCTCGCGATCGATGTTTCTTCACGTCGTTTCGTACAATTTATGAATCTAAGTTCATAACTAATATTAAATCGTTTGTTAATGCGTATCAGCGAATTCGAGTTCAATAACTCATTCGTTATCATCATTTACTCGTCGCGTTTCTCACCTCACGCGTCCCATATTTCCTAACGGAAAACTCATATACACATACTAAATATTTCTCGTAAATCAATCATCTAACAAACGTTTTACAAATTAAAGTTACCAATATTTCTCAATCATCTACTTGACATAACCAATGTCATTAATTAATTAATTAAGTTCTTTAATTAATTAATTAAATCCACAATTTAAGTTAACTAAATGGATTAATTTAAAAGCCCATATCAATATTATTTTAATTGATCAACTCCACATGACTTAATTGGTCAAAGACCTATTTAAATTAAGTAATTAAGGCCCATTGCTCTTAATTAATTAAAGTCATTCAAGCTAATTGATTAAGTTTAAGTAACAATTAATTAATTAAAGTCTAGCTCAATTAATTATTAAGGTCTATCTAAATTAATCAATTAAGTTTAAGTAACAATTAATTAATTAAAGTCTAGCTCAATTAATTATTAAGGTCATCTAAATTAATCAATTAAGTTTAAGTAACTTAATTAATTAATGTCTAATTATAATTAGTTAAAGCTTATCAACTTTATTTAATTAAAGTTGATCTAAATAATTCTTAAGTCTAAAAGATTTAATTAATTAAAGCCCACTTCAATTAATTAAAGTCCAATTAAAACTTGATAGTCGATTCTACATGTACTTATGTCCAACACATTTAAATTATAAGAGCCCAATGTAATTAATTAGAGGCCCGTCACGGAAGCCCGTCTCAAAATAATAGGTCCGACCACCTAATAAATCAAGGCCCAATCGAAATAATTAATTGTCACCAATGAAATAATTAATTCGCCCAACTATTTCTTTAAACTCCTCCATTGAATAATTATTTATTTAGCCCAACTGAATTAAATAAAGAAAGCCCAAACCCAGCCCAAAACCCACTACTAAACCTACACCCTTACCCCAGCCCCTCTCCAGATCCCATCCCCCCTCAGCGGCGCTGCTGCCGTCCCTCCTTCTCCACGGCGCCGTTGCTGCCGCCGTCGCCGGTCAACGCCGTGACGTTGCTCTCTCTCTCTCACAGAAGACCCACGTCTTCTCTCTCTCTCTCTCTCTCACGGCGCCACACGGCGCGCCGCCGTAGCGTCTTCGCAGTCGTCGCCGAGTCACGCCTCTCTCTCAAATCACGTAGCTCACGCGGTCATCTCGCCACTCTCTCACTCATCTCAGCGCCACGACAGCCGCCGTCTGCCGCCCGCAGCGCGTCTTCGCCGGAGTCGCGTCGCCACCATGCTCGCCCGTCTCTCTCTCTCGTACGTAGCTCACGCGGTCATCTCGCCACTCTCTCACTCACACCCAACTCGGCACAACTCTCTCTCTCATCTCACCCGCTGTGGCGTCGTCGCCGTCGCCCGAAGCACCGCCGAGGTATAGCCGTTGCCGCCACCCTACTTGCAGCAGCTGCCATTGCTCGACCATTTTTGCAGAGCGTTGCCAACTAACGTTCTCTTCGGCGGACAGAACGAGCCATCCCTACCATCGACGCGACGGAACCGGGAAGGGAGAACAGAGGAGGGTAGTTCATGGGGTGTGCACAACCATTCCTTATATTAAATTTCCAGTTGGATTATGTTCGTTTAGCACATACGGGACTGAAGTTTGTTCTCTTTTTTTTTCAAAATTCTTGTATCATTACAGAAAAGTGGAATAAATGGGGGAGTGGTTTGGACTTACCTTGATGAAGGTTTTTGTTGGGTTTCTGTTTTCAGTCGCACAACCTCCTGTGAATAAAAGAGCTGAAAATTGGTTGTTGTTTAACAAAATGAATGTTAACGTTTAGAAGCTGAGATATTTACCTCTTCTTATTCTTGTGTTCTTGTTTGCTCTTTTCTTGTTTTGGTGTTGAGGACTGCAGAGAGAAGAATGGATGGGGTTTGAAGGGAGTGGTCGTGTATATGGAGGAGTTTGGGTGAGAGGGTGAAATCTGTCTCGGGATTTTACGTCCCATGCACGAGTATATACGTATTTGATAGGTTGGGGAGTATATGCATTTGTCCCATATTGCAGTAGGTTTGTTTTTCCTTTTTGCAGGGGATGGGTATGGGTGATAGGAGAAATAAAAGTACACAAGGTTAACTTTCCATTTCCGGAAATTTTAGAATTCGTGAATAATATTGATTACGACTTTTCACTCGTTTTGTTCGAACGGGAATCGATGATTGCGACTCGTCAATGACGATTAGGATATCGAGAAATTGTTACCCCGATTGTCACTGCACACATTCGCGATCCGATTTATCGGCTCTGATCGTATTACATTATCGTTCGATTATTAATCGACAAAATTTCTCGTTTATTCAATTAAAAGGAAAAGATCTAATAACAATTTGGATTAAATTCTTCGTTAACAAAATTTTATTTTACGGGTTGTTACAGGTTTTGACATGTCAGGATCTTCTGTAAATATGCTACGATATGTAGCAAGTCAAATACTCAAGGTTTAAATAACTCCATGTTTCTTCAGTTGGGTTGACTTCGTGTCTTTTCAGTACGTTGACTTCAGGTAGTATGAGTCGAGTATGCTCTGAGTTTTATCAGCAGGCTGAACTCCGTCTTTCATCAGTTTGGTGACCCTGAGTTAGTATGACGTTTTAGCTTGATGTAGATCTCAACAGCTTTGTCTTCTCAGCTGCTGGTATGATACTTAGTCATATTTTCAACATTTTTATTTTCAACAATGTTGAGTCTTCAGTCTCTGATCTTCAGTCATCGACTATACTCTTCAGTAGCACTTACTTCGGTTTTCCGTCTTTAGTCAACGATCTTCAGTAGTGTTTTTCTTCAGTTGCACTGTGATAAACGCGCTTTTTAACCGTTTATTGATGATATATTTAGATGATTCTAGATCGGTTAAGTGCGTTTATAGAGTCGAATTTAATACTTTTAGCTATTTTTGGTAGATACTGCTCTTTGGTTCCTCTTTGGTGTTTTGTAGGCTTATAAGATGATAATCGAAGCAGGAAGCGAAGCACGAGCCAAAGACGGACAAGAACAGGGGCTAGCGGCCACCTTCGCGATTGCTAGCCCGGCCGTGAGCTCGCCCGAAAACATTTTGGACAGTTTCATGACCGACCTAGCGACCGCTAGGCTGGCCGCGAGGTAAAGCCAAGCGACCGCAAGTCTGCCCGCGAGAGACGCCTAAAAAGCTGCTGCTTAAAATCTAGCGACCGAGCTCGCGATCGCGAGCTCTACTGAGGCATTCCAGACGATCGCGAACCTGGCCGCGAGCGCATCGAAGGACTTACGGACTTAGCGTTCACGACTGAGCTAGCGACCGCGAGCTCGACCGCGAAGCCCAATGGCTGGGCGTGAATTAGGGTTTCAGCCCTGCACCTATATATACCCCTAGGCTTGCTCACACGCCTACAACACGCAACACACTTATTTTGGCACGATTTCCTTCAGTTTTTACTAGTTTTTCACATACTCTCCTTCTAGTATTGATTTATATTCATTTAGTCTTTAGTTTATCATTGTTTTACGCATTATCATCGCTTGGGAACGATTTCATCCAGGTAATTCATTATTTTCCAGTTTTCTTCTTGGATTTGGATACGAACCCAACCATTGTTCTTCCGACGCTACATTACGGGTTTAATCAATTTAATTCTTATTTCTATGTTTAATTCATATTTTATTTCGATTATTATGTTCAGCTAATTTTCCATTCTAATCCTAGGGTTTGTATGATTTTATCCTAAGTGTGGTGATTTGTTATTACTATTTACCTTCCGGCATTGATTTGTGATTCTTTGTGCTAAAACTTATGTGTTAATTTCGATCAATCTTGATACATACATAGTTGCCGTTAAATACTTACTACGCTTTAATTGTCAATCGATCTTGAATGCACAATATGGATGTTCTCGAGTCGAATCGAGATAGGAACATTCGTAGGAAGCATATTCTTTGTGATCTTTTGAGTTGCTAATTTTCACCTTGAGACGTAATGTTAATAGGAAAATTAGTAATCTCATCGCCACAATTGTCGAATCGAAATTGTTGGTTACATATGTGATCTTCCATCTCGTGCGGATTAAAATTGGTTAATAGGAAGTAGAATAAACATACGTTGTAGGTAGGATTAATACATCCGCAAGGTTAGTCTTTCAGTCTTATTATCTCTTTGAGTATTTTTTTATTTGTCTTTATTGCTTTATTTTGTCCTGGACTTTAAATCTAAGATTTGAAGTCCCAAAACCTTTTCCACAATCAAATATGTTACTTGGATAATGATGAATGATTACTGAGTTAGATTACGATTTTTGCTACAATCCATGGATACGATACCGATCACCCTATCTACTTGCGTTTTCGTGTTATAAAATAGTGTGATCACACCTGCATCTGAAACTTCTTTCAAGATGACCGCTTTAAGATCGCCAATTCCATCAATCTTGGGTTTGTCCAAACTTGTAGTTCTTCTGCTTGAACCTGTAATCAAAAAGCCTAACTCTTTAATGTGTGAGCAGCACTATATTACACTAGTAGAGTAATCATCAACGGATTTTGGGATCTAATTAAAACATAGTTAAGATAATTTTTCCAATAAAAATATTAATGGGTTTCGAACTGTGATCTTTTGATCACAAAACTTATTTTACTATTAGACCGTCCATAAGGGACAAGACTATCAATTTTATTAAAATTTACTTTTATTAATAATTGCAACTTTTATTTACAAACTGTACAACTATCACTTTTATTCATAACTATTACTATTATTTATAAATTGTACAAATGTCACTTTTATTTATAAAACTGTCAGTTTTATGAGTACATGGTGAGGAGAATTCATACAATTTTTCATAATTAGTATATTTTCATATATAGATTTACACGATATAAAACAAAATGAGAATCATAATCGTGAATTTTTATACTTTTATTAATAAATAAATCATGAAAATGGAATAAAATAAGAACATCTAAAAAGGAATCAAACCAACCACAATTTTACTAAGAATATCCATAGTAGATTAAAAATGGAGGCCCTCAAAATCACAATTTTACTAATAGTCTTCATATATGTTTAAAATTGTTTCAATCCTAAATTTTGTCATAACCTGTGCTAATTAAGTCCTCGAAGAATATGTACAATTTTGTTTGTACATATTTCAACTAAAAAAACAAATTACAAAATCTCTTCCACATTAGCCCACATTACACCGGAATCTCTCTCTCTCTCTCTCTCTGTCTTCTCCCCCGGCAGACCACCGCTGCAGCGCAACCGATCAACGGTGGCCCCGCCCCAGCCTTACAAAATGGCTTGGGTACTGACTCTCGCCATCCTCTTCTTCGCCTCCGCCGTATCCGTCGCTGCATCTCGATCGAATTCTCCGCATCACCATTCGATAACATTCCTCAATAACACGACTAGTAGAGGCAACGCCATGATCTTGCCCCTGTTTTTCAAGCAGCGCAACAGCCACCGCCTGAAGGAGGACTTTTTCTCCCGCCGCCATCTCCACGCGCGCACCACCCCTAACGCTCGCATGCCTCTCCACGACGATCTCCTCCTCAACGGGTCTGCGTCTTCTAATTTGACATTTTCTTTTGCGATGTGAGATCCGATCTTAAATATCTGATGATTTGTTTGTGTGATGAATTATGATGCGACGGTGCAGGTATTACACGACTCGGCTGTTGATCGGGACGCCGCTGCAGCGGTTCGCTCTCATAGTAGATACTGGCAGTACTGTTACTTATGTTCCTTGCTCCACTTGTGAACAGTGTGGAAAGCATCAGGTTCGCTCTCTCTCTCTCTCTCTCTCTCTCTCTCTCTTGCTATTTCATTTGATGGCAGCATTTGGGACTGAAATTGCCGTTAGGTTTGCTAGATTGCAGTGCTTCTTATTTCGTTTCGAGTTTCAATCTTTTGATTGTATTACGGAAATGGATCTTTGATTAAATTTTATGATGATTGTGCATGTACTTGATTTATACCATTCGAAACTTGAGTTGGTTTTTCTAGCTGGTAAATGATTTGTGTCATCAAATGAGACAAATTCTTACTATGATTTATGTTCTAAGGAGTAGCCAGCTGGAAAGAGAAAGGGGAAAAAATAAAAATCATAGCTTCACTAAATTGGGAGCATTTAGATTTATCTGTGTGATATTTTTATTTGACATTTAAAGTCAGTTTATTGAACGCTATTCTCCTCTTTTTGCATTATGGGTAAGGACTACCTCCTTCTCATTGCGTACTTAATGATTCAATAGTGCTTTAGCTATTCGATCCATACTATTCTGGGTAACTGCATTTCTGCCATAGTACTTAAGGAAACTACACTTGCTTAAACGCAAGTAATATACATTACATTTTTCGCATTCTTTTACCTAATTTATTGAGAACTCTTTCTTCTAATAGGATCCGAGGTTCCAACCGGAATTGTCAAGCACCTATCAACCTCTAAAGTGCAACATTGATTGCACTTGTGATAGTGATAGAGAACAATGTATTTATGAAAGGCAATATGCTGAAATGAGTTCTAGCAGTGGGGTCTTGGGAGTAGACCTAATTTCATTTGGCAATCAAAGTGACCTGCAACCGCAGCAAGCTACTTTTGGATGTGAGAATAGGGAAACAGGGGATCTTTACAGCCAACATGCTGATGGGATAATGGGTTTAGGTCGTGGAGATCTTAGTATCGTCGATCAGCTTGTTGAGAAAGGTGTAATCAGTGATTCATTTTCGTTGTGCTATGGTGGAATGGATGTGGGTGGTGGTTCAATGGTTCTTGGAGGAATTTCCCCTCCTAAGGAAATGGCTTTTACACATTCTGATCCTGTTCGCAGGTACGTTTAGGAAGACTTATGATGTATTTCAACGAGTGTTAGGATCTATCCTAACAAGTACACTTGATACATCTCACACATTTACTCTAGTTTCGGGATGGCAACAGTCCATATTACAATATCGAGCTGAATGAGATTCGCGTTGCTGGGAAAAAGCTGCCGCTAAATCGCAAGGTTTTGATGGCAAACATGGAACTGTTCTGGATAGTGGCACAACCTATGCTTATCTTCCAGAAGCAGCTTTTAAGGCCTTTAAAGAAGCTGTAATATTCATTTTGTGGATTATACTACTTTGGAAGTCCCCAAGAGATTGTTTCTTTGCTAAGCTCCCATTTTGCATGTAGATTTTCAAGGAAACCCAGTCCTCAAAGGAATACAAGGTCCTGACCCTAACTATAATGATATCTGCTTTTCAGGTGCTGGAAGGTACTATGATTTTCATCGTGGAATTGACTGGATAGTATAAGTTTTGTATCACTTATATTAGTGTACCCAATGATGTTAAATGTTGATATTTCTCCAGTGATGCTGCACAACTTTCAAAAGCTTTTCCGTCCGTTGAAATGGTATTTGGCAATGGACAGAAGCTGTTGTTGGCCCCCGAAAATTATTTGTTCAGAGTAGGTTCCTTTCTTCATTTTATCCTCACATAGTTTAGTAATGTAATGCATGATGATCAATAACGTCATATATATGCTTCTTTTAGCATTGAATAAAGTTTTCTTTTATTATGACTAATTTATGTTCTTCTGACATATAGCACTCAAAGGTGCATGGTGCATACTGTCTTGGGATCTTCCAGAATGGAAAGGAGTCGACCACTCTTCTGGGAGGTACTGTCTGGTCTATCATGTGGTCTAAACTATACAGTTGAAGGATGGATATTTTATCATTTCTTCTTGTGGCAGGTATCATTGTCCGGAATACACTTGTAACATATGACCGTGAACATGAAAAGGTTGGTTTCTGGAAAACCAATTGCTCAGAGTTATGGGAGAGGCTTCAGTCATCATCTGCCTCACCACCACTTCCTTCAGGCATGGATGAGGTGAACTCGACTGCAGGCATGGCTCCTAAGCTCTCGCCAACTGAACCCCCTCAACCCAAAACTCCATGTTTGATATGTTACTATTTTCTCTCTTAGGTTATCTGTTTATGAGAGCCAAATTAGAATGGTTTAGAACTTAACATTTGGTATCCTTTAACGAGCAGGGGAAGTTAAAATTGGCCTGATAAAATTCTCTCTGTCTTTGACCATCAACTACACGGAGTTGAAGCCTCACATCTCGGATCTTGCTCAGTTCATTGCAAAAGATTTAGATGTTAAACCTACTCAGGTAGATCAATACAAATTGTTGATTTGTTAGGGATTTAATATGGAGTACAATTACTAAGTTTGATTTTTTATTTTCTTTTTAAAATTGGACTTTTTGTGGCGCTACTGTATCCTTTGCATTTTAATCCACTCGACATTCAGATTGCAACTTACTTTTGAGATGTGTGCCATCACAGGTTCAATTGACAAACTACACTTCTGGGGGGAATGAGACCATCTTAAGATGGGCTATTCTTCCAGCACAATCTGATGATTATATCTCCAATGCTACCGCTATGGTAAAGATTTTTTGAACTGGAGAAGATTTTCATTATTTTGGTTATATGGTGCTAGCACCGGTTAGGCTAACTTATTTTATTCTTTTGTTAGAAAATTGTATCCAGGTTGAGTGAAAATAAGTTGCATCTCCCTGATAGTTATGGCACCTACAAATTGTTTGAATGGACCGTGGAGCTGCGACCTGAGAGGTAAATTGAAATATTCATTTTATTGTTTTCCGTTTAATGCAAGGCATTGCAATTCTTTTTTCTGTGGAAAATTAGGATCCAGCAATCGACTTTTTATAAATTGTAAAGGACGGATTGTTTTCGTCTTTGGTGGATAATAACATTTTGCTAAAATGTGCTGAAACATAATTACATTCGCTCTAGCCTAGGGTCATGTAATATATCTGCACTTTCAAATTTCATTACCTTTGATTCTTTGATGGGGACAATATATCCTGGCAATAATTATATTAAGCAGTATCACTCATTTTATCTATACTTGTTTTCATGTAAGAATACGAGAATTATAAAGTTTCGTTATTAAATTTGAGTTTGATTGTATTTGTCCAGGACATGGTGGCAACAGCATTACTTGCCTTTAGTCGTAGCATTTGTCATAGTGGTTGTAATGGGACTGCTGGCATCTGGGGGATGGCTTATTTGGAGGAGGAACCGGAACCAAGCTGAGGTCCCGTACAAGCCCGTTGATTCAGTTGTAGCCGAGCAGGAACTCCAGCCTTTGCAGAACTAGAGAAGTGGTTTTCGGTTTAACACTCAGCTTGTGAATGACTTGTACCACTGATTCATGTTGCTCCGGTAGGCAATGGAATTCATGTTAAGGTGAAATTGTAGCTTAGAAATTTAAGGCGGCAAAACCCTTGCGATGAGCATGCCATTTTGTGGCCATGTCTGTGTATAGCAGAATTTCATTTCAGCAACCTCTGCCATTAAATTGAATTCTTGTTTTTATAAATTTAGAATGTTTAGTCACAGGAACATTCTTATACAGGACCACAGCATCAATGAATAAGTAATGTTGAAAAAAATTGCCGTCTAAATGTTGATTCTTTATCCTCTTACACACTTGAATGTTTCCCTTAGTAGACTTAAGTTTAATTTCATCTATAATACCTAACTAGAACGCAATCAGTGCGTAATTGTTTGGTGATGTACAAACCAAATCTATAACGTAATTTCATCTTTCTTTTATGTTTGATAAGATTCAGAACACAAATCGAGCTAGATAAGCAAGAGAATGCGGGGATATTAGATAGTTAAAAAAAAAAGATAAGTTCTCTATTGGAATTACATATAATTTTAAGGACAAATACAAAGAAACACGACCAATTCTGCCCTGCAGGCTTGATCCACTGCTCACAAAAAGCAGGAAAAAGAAAATATTAACATGGTACTTTTCCAAGATCATTACGTATCTGTCCAAAAATTCAAGGCAGTAAACTTTATAAAACCGATGCCTGGTAAAGAAAAGAAAAGCAGACTAAGTAACCAGTTTTCTAATAACAATCATGTAAATAAGACAGCTTCAGTCATGCATAAGTAACACAAAGACAGGGTAGGTGATATACTAGAGATTTTGATTTCCAACTGCAAGATTGGAAAAGGTTTTAATACAAGCATCAACCAGTATCTCTGCCCCATTATGATGGACTATCAGGCTTTTATTCGGATAACGAAAGAACCTGCATGGAGAGAACCAATATTTTTAGAAAATGATAAAAATGTATGACTAGGTTTGTCCTCAGAAATAAAAGCTCTCATTTTCAAGTTGGAAAAACAAAAAAAGAATACAGTAAAACTTTCCCGAAAAGCAAAATGCAACATATAAAGGCAGTCTGCAACAATCCAGGAGACCAGGGGAATTATTGTCTTATTTATAACCAGTTAAATTGTGATTCTTCAAAGGAACTGCACAAAAGGAAAGAAGGAAAAGACCACAGAGGGCAAAATGGCTAGCACTTCAGATAAAGGACTCGCTAGGGAAGACAGACCACGAGAAAATTTTCTTTTATTTATTTATTTATTTATATCCTATTATTTATTTATTTAAAAGAAAGCTAAGCAAAAGGATCAGTCTCCAAAAGCTCAGGAAGTCCAAACCCCTTTAACAAGTATGCGAGAGAGACAAATGATATCTGCCAATAACATAAACTATTGATCTAGAATCATGGGGGAGGAATAAATCAGAGGTAACTTAGGACTTAGGGAGTCCTGGATCTATCTCGGACAGTATAGCATACAAGTTGTTTAGAGTCTTCCGTTTAGAAAATATACAGAAAATAATAGGTCAGACATCTATTGAATAAGAAGCCAAATCCAGTCAGCATTCTGCATGGATACAGAGGAAAAGAGATTTTGCCTCGACAAAAGCAACAGCGGGAGGATTCTAGAGGCCAGACAAAGGCCTGGCAGGGCATCACATTGTAAGGGATTGGCAATGTGCATCACATCAAGGAAGAAGGAAACACAAAAACTTCAGGAGTCTTTTGGAACATAGTGCAGAATTAAGGGAAAAGAAGGTAAAGAGGTGCACACTCCATCATTTATGCACAAATATTCATGTAATTATTATCTTTTTCTCCTCTATATATAGCTCCAACTATTGGCAGTAGTCATGTGACTAAGGTTAGAAACTCACAAGCTGGGAGGTTGGATATATCTGCAGAAACTGCACATGCTATTCCCAAGTTTGAAAGTGCTCCTCTTATGATTCCACAAGGAAAGTATAGGTGCATTCCAGTAGCCTGAGCTGATTTGCTTTCGGCCATTGCTGAAGGATCTTGAATATTGCCAGACGCTTGTACTGATGGGTCAATAGACATATGTGCTAGCCATCGAAATCGATTATCTTGCAATACAAAAGTACCCTACGAGGAAAATAAAGGTTTAAGTCATAAATGTTCACACTAAAGTAATATGAAGCTGTGTTCAAATTCTGGTACCTACTCTGTGATTTGTCTTTAAGTTATCTATCTGTTTCTTGAAGAGTTCAGACCAAAAGTCCTTGCAGATAAACTTGATGGCCTCCAGGTTATCAGTGAACCTTGGTCGATCCTTAGTGTACCTGAGAGGGAAACATGAAAAGCTGAGGATGAAAAATATGACGTGACATATATTATGCAATCCATTTTGGATAAAATGTTCTTTCTCAAAAAGAAATTTGCTTGTACAGAATTAAAACAACCTTTAGGAACAAAAACCATTAGAGGAAATGACTAGTCAAAAGAAATGCACAGTGAGATAAAGAAAAATAATGATCTAAACTCAGCTTGTAAAGTGAGAAATTATCCTGTAGTATTGGTTTTACAAGCTCAAGTAGTCAGATGCATGACAAATAAGAAAACTGATATGCTGCGGGAGAAATGCTAATATGAGCCATTCACCCTAAAGCTGTTAAACCTCCAACATTGTCCATCAAGTTCATCATGCATTTCAGTATAGTTAAACACCAGTCCTACTGCATGTTAAGATGCTGCGGAATAGTTGTATGTCTAAATCTGATACAGTTTCCTCCACCCTATACATCTTTGGCTTTATAACCATGAGAATAAGAATCCCACTTCAATCTTTCAATTTCACATCCTTCCCTTATAAGAAATCCTTGTCTGGTATTCATCTTCCAAACATAACTAGTTATTATATTTGACCACAGGAGATATAATTTCTGTTGGCCACTAATTAACATCATGTACAAGGACGATATATCATACGCAAGGTTAAGATGGTGCTCAAGTCTAACAACTAATTCGGACAATATTATCACAAGTCATTCATGCTTAGTCTCGTAGAATATGCACACTCTGTACGTGACCATATGCAAAATAAATAAATAAAGTCAACTGCACAGATTGGCTTTGCATACATGAGCTCTCAATCTGAACCTTAACCCGGGGCCAAAGCCATAATAAAATAATATATTTCCACATTTCCATTATATGCATGACCATGCCCTCTATTGGAACTTCATCTAGCAATTACAAACATAAAAATGCCAAATTTACAAATAAAATTCGAATAAGATTGTCCTAACTGTTTAATCTGGTTTGCCTGGGCTATTCTACAGAAAACTTGATTAGACCCCATTGGTTTCCGAACTATTTCAAAAATAAATCTATGTTTAGGCAAATAACACATGATAGACGGCAATGAATTATAAAACAAATACAAATAAGGGTCGTATCTTACTAGGGAGGCATTATAAGGAGCGACTGACTTATGTTGCATATGAATCAACGACTAGTATCAGTGAAGGGTGATAGGTGATCAGATTTCAGCTGTAATGCAATTCAGCTTCAAGCAAATGGGCTTATAAAAACGATCAGCTGACGCTCTAACCAAATACGCAGGATAAACAAGCTCGAGGAATATAATGACAAACTTGATTAGCTCAAGTCAATTCTCATATTTATTTCCACGAATTCTTGCGCAAATGCAAGTTGAAATCGACATCCAGGTCGCTCCAACAGCACATAATAGGGTGATTTCTTTCGGCTATTCATCACAGTTCAGGAAATCTCTCAAGCCATGAAAATTCCCAATATTGTAGACAATTAAAATTGTTACCAAATGAAAATGCGCCACGTGTAAATCATGAATTAAATAATTAATTATATCTCTATTTTATTAATGGAATTTATTCCAAAATTAAATAGATATATGATTAATACTTAATTTTATCGACAAATAAGATAATGACATGTGACAACGACATCGGAGATGAATAATCACTCAAATTGTGTCAAATGAGTCATAAAAGGCCCATAAGCTTAAGCCCAAGCTCAAGCCCATGGTTTGATGGCTCAAAAGCCCATAAGCCCAAAAGCCCACTAAACCACTAGCCTACATCTATAAACAGAGGTGTTGGGGCTTCATAATGGGAGGAGAAGTGAAGAGGAGAAGTGAAGTGAAGAAATCGAAGACTTGAAGAGCTCAAGACACTCGAAGAATCCTCTGCGAAGCATTCTCCGACATTCAAAGTCTTCTTCAAGCATTCAAGGCGTTCTTCGTGCAAATCACCACGTTCTTCGCCAAGATCATCCTCCAAATCATCTCAAACTTGAAGATCTTCAAACGTTCTTCAACAAATCAAACCAAATCCAACGGTCGATCCGAAAACAAGGCGAGGTCCTTCGGATCAACATCGTCAGTCAAACTTCAAGTTCGAGGAGATCATGAATCACATCCTCCAAACAACTCGAAGAAATCAAAGATCGCTCAAGAAAATCGAATCGAAGAGAAGAATCGGATGATAGATGAGATCGAATCCATCTCAAATTCATCAAATTCAAATTCAATTGATTTTGTATACAATTTTATTTATAAAATTTAAATACAAAATGTGTGTTACAAATTTTTGTAACACAAATTTTGTATTTAAATTTTATAAATACAAAATTGTATACAAAATTAATTAAATTTGGATTTGATATGTTTGAGATGAGTTCGATCTCATCTATCCTCCGATTCTACTCTTCGATGTGGATTCTCGAACGATCTTCGATTTCTTCAGTTGTTTGGAGGACGTGATTCCTCGATCTCCTCGAACTTGAAGTTTGATTTGATGATGTTGATCCAAGGACTTCGCCTTGTTTTCGGATCGAACGCCGGATTTGAAAGTGTTCAAGAACGTTCAAGATCTTCAGTTTGAGCGCCAACGCGGAGGGCTTTCACCTTGTTTCCGAATTGAACGCTATCTTTGATTTGATATGGAGGTTGATCTTGGCGAAAAACGTGGTGATTTGCACGAAGAAAGCCTTGAATGTTTGAAGAAGACTTTGAATGTCGGAGAATGCTTCGCAGATGATTCTTCGAGTGTCTTGAGCTCTTGAGGATGATCTTGGCGAAGAACGTGGTGATTTGCACGAAGAACACCTTGAATGTTTGAAGAAGACTTTGAATGTTGGAGAATGCTTCGTAGAGGATTCTTCGAGTGTCTTGAGCTCTTGAGGATGATCTTGGCGAAGAACGTGGTGATTTGCACGAAGAACGCCTTGAATGCTTGAAGAAGACTTTGAATGTCGAAGAATGCTTCGCAGAGGATTCTTCGAGTGTCTTGAGCTCTTCAAATCTTCGATTTCTTCACTTCACTTCACCTCTTCAATTCTCTCATTTATGAGAGCCTTTACCCCTATTTATAGATTTAGGCTAGTGGGCTTAGTGGGCTTTTGGATTCATGTGCTTGAGCTTATGGGCTTGAGCTTGGGCTTGAGTTAGGCTTGAGCTTATGGGCTTGGGCTTATGGGCTTGAGCTTGGGCTTGAGCTTATGGGTTTGAGCTTGGACTTGAGCTTATGGGTTTGGGCTTATGGGCTTGAGCTTATGGACCTTTTATGGCTCATTTGGCACAATTTGAGCGATTATTCTCCTCCGATGTCGTTGCCCACATGTCATTCTCTTATTTGTCGATAAAATTAAATATTAATCACATATCTATTTAATTTTGGAATAAATTCCATTAATAAAATAGAAATATAATCAATTATTTAATTCGTGATTTACACATGGCGCAATATAATTTGCTAACAATTTTTAATTGTCTACAAATTGCCCCATCGAGACTTGTTCATGCACGAGTTGCCTTGGAAATTAACGAGTCTCGAAATTCACTTAGATAGTTTAGACTCTTGTCGAGGAGTTCTCGAATTTGAATTTGTAAATAGTTTATACTCGTATTTAGGAGTTCTTGAATTTGAATTTGTAAATAGTTTGTACTCGTATTTAGGAGTTCTTCGACTTGGATTTGAATTTGAATTTGTAAACAGATTATACTCGTATTTAGGAGTTCTTGGACTTGAATTTGAATTTGTAAACAATTTATACTCGTATTTAGGAGTTCTTGATTTGAATTTGTAAACAGCTTATACTCGTATTTAGGAGTTCTTCGACTTGGATTTGAATTTGTAAACAGTTTATACTCGTATTAAGGAGTTCTTCGACTTGGATTTGAATTTGTAAACAGTTTATACTCGTATTTAGGAGTTCTTGAACTTGATTTGAATTTATAAACAGTTTATACTCGTATTTAGGAGTTCTTCGACTTGGATTTGAATTTGTAAACAGTTTATACTCGTATTAAGGAGTTCTTCGACTTGGATTTGAATTTGTAAACAGTTTATACTCGTATTTAGAAGTTCTTGGACTTGAATTTGAATTTGTAAACAGTTTATATTCGTATTTAGGAGTTCTTGAACTTGATTTGAATTTGTAAACAGTTTATACTCGTATTTAGGAGTTCTTCGACTTGAATTTGAATTTGTATACATTTTATACTCGTATTTAGGAGTTCTTGAACTTGATTTGAATTTATAAACAGTTTATACTCGTATTTAGGAGTTCTTCGACTTGGATTTGAATTTGAGCTTCGGAATTTTAATCCAAAATTGAGCTTAAATACCTACTTTTAATTTGGCAGCCCAAATTACATAAAAATGGCCCAAGCAATACATATTTTAAGCTTGACCATTTCTTGTTTTATTTCAAGGGTCCATTGGCCACATGAATTGTTGGGCTTAAACTTGGAATCAAAATTGTATCATCTTTTTTTCTTTTCTTTTTTTTGCATACTGCCTGCCACGTTTTTTCTTCTTTCTTCTTCATTTTTTTTTTTTTTTTTTGTTATTTGGAGCAATCAACCCTTTCTTTTTATATTGTTAAGATAACAATTACTTCAATACAAGTATTCTGACTTGGCAGACCATATTTTATCAACATCTCACTCCAATTTATTTAGTAAGACCCAATTTATTTCTTCATTTTCAGCAGCCTAAGGCCCATATCCTGGTCCATATTTTTTGCACAGTAAACTATTTTTGCAGAGATGTCCTTTGTTGCTTTGAGAGCTGTATAATTTGTTGGAACCTGCAAAGTTTGTTCAGTCTTGCAGTGGAGTTTGTTGAGTTTGCAAAAATGTGATTGGAGCATCCCCTTATTTGGACAGGTATATGCAGCTGTGACTGCTAGGGTTTGGCCTTGAACCTTGCTTGCTCTCTATAAATTAGATCATTCCTTCACTCTAGGTGATCACAACAATCACTTAGATAGGTCTTCTCCTCCTTATTTATTTTTTCGTCTGCCTTACTTTCAATCCCTTCTCTACCAAGTACCAACCCATCAAATAAAGCAAAGCAGTCTCAATACCCTCAAGTTTACGGCATAAATTAATCACCAAGGTAAAATAAGTGTATTATTGTCTTCATGCTCATCTCAGTCATTTCATCAAACACATATTGCTCATTCAAATCTGACTCGGGCATTTTATATCGCAGCTTTGCACATCTTGATTCCACACATCCTTATTCACATCGACAATATACCTGTACACGGCGTGGCAGAAAAGAGGAGGAAGCAGGCACCAGCAACGGTTGAGGGCGGAGGAGGATGAGCTCTGTTGCAGGCGGAGATGGCGATTGCGAAGGCGATGAACCTGCTGCTGGAAAAGAAGAAGCAGGCTGGTGGCGTCGGTTCGACGAGGGCGGCGGTCCACACGTCTTGAATTACGGCTGAGCCGGCATCGGCATTGAAGCAGGCAGTAGATGGTGCGCCGAGAAGGACGGAGACAGAGACGACGATGCGAGCTTGAAGCTGTGGTCGGATCAACGTTGTCATGGCTGCTTTCGGTAGAGAAGACAGCGGAGGCATGGGGCGGACGCCCATCCTTGGCGAGAAGAAGCGAGCCGGATGTGTGGCCAGTCAGCCGGAGGTGAAGTGAGGCTGCTGCTCATGGTGGACAAAGAGGGTGCGAGCCCGAAGCTGTGCGTGAGGGAGATGCCGGAAGCTGCGGATAAAGATGATGCTGCGATTGAAGAGTGAGCGAATGGAGAAGAGGCGGTGGCTTCGGCGGGCTACTGCGCACGGTGGACGATGCTCAGGCTGCTGGAGGCACGGGCTGTACTCGTCCTCGATGAGAAGGAGCGAACTGGGGGCACGGACTGCCTGACCATCAGCCAAGGTCCGTCGTGACAGCTGCATGGGTCCACGACGGCCGAATCGGAGCAGAAGATCCCTAAGGAACGGCTGTTCGAGAAGCCGCTGACTCCGAGTGACGTCGGCAAGCTCAACCGCCTCGTCATACCAAAGCAGCACGCCGAGAAGCATTTCCCGCTCAACGGCAGCGGAGAGTCCGGCGAGAACGGCCTGTTGCTGGGGTTTGAGGACGAATTGGGCAAATCGTGGCGTTTTCGCTATTCTTATTGGAACAGCAGTCAAAGCTACGTTCTCACCAAGGGGTGGAGCCGCTTCGTCAAGGAGAAGCGCCTCGACGCCGGCGATAGCATCGTCTTCGCGCGCCACCGCCTCGACGCCGGCCGCCTCTTCATTGGCTGGAGGCGAAGGAGCTCCGCTGGCGGACAGGACGGCGGTGGTGGTTTCTCGGCAGGCGGATGGCTGGACGCGAGGCAGGCGGAGCTCGATCTTTGAGGCGGAATGAGAGAACGAAGGGAGAGTGAGATATTTGGGAGGATGGTGGACGCCTGAGACGACACCTGGTCGATGCTGCCGAGACGGCGCGGGAGAGACGTGGGATGAGATAGTGAAAGAGGGGGTACGACTCCGCCGGCGGTGAAGCCTTGCGAGCGGAATAGATGGTGGCGGCGACATCCAACATTAAGAGAGAATTTGCTCTCTGTGTGCGTACCGTGTGTGTGCGTGTGTGTTTAGAGAGGCTAGGGTTTTGTTTTTTTGTTTTTTTTTTGTGCGTCTTCTGTGTGCGTGAGGAGAGAGACGAGAGATAGTTTTTTTTTTGAGAGCTTAGGATATTGGGCTTTCCTTCCTTTTTTTAACAATGGGCCGATGTAAAAAGAAAAAAAAAATTGAAGTGTGGGCTGAGAGAGGAGAGACGTGAGATAGGAGTGATGGGTTTGGTTTCTTCCTCTCTCTTTTTTTTTAGTGTTAATTTGGGCCTTTCTCCCCCCCTGTATTTTAGATACTTGTGTGGCTTGATAGACTGGGATTGGGCTAGACTTTTTTTTTTTTTTTGATATATATAGATATATGCCCAATAGAAGTGATCCACCATTTTTAACATATGGTCTGATTTTTGTTATTATTATTATTTTAGCACAAATGGCTCAATCACTTGGGTTGAATTTTGTATGTCTATTTTGCCCCTCTTTTTTAATTTTCACAATTTGTGCTTGTGATTGTATTCCAGGTGACAAAAGTTCATGTAATTCAACTTCAAGTCTTCTTGCTCAAGAGTGGATCGACTAAAGACGTCAAACTTGATCAACCATATTACATCGACTTTTGGATTTTGGCTTCACATTTATTGCAGACGTCGTCCTCATTTTTACAGAAGAAGCGGTCTTGATCTTAGCAGACATGACAACACGACAATGGAGACGACATCGTCATCATCAACGAACTCCAATCATTCTGTTTAGATGACACGAAAAGCAGCGACTTGCACGACGTGCAGCATTACGACCTCAGAGAGCTAAAAGCAGCTGCAGAGAAGGAGCTAGAAGTTATGCGTCATTCGCAAAGGGGAAGCTAGAAGTTATGCGCCATCGATGGAGGAAGAGCTGTAAGGTCGCACCCACAAAGAGGAAGCTTAGGAGCTATGAGCCATCCACCGTGAAGATGAAGATAGAAGCAGTGCTGCATCTGTCGTGAGGAGGAAGCTTAGAAGCTGTGAGCCATTCGCCGTGAAGATGAAGCTAGAAGCAGTGCTGCATCCGCCGTGATGAGGAAGCTTAGAAGCTGTGAACCATCCGCTGTGAAGATGAAGCTAGAAGCAGTGATGCATCCACAAAGAGGAAGCTAAGAAGCTGTGAGCCATCCATTGTGAAGATGAAACTAGAAGCAGTGATGCATCCGCCGTGAGGAGGAAGCTTAGAAGCTGTGAGTCATCTGTCGTGAAGATGAAGCTAGAAGCTGCATCCGCCGTGAGAAGGAAGCTTAGAAGCTGTGAGCCATCCGCCGTGAGGAGGAAGCTTAGAAGCTGTGAGCCATCCGCCGTGAAGATGAAGCTAGAAGCGCAGTAACATTCACCAAGGCAGTCGGATTCATCACTGTCGACGCCATCGCCAAATCAAGTCGCCGATATGGTATAAGGATTATCAATGGCTATCTTCCAAAAGAGCTCGGCGATATGGTGGTTGAGATTTTGAGTGAAACCATCTTCAAAACAAGGCTGATGGAGTTGGACTCGACGAGGTAGAATCATCTTCAAAGCAGATCGACAGCCTCGAGCTGGAGTTGACATGCATGAGACATCTTCAAAATGTAGACCGAGACTCAGAAGTTGTTGCGATTCTTGAAATGTGTTGACAATGAAGTAATGAATAATCCATCATCTTTAGTTGTTGCCCCATGACTGATTTGCTTTTTTACAATTTTTACATTGTTGTCTCTTCCAAAAGTGTGTATCATTTCACTTTGATAGTCTGAGCTTGAATTTTGATAACCCAACTTGAATTACAAATTTATGCTGAGCTTTGACCGCATAACTTGTAGGAGAAAAACATGTATCATGACTGAACTTAGAAGATATCTAAGCTGCCTACGTACCCTTTTAAAAGGGATCAAGTCAAAATGTAGTTCAAAAGATCAACTTGTGTTTTAGGGTAATGCCGTGCACAGTTTATACTCATGCGGGCCAGGAGTAACATGCAGTTTAGGCTCGTGCGTTAAAGAGCTGTATTGTTTTTGGCGTGACGTGCAGTTTAGGCTCGTGCGTCATGGAGCTGTCTTGTTTTTTTTTTTTCCGTGACGTGCAGTTTAGGCTCGTGCGTCATGGAGCTGTCCTTTTTTGTTTGTTGATTTTTCTTGGAGTGACGTGCAATTTAGGCATGTGCGTCATGGAGCATGTCTTGCTCTTTGTTTGTTTTTCTTCATATTGACGTGCAGTTTAGGCTCGTGCGTCATGGAGCATGCTTGCTTCTTTTTGTTGATTTTCTTGCTTTATCATTTTTTTGACTTTTGGTTTTCTTCATTTTTTTTTGTGGTTTTCTTTTGATCTATGTACATATGTACAAGCTTTCTCTGCTACATTTGAGGGATAGTAGCACTTCAACAACTTTTGAGTTGTTGCCCCAACTTCCACATTGCCACTCAAGGTCGACTTGCATACACTGTTAAAGATGTAGTGAGATGAAGCCGCCTTTGATGGTGATTGAACAGCGCTTGGGCACAAATCCCAAACCCACTTTGTTATTCCCGACCACATCACCTTCTTCTTCAAGTGAGGTTTCAGCAGAGCTTCCTCGAGGATCGATCCAAGATCGACGAGGAGCTTATATGCATTTGGACCAAAATGCTTAGTAAGTTCGTTGTCGAAGATTCTCCATGTTCGAAAGATTACTTTGTTTTGGTCGAACAAACCTCAAGAGGTGGAGAGTTGGTCTTTAGCATCGATCTTGGTCGATGCATCGTCGCCCCTCGAACGGATCCATCTTGATGAGAGATGTTTTGTTCTTGACAATCGACCGACTTCAAGTTCTTTGTCATGCTCAATTACTTCTTCTTTTGTTGTCTTTGTCATGTAGAATTTGGCATCAGCAAAATATGACTCAGCTTCGGTGAAAGGCTTTTGATCACCGGTCACTGTCCTCACGACACCATCTTGACGATACTTGAGGCATTGATGTAATGTAGAAGGGACGACACCATTTTCATGCAGCCAGGGCCGACCAAGAAGCATATTGTATGATCTTTTGGCATCAATTACATGAAGTAGTGCAGTTGAACTCATGTCTTCCATCAGCAAGTTCAACCTTATGGCGCCAAGGGCCCTTTATCCTTCGTGGTTGAATCCTTGAATCATCAACCGACTGTTGGACAAGTCATCTACTGGAATTTCCAGTTGCTTCAACGTTCTTAATGGCAAGATGTTGACTACTGATCCTCCATCGATGAGAATCCTATTGACTTTCTACTCGTGGGTGAAGCAACTCACGAACAATGGCCTATTATGAGGCTCAGGCCCAAGCTGCAAATCCTTGTTGGAGAATGTGATAGCCAAGACACCTTCACCCTCAATCACATTTGACTCGACTTGTTCTTTTACTTGGTCTGCCTTATCGTACAATGCCCCAATACCTTCCAGTATGTCGTCAGATTCAGGGGTCACAACATTTGTTGCAGCATTTTCCTCTTCGAGTGATATCTTCTCTTCTTGAGCTAGCCGCATGATCTTTTCTTTGAAGATGAAGCAGTCATGTATGGGATGCCCAATCAATCGATGATATTTGCAATATCTTGGATCTTGATTCGTCTCCGCCTCATTTGGTCGCTTCACTTGTGTAGCTCGACCAATTCTTCTTCGAGTAGGTCATTGAAGATCCCGAGATGTCGAGTCTAAGAAAGGATATTGTCTCTGCACGCATTTCTTTAAATGTCAACCTTCTTTGCCCCATGTTTTGAGGAAAAGTCGTCACGCTTTTGTTGTCATCATTTCTTAGAACTGACAGAGTTGCTTTTGTCGCCATCGACTCTTCTTTTGGAGCATTGTTAAAGGACTTTGTTTCTTTCTAAATTTTGTCTTTCTTTGAACTTCCGAGGTTCTTGGATTGGGCCCTTTCAATCCACTTGCGCCATACTTAGCTCCATATCATGAGCTCGGTACAACTCTTCAAACGCTTGGGTGGATTCCTCGCAGAATATATTGCAAGCCCCAATGCATTCCTTGGATGCACATTTCGATGGCAGATGATTCAGATAACCGATCCTTGCAGTTGAGGCATAGGTTTCTCCACCTGCTGATGTAGTCGATCACTGGCTCTTCTTTGAACTGACGAGAACTCGTGAGCTCCACCATGCTGACTGTTCTTCTGGTGCTATAGAATCAACTGAGGAACTCGTGCTCCAGATGCTCCCAACTATCAAGCGAGTTTGCTTCTAAGTTCGTATACCAGTCGGAGGCATTTCCTTTGAGTGAACGAACGAATTGCTTGACCAGACGATCTCCAAATGTTCCAGCGTTGTTGCATGTTTCAACAAAGTGAGCTATATGTTGCCTTGGATTACCTTTGCCATCAAATTGTTGGAACTTGGGTGGTTGATAATTATGCGGCATTCTCAAGTTGTCGATCTTTTGAGTATACGGCTTAGAGTATATCAATGATGACTTAGAGTTTCCATTAAATTTGTTCTTCATGGTCACCTCGATGAACTCCTTTAGTTGGTCTGCCTTGATAAAGCCATCAGAAGAGATTTGGACGTGTTTGCCAGACGATTTTCCCTCCTCATGAGTTTCTTGATCGTCGTCTGTTTCTCTATCGTCGTCACGTTCACTTCCTTTATCATTGATGTGGCTTGACTCTGTCTTCTCTCCCCTGAGCTTTGCAATCTTGGCATCTTGCTCTTGGATGTGTATGCTCAGAGATTCGACCAACCTTGTAAGATTTGCCAGCTGTTCTTCCATGGTGGAGGTGTTTGTCATCATCAGAGGCGCCTCAAGTGGGTAACTAGTGATAGATTTTGCAATAGGGGAGGTGAAGCTTCCTTCAGAGCCAACACCTTCTTCATTTAGAGTGGTAATGTGTTGCTCTTTTCCCCTGGCGATGGATGACTTCGAAGCTTCTTGAAGTTATTTGGCTTTTCTTCGTGTAATGACGCCAATGCTTTCTGAAGAAGCTTTTGAAGCAACCTTAGTTGCATGTTTTTGGGTGAACATCGTTCAAGATTTTGGTGAAGAGTAGAAATGAGAGGTAGAGATGTCCCACCGGGCGTGCCAAAATTTGTAACACAAATTTTTGTATTTAAATTTTATAAATACAAAATTGTATACAAAATTAATTAAGTTTGGATTTGATATGTTTGAGATGAGTTCGATCTCTATCTATCCTCTGATTCTACTCTTCGATGTGGATTCTTGAACGATCTTTGGATTTCTTCAAGTTGTTTGGAGGGGATGTGATTCCTCGATCTCCTCGAACTTGAAGTTTGATTTGATGATGTTGATCGAAGGACTTCACCTTGTTTTCGGATCGAACATCGGATTTGATTGAAGTGTTGAAGAACGCTTGAAGATCTTCAAGTTTGAGCGTCAATGCGGAGGGCTTTCACCTTATTTCCGAATTGAACGATATCTTTGATTTGATATGGAGGTTGATCTTGGCGAAGAACGTGGTGATTTGCACGAAGAACGCCTTGAATGTTTGAAGAAGACTTTGAATGTCGGAGAATGCTTCGCAGATGATTCTTCGAGTGTCTTGAGCTCTTGAGGATGATCTTGGCGAAGAACGTGGTGATTTGCACGAAGAACGCCTTGAATGTTTGAAGAAGACTTTGAATGTCGGAGAATGCTTCGTAGATGATTCTTCGAGTGTCTTGAGCTCTTGAGGATGATCTTGGTGAAGAACGTGGTGATTTGCACGAAGAACGTCTTGAATGCTTGAAGAAGACTTTGAATGTCGAAGAATGCTTCGCAGAGGATTCTTTGAGTGTCTTGAGCTCTTCAAATCTTCGATTTCTTCACTTCACTTCAGCTCTTCAATTCTCTCATTTATAGATTTAGGCTAGTGGGCTTAGTGGGCTTTTGGACTCATGGGCTTGAGCTTAGGCTTGAGCTTATGGGCTTGAGCTTGGGCTTGAGCTTATGGGCTTGGACTTATGGGCTTGAGCTTGGACTTGAGTTTGGGCTTATGGGCTTGAGCTTATGGGCCTTTTATGGCTCATTTGGCACAATTTGAGCGATTATTCTCCTCCGATGTCGTTGCCCACATGTCATTCTCTTATTTATCGATAAAATTAAATATTAATCACATATCTATTTAATTTTGGAATAAATTCCATTAATAAAATAGAAATATAATCAATTATTTAATTCGTGATTTACATGGCTTAATATAATTTGCTAACAATTTTAATTGTCTACAAACTTTTTGTTGATTTTCTTGCTTTCTCTTTTTTTGACTTTTGGTTTTCTTCATTTTTTTTGTGGTTTTCTTTTGATCTATGTACATATGTACAAGTTTTCTCTGCTACATTTTAGGGATAGTAGCACTTCAACAACTTTTGAGCTGTTGCCCCAACTTCCACATTACCACTCAAGGTCGACTTGCATACACTGTTAGAGATGTAGTGAGATGAAGCCGCCCTTTTGATAGTGATTCGAACAGGCACTTTTGGCTCAAATCCCAAACCCACTTTGGTATTCGGACCACACCATCTTTCTCTTCAAGTGAGGTTGTAGAGTGAAGCTTTCTTGAGGATTGTACCCAAGATTGTGAGGAGTTTATATGCTCGACCAAAATGCTTAGTGAGTTCGTTGTCCAAGATTCTCCATGTTCGATAACATTGCTTTGTTTTGGTCGAACAAACCCTTGAAGAGGTGGAGAGTTGGTCTTTAGCATCAATCTTGGTCGGAGGCATCGTCGGTCCCTCGAACGAGTCCATCTTGGAGAGAGATATTTTGTTCTTGACAATCAGACCGACTTCAAGTTCCTTGTCATGATCAATTACTTCTTCTTTTGTTGTCTTTGTCATGTAGAATTTAGCATCAGCAAAATATGACTCGGCTTCTATGAAAGGCTTTTGATCGCCGGAATCGTCCTCACGACACCATCTTCGACGATACTTGAGGCATTGATGCAACGTAGAAGGGGCGACACCATTTTCATGCAGCCACGGCCGACCAAGAAGCATATTGTATGACGTCTTGGCATCAATCACATGAAGCAATGCATTTGAACTCATGTCTTCCATTAGCAAGTTCAACCTTATGGCACGAGGGCCCTTTCGTCTTCGTGGTCAATCCTGGATCATTAGTCGATCACGGATAAGTCATCCACCGGAATTTCCAGTTGTTTCAATGTTCTTAATGGCAAGATGTCGATCACGATCCTCCATCGATGAGAATCCTATCGACTTTCTCGTATTTTATTTCGTAATATAAATAACAATAGACATAAAATTTTACAAAATAATCGTATTTTATTTGTAAAATGTAAAATAAATCAATAAAATTATTGTAGTTAATCGTAATATAAAATATAACATATAATTTGTAGACAAATTTTTTAATTGTCTACACTGCTTACTTGTAAACAGTTTACAAGTAAGCAGACAAATTTTATTGAAGAATACAAACTGGTTTATAAAACGGAGCGACGACATTGCTACGCTCGCCGTGACGCAAGATCGGACGATATGGATAAACGACAGACCGATCGAGATAGAGTTCGCCGAATTCTCGATAAATCTTGGCGGTGCATGCGGCTACGGCGATTCGTGAACAGAGGAAGATGGTGGTAAAGCGGCGAGAATATCACCGAGACGAAGAAGCACAACGTGTGTGTGTGTGTATATGTTTATGCATCCGTGTGTGTGTCCGAGGAGAGAGACGAGAGAGAGAGTTCGTGTGAAACAGAAAAGGCTAGGCTCGGTTTAAATGTGGGCTCGGGCCATTGTGTGTATTGAGAGAGAGAAAAGATGGGCTTCCAATTTTTTTGTAATTGGGCTTTCTCTTTATTTTTGTGGGCATTGGTTTGAAGGAAATAATATTGGGGCCCTTTTTTTTCAAGTGTGGGCTGAAAGAGACGAGAGATGAGATGGTGAAATAAAGAATTGGGATGCAATTTGGGCTTTTTTTATAAAACGAATGGGCTTATCATATGGGCTTAGCGTGAAATGTGGTGTGATTTATATATATATATATATATATATATATATATATATATATATATATATATATATTTTTTGGAGACCCTTTTGAAGGCATTTAGTGTGGCTTGATGGATTGGATTTTTTTGTAATGGCGAGAGAGACACGTGAGATAGGGAGTGATAGAGAGAAGAAAAAATGTTGGCCCCTTTAATGTGGGCTGTGCCTTTTTATGTGGAAAGGTTTTTTTATTTTGTATATATATATATACAAGCACGCCCAAGCTTGAAGAAGACTTCGAGTGTCTGAGAATGCTTCTAGAGGATTCTTCAGTGTCTTGAGCTCTTCAAGTCTTCACTTCACTTCAATTCACCTCGATGGACTCCTATTTATATGAGAGGTAGAGATGTCCATCAGGCGTGCTAAAATTTGTAACACAAATTTTGTATTTAAATTTTATAAATACAAAATTGTATACAAAATTAATTAAATTTGGATTTGATATGTTTGAGATGAGTTCGATCTCATCTATCCTCCGATTCTACTCTTGATGTGGATTCTTGAACGATCTTTCGATTTCTTCAAGTTGTTTGAGAGGATGTGATTCCTCGATCTCCTTGAACTTCAAGTTCGATTTGATGATGTTGATCGAAGGACTTCACCTTGTTTTCGATCGAACGCCGGATTTGATTTGAAGTGTCAAGAACGCTTGAAGATCTTCAAGTTTGAGCGTCAATGCGAAGGGCTTTCACCTTGTTTCCGAATTGAACGCTATCTTTCATTTGATATGGAGGTTGATCTTGGCGAAGAACGTGGTGATTTGCACGAAGAACGCCTTGAATGTTTGAAGAAGACTTTGAATGTCGGAGAATGCTTCGCAGATGATTCTTCGAGTGTTTTGAGCTCTTGAGGATGATCTTGGCGAAGAACGTGGTGATTTGCAAGAACGCCTGAATGTTTGAAGAAGACTTTGAATGCTCGGAGAATGCTTCAGAGGATTCTTCGAGTGTCTTGAGCTCTTGAGGATGATCTTGGCGAAGAACGTGGTGATTTGCACGAAGAACGCCTTGAATGCTTGAAGAAGACTTTGAATGTCAAGAATGCTTCAGAGAGATTCTTCGAGTGTCTTCGAGCTCTTCAAATCTTCGATTTCTTCACTTCACTTCACCTCTTCAATTCTCTCATTTATGAGAGCCTTTACCCCATTTATAGATTTATGCTAGTGGGCTTAGTGGGCTTTTGGACTCATGGGATCGAGCTTTTGATGTATTTGGTGTGAGTTCGATCTCTATCTATCCTATGATTCTTCTCTTCAATGTTGATTTCTTGGACGATCTTCGATTTCTTCAAGTTGTTTGGAGGATGTGATTCCTCGATCTCCTCGAACTTGAAGTTTGGATTTGATGACGTTAATCAAGGACCTTGGTCTTGTTTTCGCAGCAACCACGATTGATTTGATATGTTGAAGAACGCTTGAAGATCTTCAAGTTCGAATGTCAACGCAGGGTTTTCATCATATTTTCGAATCGAAACTTTATTTGGAATGATTTGGGCGATGGTCTTGGCGAAGAACGCGCGATTTGCACGAAGAACGCTGAATGTTGAAGAAGAAGTCTTCAAGCTTCTTGTTGGAGGATGATTTTGGCGAAGAACGCGGTGATTTGACGAAGAACGCTGAATGTCAAGAAGACTTGAAACTTTCAAGACTTCGTCGATGATTCTTCGAGTATCTTGAGCTCTTCAAATCTTCCTCTTCACTTCAATTCTCCTCCCATTTATGAGTATAAACTGTTTATAAATACGAGTATAAACTGCTTATAAATTCAAATCAAGTTCAAGAACTCCTAAATACGAGTATAAACTGTTTACAAATTCAAATCCAAGTCAAGAACTCCTTAATACGAGTATAAACCGCCATAAATTCAAATCCAAGTCAAGAACTCCTAAATACGAGTATAAACTATTTACAAATTCAAATCAAGTTCAAGAACTCCTAAATACGAGTATAAACTGCTTACAAATTCAAATTCAAGTCCAAGAACTCCTAAATACGAGTATAAACTGCTTACAAATTCAAATCCAAGTCAAGAACTCCTTAATCTGAGTATAAACTGTTTATA
This sequence comes from Salvia rosmarinus, assembly GCA_036937905.1. NCBI lineage: Eukaryota > Viridiplantae > Streptophyta > Magnoliopsida > Lamiales > Lamiaceae > Salvia > Salvia rosmarinus. The sequence continues at coordinate 42,552,946 of CM072818.1, read as the reverse complement.
AATTCAAATCAAGTTCAAGAACTCCTAAATACGAGTATAAACTGTTTACAAATTCAAATCCAAGTCGAAGAACTCCTTAATACAAATACCTATTTTATTGCTATTTTATTGAAATGCTTTATAATCACATTTTATTGTAATGTCAATAAAATTCTTGTATTTTATTGTTGTATTTAATTTATTTTACTTGTAAAATAAATCAATAGATATAAATAAATATTTTACTTGGTCTTATAAATAAAATTTATAAAATGTATGTCATAAAATATTTATGACAAACATAATATTTTACTTGGTCTCGCCAGATCGCATAATGCCCCAATACCTTCCAAGATGTCGCCGATTCTGTGGGTGACAACATTTGATGCAGATTTTCTTCTTCAAGTGATATCTTTCCTTCGAGCTAGCCGCATGATCTTTTCTTTGAAGACGAAGCGGCCATGTATGGGATGCCCGATCAATCGATGGTATTTGCAATATCTTGGATCATCGGCCGTCTCGCCTCATTTGGTCGCTCACTTGGGTAGCTCGACCAGTCCTTCTTCGAGTAGGTCATCAAGATCCCGTAGACGTCGGATTCTAAGAAAGGATATTGTCTCGCTGCATTTCTTTAAATGTCAACCTTCTTTGCCCCATGTTTTGAGGAAAAGTCCGTCTGCTTTTTCTTTGTCATCATTTCTTAGAACTGGTGAGTTACTTCGCCACCATTGTCTCTTCTTTCTGAGCATTGTTAAAAGACTTGGTTTCTTTCTAACTTCTTGTCTCTTTAAACCTCGTGAGGTTCTTGGATTGGAGGCCCTTTAAACCGCTCACGCCATACTTAGCTCCATATCATGAGCTCGTGGCCAATTCTTCAACGCCTTGAGTCAATTCCTCGCAGGATGTATTGCAAGCCCCAATGCATTCCTTGGATGCACATTTCGATGGCAGAGGATTCTGATAACCCGTCCTTACAGCTGAGGCATAGTTTCTCCACCGCTGATGTAGTCGATCACCGGCTCTTCCTTGAACTGACGAGAACTCGTGAGCTCCACCATACTGATTGTTCTTCTAGTGTTGTAGAAAAGATTGAGGAACTCGTGCTCTAGCTGCTCCCAACTATCAATTGAGTTTGATTCCAAGTCCGTATACCAGTCGAAGGCATTTCCTTTGAGTGAACGAACGAATTTTTTGACCAAGTGATCTCCAAAGGTGCCAGCGTTATTGCATGTCTCGACAAAGTGTGCAACATATTGCCGTGGATTACCTTTGCCATCAAATTGTTGGAATTTAGGAGGCTGATAACCAAGAGGCATTCTCAAGTTGTCAATCCTTTTGGTATACGGCTTGGAGTAAATCAAGGATGAATTGGAGTTTCCATCAAACTTGTTCTTCATGGTCACCTCGATGAATTCCTTGAGTTGGTCTGCCTTGATAAAGCTGTCAGAAGATATTTGAATGTGTTTCCCAGACGATTTTCTCTCGTCATGAGTTTCTTGCTTGTCGTCTGCTTCTTCATCGTCGTCACATTCACTTCCTTTATCATTGATATGACTTGACTCTGTCTTCTCTCCCATTGTCACAGCCCGACTACTTAACCACGTAATTAGTCAAGTAATTGGACCGTGACGTGGGTTAAGAAAGATCTTTCGATAATCAATAAGAACAATTGACCAATAATACATCTCAAATACGACATATGACATCAACTTCCGTCATTAAGGAAACAAACATTTTATGATCAAAGAAATGACAGGAAGTTTAACAAAAGTTTAAGTTTAGGTTTTCAAACCAAAATGAAGAATTGAATGAAAACTAACAACGACTGAGGGCAATAATTACAAAAGGATAACCATACTAAGAATATATGTATTTAAGAAATATTTTCACAACAATAAAAATCTTTTGATGTTTCAAAGTATGGTTCGACAACATGCCCAAGACATGATATACATCTTATTGGGTCTAACAAAACTATTCTGAACTTTCAAGTAAATCCTTATTCATAAGGCATTTCAATGAATCCACATTTTCATAAGCAAGTGTCGCGAACGTAACAACGATGCCGAGATCATAACAACAAACTAATGACCGCTATCAAGATTAGGTCGGTTGACGGCATAGCAAAACATAATAGCAAATGAAGGCCAAAGTTCGCAACGAAAAGTGTGGTTGAGAATTTTGTGTGATGACATAACTCTCGGGCAACAAAACATGTTAATCATCAACGAACAATATCAACAATTGAATATTATCATTATGAGTCGAATATTTAGAAGCTCCTTCAGACAAAGATTCGATTCCAACATCCTTCGACCTCAACCCGCACGCTTAGAAATACATGCGGGTATGAGTACAAAATGCACTCAGTGGGTATACCAAAACATAAAAACATTGCTTTTAGAGCTATATCAATGACTTCACATAACATTGCAATACACGAGGATTTTAGTGAAATAACTGTGCATGCATCATAATAAACATAAATATTTACTTACTTGCTTTCATTTCATAGCATCATCATAAAATATGCATATGCATGTTCTCATGTCGGCCGATATCTTTCTCTTCCATATCCACGGATTCTCGCTCATGTGTTGAGAAGAGCCTCCTTCTCAAACACGCTATGACCAAGGGTCGCTATCCGACGCCGGTAAATCTCACATCATAACGCATCTGTTGATGGACCCGGCGGTACCATGCCACGCCATACTCTTTATCATTTCTTTCTTTCTTTCTTTCATTCCGTGGATAGTAATGCATCATGCTCATGTTCATGCTCAAAACAGCAAGTCATTTAACTTTGAAACCTTGCTCATAATGAAATTCATTTCATTTTGAAAACATAAAACATAAGCATATCAGACAGAAAATATTTATACCCACCGGATGTTCCTTAGAGCTAAGGAACTAATTCCCAATTCCATTTCTTTCTTTATCCATATTAAACGGCATAAATGCCTAACAAGAAACAAACACGATCATTAATCATCTTAGTCGCCGACACGACCATATCTTCTTGATATCAAATCTAAGACACTATGGTCTATCAAAACTGGGTCATCGCATCCTTTAACATCTTATTAGCAAACAAATTCTATCTAAATTTCGCAACAGAACGCTTATAAACGCATCGCCATATTAAAACCAAACAATCCAAACATAGCTCAAACTCCACCAATTCATCACCATATGTTTCAATGAACATATTAAACTCAATACCAAGCTTCAATAATCCAATCTTAGCCCATAATCCAACGACTTTAAGACGCCACTTTTGTGCCTAACGTCGAAAATTCACGTAAGACGTTATCTAACACCAACGAATCTATATACATGCTCAACTATCATTAAAGATAATTAATTTATCAATGAAACATAAAGATCAAAGCTTTGGCTTTGAAAACAATTTTTCGACGTCAAACTAAAATTTTTTTCGCCAAATACGTCACGAAAAATCCGAATAAATTATTTTAAGCTTTATTCATATCATAGAATCCAAATATGAGCTCAAAATGATCAAATAAAGTCAAAATTTCATCAATATGGAAGCTAGGGTTTTCGGTCACTTTAGGAGTTTTCCAACGGTTTCGATTTCAAATGTTTTTCTCGCTCAAAACATGTTTATATCAATTCCTCAACACATATATGAAAGAATATTAGGCATATCAACATCATATATTCAAGATCATGGTCTCCATGATTTTGAAAATCATCAATATATCAACAATGAGCATATGCTTAAAATTTCAACGTTAAACAACTTATCGGCGATTTAATCTAACGTAATATCAAGAAATAATCGAACAACAACATCTCCTTCATATTTCATCTAAAGGACCCAAATTATAACATGCTCATAAGTTCATATTTTTCAAAATTTCAAACCGTAGATGCGTTTCTAAAGATTGAGATATACCTTAATTGAAGACGGATCAAAATCCAACTACCGGATCTTCTAAAATTGAGCTTGAAAATTTTCACCTTGGTGTGTGTGAGTGTGTGTTTCAAAATTAGGAAAGAAAATGATGGTGAATAGTAGTTTTCCAAAGTCTTGGTATGTAAGTAACAAATTTCTATTTTATTTTCCATTTTCTTTAATAAAAGTGATTATTCATCAAATTCTAGAGAATTCTCAAGAATTCTCCAAAATTCCACCATTTTCCCTTTTCTTTAATACATGATGAATAATCATATTTTATAAATTTACAAAATGTACATTTGTTCACAAATAATACCAACGTTATAAACGCATGCTATTAATCCATATTGTTTCAATTTCAAAACTCAATTTCTAATAAAATGCTCTCTACTTGAAATCATCTTTTAAAACTCAAATAACATATTGTAATCATCAAACTTTGATTGTAAAAACATTTTTGGCTTCCAAAAACCACTTTAGACATTCGGCCGACGATTAGGGTTTAATCGGCAAATGCCGATATCACAAAAACAAGGATTTGAATTTCTTCATTTTATAAAATCAAAACTTCGTTGAGCATGTATCTATTATTTCAAGACTCTTGAAATCTAGGTCTTCTTATTCTAAACAAGACCTAAGAATCTTGTCTTAGGTTCTATCTCAAATAAATCTAAAATTCTATTTTCTTGTCTCGAAGCTTTAAAACAAAGCTTCTGGCTTAAACAACACTTTCTTAAGGATGCAATGCCCTTCTTATAACTCTTAATTAAGAGTTAATCGCACATGAATGCGGAGTATTACATTCTCACCCTTACAAAAATTTCGCCCTCGAAATTTAGCATGTCGCAGTAATCTCGTAGCACTTCTTTCTCATCTCGATCTTTAACTTCCGTGTCGATTTCGCACGATTCGCTCTCTTCATAACTTAGATCCGTTTCATGAATAACGTTCTTTTTGATGTATGATGTGTTTTAGATCAAACACATATCTTCGTTATCGCGACACATGGAATACATCGTAAATATTTCCAAAACTTGAGACATCGTAATTTCAGAAGCGATTATTCCAATCTTCTCTCAATCTCGCATAACCGATAAATCTTGGTTTGAACTTTCTTTGATTCCAAAGCGATGTATTCCTTTGGAAGAATATACTTTCACGAATACTTTGTCTCTAATCTCAAGCTTAGCTCCGCTCGTCCTTGTATCTTCATAGAACTTCTAACAATTTGAGCTTCGATTCTTTTCTTGAATTATCGCACGATTACGACCATTTCTTCAATCGCTCGTCCAAGCACTTTTCTTTCTCCAATCGCGCCTTAAAAAACGGCGATCTACGTTTCGCCGTAGAGGCTTCATAGGTCGTCATATCAATCGTCGCATGGTAGTTGTCGTTGTACGCAATTTCAATCTTTACTCGCCTCGATAAAACTCGTCTAAAACGAGATGTACATATATTCGAGCTAACTTATCGCCTTCATACATGATAGAGATTTCAAGAGAAATGACTTTCAAGAAATTCCCATCGAAATTTTGCACCATCTTAATCGACACGATATACATAGGAGACACTCGATTAGAGCACTTCCAAAACTTGAAAACTCGCTCGAGCGAACTCATTTTTCAAAGATCACCTGGCTACTATTTCTATTGAAGATGGAGGATTCTCGTTTAAAAGCTCAAATTATACGATCGATTTAAAGCAAATAAGATATAGGTAAATCATGAGAAGAATTGTCACTTTCAAATTTTTCGTTTGTTTTAAAAAGAGGATTTCTTTTTCGGTGGTATATCGATCGCAAACAATTACCAAAATGCAAGATGTTTCATTTATCAAAACGAGAAAAGTTCTTCATCAACAAACAAGCTTATATCTCGAGGATCTTCTTAATTGTTTATCACAAGGTTATGATATGAAATAACATAGCTCGATAGCAAATGATCATATAGATCTCAAAGGAAAGAAAACCGCTTTTTGAGGGCTTTTACAAAAGCGAGGAAAACTTTGCACAAGCATATTGGTGCTTTAACATCTCGGCAAAACACATCCGTATGGCTTCTCGTGCACGCTATCGCATCATAAACATCTATAGGCCACTAGTCTATATATATATATATATATACGATAGTCGTCATCGCCATCATTCTTTTCTTCACGCTCAGATTTGTCCCCACCGCCTCCAACGGCTTTATAGAGTCCGCATCTCTACAATCTTTCTCAATCTCGTGAGATAGCATATCAATAGCACAATTGGAAATTGAATACAAAAGAATGACCTGTGGTAAGGATTCCGTAATCACCACAAAAATATTTGATCGATATCTAGGATCAGTAGCTATGTTGTGCCAACAACCGTGAAACTCGGGTTTAGACATAAAAGATCTTGAGACATCCTGAGTCTCGATAAATTAGCTTGAGTCTTTTCGAATCTCCAAAGGAAAAGTTTCGTAAACATAAAATAGAACAGATTGAATCGTATAGAAATCTCAAAGACATGAAGAATTGACCATACCAATTTAGGTCAATAGAAAACATCTCAGTATTGAGATAAAATGATCAAACTGTATAGAATATACATCATACTCGTGGGTGGTAAGATCATCATTAATGGTTTCAACATTTTCTTTGTCATTAGGTGTAATCAAAAGTTACCACCAACCGGAATTGATGAATAATGAGATAAAGCCGCCATAGAGGAAAAAGGGCCAAAAGGAAATTCAAGTGTTCATAATAATAAGAATCGATGATAGTTAGGAATGTAGAAAATTAGCTAAAACGAGAGTTATGTGCTAATGGATGGTCCGAGGTGTTTATAGTTGATGGGTAGAAACCCTAATTCTCATCAGTTGTGTTACCTAGCGGTCTGACTAATGATCGCGAGGTTGATCGCTAGTTATAAGGCATAAACTTCAATGCACTCACATTGAATGGCTAGCGATCACGGGTGATCGCCGATCTCTTATTCCTTCTTTATCTTTGATTACTTTTTGCTTGTATATCGATCATCACCGGAAAGCCAATCTCATACTCCTTAAGCAATAATATAAACCAAGTATCCCATCGAGTCCCGCTGCATCGATTTATATGCCTTCTCACGAGCGATGGAATTGAGCGAGAAATTAACTCAAGGTAGATGCTCTTCCGATCTTTGTCGATGAAGATAAACGAAACGACGACAAATGTAATGACGACAACGAGATAACAACAACAAGACGACGACAAACAAGTCATACTCTTCCAAATTTTCTAGACGATCCTCGTTATCGTAACTAAAAACAATACTCAAACTCTTGCAGAAAACATATTCATTTTGTTCTGCCATCTCTTCTCGTAACTTTCTTTTCATCTTCACCATAGAGCAATAGCTCATTTCAAGCATACATTCTCATATAACAATTTATTCAATAAAGCATATACTCAATCATCATCTCGTAATAATCATAATCATAAGAATAATCTCATACCGGTGAGCTAGAGATGATGAAATCGAATGATGAGCTTCTTTAAGAACAACCGACTCTTTATCTTATTTCTCAAATCGTAATCAAACAACTAATTCAGAACTCTCAAGATAGAGTCAAACAAATGACCCATAAACTTAAATTCTCAAACAGTAGTCACCAAAAGATTTCATATGTTCAAAGTGCACAAACCGCACAAGACTTACAAAGATTCATGAATTTAGAATTCAAACAATGACAAGTCGCACAAGAATTCACAAGGATTTACATGTTCAGACCAAGATTGTGCACAAACCGCACAAGTCAACAAAGGCTCACAGTTCGTAATTCAAACCGCCTCGATACCATTTCTCACATACCGACTACTTAACCACGAATTAGTCAAGTAATTGGACCGTGACGGGTTAAGAAAGATCTTTCGATAATCAATAAGAACAATCGACCAATAATACATCTCAAATACGATATATGACATCAACTTCCGTCATTAAGGAAACAAACATTTTATGATCAAAGAAATGATGTGAAGTTTAACAAAGTTTAAGTTTAGGTTTTCAAACCAAAATGAAGAATCGAATGAAAACTAACAACTACCGAGGGCAATAATTACAAAAGGATAACCATACTAAGAATATATGTATTTAAGAAATATTTTCACAACAATAAAAATCTTTCGATGTTTCAAAGTATGGTTCGACAACATGCCCAAGACATGATATACATCTTATCGGGTCTAACAAAACTATTCTCGAACTTTCAAGTAAATCCTTATTCATAAGGCATTTCAATGAATCCACATTTTCATAAGCAAGTCCGCAACGAACAACGATGCCGAGATCATAACAACAAACTAATGACCGTTATCAAGATTAGGTCGGTTGATTTGGCATAGCAAAACATAATAGCAAATGAAGGCCAAAGTTCGGCAACGAAAAGTGTGGTTGAGAATTTTGTGTGATGACATAACTCTCTGGGCAACAAAACATGTTAATCATCAACGAACAATATCAACAATTGAATATTATCATTATGAGTCGAATATTTAGAAGCTCCTTGACAAAGATTCGATTCCAACATCCTCTCGAGCTCAACCTGCACGTTTAGAAATACATGCAGGGCGTGAGTACAAAAATGCACTCAGTGGGTATACGCCGAAAACATAAAAACATTGCTCTTTAGAGCTATATCAACGACTTGCATATAATATTGCAATACATGTGGATTTTAGTGAAATAACTCTGCATGCATCATAATAAACATAAATATTTACTTACTTGCTTTCATTTCATAGATCATCATAAAATATGCATATGCATGTTCTCATGTCGGCCGATATCTTTCTTCCATATCCACGGATTCTCGTCTATGTGTTGAGAAGTAGCCTCCTTCTCAAACACGCTTATGACCAAGGGTCGCCATCCGACGCCGGTAAATCTCACATCATAACGCATCTGTTGATGGACCCAAGGGTACCATGCCACGCCATACTCTTTATCATTTCTTTCTTTCTTTCTTTCATTCGTGGATAGTAATGCATCATGCTCATGTTCATGCTCAAAACAAAAAGTCATTTAACTTTAAACCTTGCTCATAATGAAATTCATTTCATTTTGAAAACATAAAACATAAGCATATCGATTAGAAAATATTTATACCACCGGATGTTCCTTAGAGCTAAGGAACTAATTCCCAATTCCATTTCTTTCTTTATCCATATTAAACGCATAAATGCCTAACAAGAAACAAACACGATCATTAATCATCTTAGTCGTCGACACCGACCATATCTTCTTCGATATCAAATCTAAGACACTATGGTCTATCAAAACTGGGTCATCGATCCTTTAACATCTTATTAGCAAACAAATTCTATCTAAATTTCGGCAACAGAACGCTTATAAACGATCGCCATATTAAAACCAAACAATCCAAACATAGCTCAAACTCCACCAATTCATCACCATATGTTTCAATGAACATATTAAACTCAATACCAAGCTTCAATAATCCAATCTTAGCCCATAATCCAACGACCCCTTAAGACGCCACTTTGTGCCTAACGTCGAAAATTCACGTAAGACGTTATCTAACACCAACGAATCTATATACATGCTCAACTATCATTAAAGATAATTAATTTATCAATGAAACATAAAGATCAAAGCTTTGGCTTTGAAAACAATTTTTCGACGTCAAACTAAAATTTTTCGCCAAATACGTCACCGAAAAATCCGAATAAATTATTTTAAGCTTTATTCATATCATAGAATCCAAATATGAGCTCAAATGATCAAATAAAGTCAAAATTTCATCAATATGGAAGCTGTGGTTTTCGGTCACTTTAGGAGTTTTCCAACTGCTTCGATTTCAAATGTTTTTCTGCTCAAAACATGTTTATATCAATTCCTCAACACATATATGAAAGAATATTAGCATATCAACATCATATATTCAAGATCATGGTCTCCATGATTTTCAAAATCATCAATATATCAACAATGAGCATATGCTTAAAATTTCAACGTTAAACAACTTATCGGCGATTTAATCTAACGTAATATCAAGAAATAATCGAACAACAACATCTCCTTCATATTTCATCTAAAGGACCCAAATTATAACATGCTCATAAGTTCATATTTTCAAAATTTCAAACCGTAGATGCGTTTCTAAAGATTGAGATATACCTTAATTGAAGACGGATCAAAATCCAACTACCGGATCTTCTAAAATTGAGCTTGAAAATTTTCACCTTGAGTGTGTGAGTGTGTGTTTCAAAATTAGAAAGAAAATGATGGTGAATAGTAGTTTTCCAAAGTCTTGGTATGTAAGTAACAAATTTCTATTTTATTTTCCATTTTCTTTAATAAAAGTGATTATTCATCAAATTCTAGAGAATTCTCAAGAATTCTCCAAAATTCCACCATTTTCCCTTTTCTTTAATACATGATGAATAATCATATTTTATAAATTTACAAAATGTACATTTGTTCACAAATAATACCAACGTTATAAACGCATGCTATTAATCCATATTGTTTCAATTTCAAAACTCAATTTCTAATAAAATGCTCTCTACTGAAATCCTCTTTAAAACTCAAATAACATATTGTAATCATCAAACTTTGATTGTAAAACATTTTGGCTTCCAAAACCATTTTAGACATTCGCCGACGATTAGGGTTTAATCGCAAATGCCGATATCACAAAAACAAGGATTTGAATTTCTTCATTTTATAAAATCAAAACTTGCTGAGCATGTATCTATTATTTCAAGACTCTTGAAATCTAGGTCTTCTTATTCTAAACAAGACCTAAGAATCTTGTCTTAGGTTCTATCTCAAATAAATCTAAAATTTATTTTTTTGTCTCAAGCTTTAAAACAAAGCTTCGCTTAAACAACACTTTCTTAAGGATGCAATGCCTTCTTATAACTCTTAATTAAGAGGTAATCTCGCTACATGAATGCGGGTATTACATTCTCACCCCTTACAAAAATTTCGCCCTCGAATTTAGCATGTCGCAGTAATCTCGTAGCACTTCTTTCTCATCTCGATCTTTAACTTCCGTGTCGATTTCAGACGCATTCGCTTCTCTTCATAACTTAGATCCGTTTCATGAATAACGTTTTGATGTATGATGTGTTTTAGATCAAACACATATCTTCGCTATCGCGACACATGGAATACATCGTAAATATTTCCAAAACTTGGAGACATCGAATCAGCAGGCGATTATTCCAATCTTCTTCAATCTCGCATAACCGATAAATCTTGGTTCGAACTTTTCTTTGATTCCAAAGCGATGTATTCCTTTGGAAGAATATACTTTCACTAATACTTTGTCTCTAATCTCAAGCTTAGTCTGCTCGTTCTCAGTATCTTCATAGAACTTCTAACTAATTTGAGCTTCGATTCTTTTTCGAATTATCGCACGACACGACCATTTCTTCAATCGCTCGTCCAAGCACTTTCTTTCTCCAATCGCTGCCTTAAAAAAACGGCGATCTACGTCAGTAGAGGCTTCATAGGTCGTCATATCAATCGTCGCACGGTAGTTGTCGCTGTACGCAATTTCAATCTTTTACTGCCTCGATAAAAACTCGCCTAAAACGAGATGTACATATATTCGAGCTAACTTATCGCCTTCATACATGATAGAGATTTCAAGAGAAATGACTTTCAAGAAATTCCCATCGTAAATTTGCACCATCTTAATCGACACGATATACATAGGAGACACTCGATTAGAGCACTTCCAAAACTTGAAAACTCGCTCGAAATAACTCATTTTTCAAAGATCACCGGCTACTATTTCTATTGGAAGATGGAGGATTCGACGCAGTAAAAGCTCAAATTATACGATCGATTTAAAGCAAATAAGATATAGGTGAATCATGAGAAGAATTGTCACTTTCAAATTTTTCGCTTGTTTTAAAAAGAGGATTTCTTTTTCTCGGTGGTATCTCGATTGCAAACAATTACCAAAATGCAAGATGTTTCATTTATCAAAACGAGAAAAGTTCTTCATCAACAAACAAGCTTATATCTCGAGGATCTTCTTAATTGTTTATCACAAGGTTATGATATGAAATAACATAGCTCGATAGCAAATGATCATATAGATCTCAAAGGAAAGAAGCTCGCTTTGAGGGCTTTTACAAAAGCGAGGAAAACTTTGCACAAGCATATTGGTGCTTTAACATCTCTGCAAAACACATCCGTATGGCTTCTCGTGCACGCTTATCGCATCATAAACATCTATAGGCGCCACTAGTCTATATATATATATATATACGATAGTCGTCATCGCCATCATTCTTTTCTTACGCCTTTGCATTGGCCCCACCGCCTCCAACGGCTTTATAGGAGTCCTGCATCTCTACAATCTTTCTCAATCTCGTGAGATAGCATATCAATAGCACAATTGGAAATTGAATACAAAAGAATGACCTGTGGTAAGGATTCCGTAATCATCACAAAATATTCGATCGATATCTAGGATCAGAGCTATGTTGTGCCAACAACCGTGAAACTCGGGTTTAGACATAAAAGATCTCGAGACATCCGAGTCTCGATAAATTAGCTTGAGTCTTTCTCGAATCTCCAAAGGAAAAGTTTCGTAAACATAAAAATAGAATGATTGAATCAGATAGAAATCTCAAAGACATGAAGAATTGACCATACCAATTTAGGTCAATAGAAAACATCTCAAGATTGAGATAAAATGATCAAACTCAGATAGAATATACATCATACTCGTGGGTGGTAAGATCATCATTAATGGTTTCAACATTTTCTTTGTCATTAGGTGTAATCGAAAAGTTACCAGCCAACTGGAATTGATGAATAGCTGAGATAAAGCCGGCCATAGAGGAAAAAGGGCCAAAAGGAAATTCAAGTGTTCATAATAATAAGAACTGATGATAGTTAGGAATGTAGAAAATTAGCTAAAAACGAGAGTTACGTACAATGGATGGTCCGAGGTGTTTATAGTTGATGGTAGAAACCCTAATTCTCATCAGTTGTGTTACCTAGCGGTTTGACTAATGATCGCGAGGTTGATCGCTAGTTATAAGGCATAAACTTTTGAATGCACTCATTGGTGGCTAGCGATCACGGGGTGATCACGATCTCTTATTCCTTCTTTATCTTTGATTACTTTGCTTGTATATCGATCATCACCGGAAAGCCAACTCGCTACTCCTTAAGCAATAATATAAACCAAGTATCCCATCGAGTCCCGCTGCATCGTATTTATATGCCTTTCTCACGAGCGATGGAATTGAGCGAGAAATTAACTCAAGGTAGATGCTCTTCGATCTTTGCCGATGAAGATAAACGAAACGACGACAAATGTAATGACGACAACGAGATAACAACAACAAGACGACGACAAACAAGTCATACTCTTCCAAATTTTCTAGACGATCCTCGTATCGTAACTAAAAACAATACTCAAACTCTTGCGAAAACATATTCATTTTGTTCTCGCCATCTCTCTCGTAACTTTCTTTTCATCTTTCACCATAGAGCAATAGCTCATTTCAAGCATACATTCTCATATAACAATTTATTCAATAAAGCATATACTCAATCATCATCCGTAATAATCATAATCATAAGAATAATCTCATACACCGTGAGCTAGAGATGATGAAATCGAATGATGAGCTTCTCTTTAAGAACAACTCGACTCTTTATCTTATTTCTCAAATCGTAATCAAACAACTAATTCAGAACTCTCAAGATAGAGTCAAACAAATGACTCCATAAACTTAAATTTCAAACAGAGTCACCAAAAGATTTTATATGTTCAAAGTGCACAAACCGCACAAGACTTACAAAGATTCATGAATTTAGAATTAGAAAAACAAGACAAGCCGCACAAGAATTCACAAGGATTTACATGTTCAGATTCAAGATTGTGCACAACCGCACAAGTCAACAAAGGCTCATGGTGTTCGTAATTCAAAACCGCCTCGATACCATTCTCATCATTTACCGACTACTTAACCACGTAATTAGTCAAGTAATTGGACCGTGACGTGGGTTAAGAAAGATCTTCGATAATCAATAAGAACAATTGACCAATAATACATCTCAAATACGATATATGACATCAACTTCCGCTATTAAGGAAACAAACATTTTATGATCAAAGAAATGACAGAAGTTTAACAAAGTTTAAGTTTAGGTTTTCAAACCAAAATGAAGAATCGAATGAAAACTAACAACTACCGAGGGCAATAATTACAAAAGGATAACCATACTAAGAATATATGTATTTAAGAAATATTTTCACAACAATAAAAATCTTTTGATGTTTCAAAGTATGGTTCGACAACATGCCCAAGACATGATATACATCTTATCGAGTCTAACAAAACTATTCTCGAACTTTCAAGTAATCCTTATTCATAAGGCATTTCAATGAATCCACATTTTCATAAGCAAGTCCGCAACGTAACAACGATGCCGAGATCATAACAACAAACTAATGACCGTTATCAAGATTAGGTGGGTTGATTTGGCATAGCAAAACATAATAGCAAATGAAGGCCAAAGTTCGCAACGAAAAGTGTGGTTGAGAATTTGTGTGATGACATAACTCTCGGGCAACAAAACATGTTAATCATCAACGAACAATATCAACAATTGAATATTATCATTATGAGTCGAATATTTGTAGAAGCTCCTTCAGACAAAGATTCGATTCCAACATCCCTCGAGCTCAACCTCGCACGCTTAGAAATACATGCAGGCGTGAGTACAAAATGCACTCGGTGGGTATACCGAAAACATAAAACATTGCTTTTAGAGCTATATCAATGACTTGTTATAACATTGCAATACACGTGGATTTTAGTGAAATAACTCGTATGCATCATAATAAACATAAATATTTACTTACTTGCTTTCATTTCATAGATCATCATAAAATATGCATATGCATGTTCTCATGTCGGCCGATATCTTTCTTCCATATCCACGGATTCTGCCTATGTGTTGAGAAGAGCCTCCTTCTCAAACACGCCATGACCCGGCGGTCGCCATCCGACGCCGGTAAATCTCACATCATAACGCATCTGTTGATGGACCCGGCGGTACCATGCCACGCCATACTCTTTATCATTTCTTTCTTTTCTTTCTTTCATTCCGTGGATAGTAATGCATCATGCTCATGTTCATGCTCAAAACAAAAGTCATTTAACTTTGAAACCTTGCTCATAATGAAATTCATTTCATTTTGAAAATATAAAACATAAGCATATCGATTAGAAAATATTTATACCACCGGATGTTCCTAGAGATAAGGAACTAATTCCCAATTCCATTTCTTTCTTTATCCATATTAAACGGCATAAATGCCTAACAAGAAACAAACACGATCATTAATCATCTTAGTCGCCGACACCACCATATCTTCTTGATATCAAATCTAAGACACTATGGTCTATCAAAACTGGGTCATTGCATCCTTTAACATCTTATTAGCAAACAAATTTATCTAAATTTTGGCAACAGAACGCTTATAAACGCATCGCCATATTAAAACCAAACAATCCAAACATAGCTCAAACTCCACCAATTCATCACCATATGTTTCAATGAACATATTAAACTCAATACCAAGCTTCAATCATCCAATCTTAGCCCATAATCCAACGACCCTTAAGACGCCACTTTTAGCCTAACGTCGAAAATTCACGAAGACGTTATCTAACACCAACGAATCTATATACATGCTCAACTATCATTAAAGATCATTAATTTATCAATGAAACATAAAGATCAAAGCTTTGGCTTTGAAAACAATTTTCGACGTCAAACTAAAATTTTTCGCCAAATACGTCGTCAAAAATCCGAATAAATTATTTTAAGCTTTATTCATATCATAGAATCCAAATATGAGCTCAAATGATCAAATAAAATCAAAATTTCATCAATATGGAAGCTAGGGTTTTCGGTCACTTTAGGAGTTTTCCAACGGTTTCGATTTCAAACGCTTTTCTCGCTCAAAACATGTTTATATCAATTCCTCAACACATATATGAAAGAATATTAGGCATATCAACATCATATATTCAAGATCATGGTCTCCATGATTTTCAAAATCATCAATATATCAACAATGAGCATATGCTTAAAATTTCAACGTTAAACAACTTATCTGGCGATTTAATCTAACGTAATATCAAGAAATAATCGAACAACAACATCTCCTTCATATTTCATCTAAAGGACCCAAATTATAACATGCTCATAAGTTCATATTTTCAAAATTTCAAACCAGACGCGTTCTAAAGATTGAGATATACCTTAATTGAAGACGGATTGAAAATCCAACTACCGGATCTTCTAAAATTGAGCTTGAAAATTTTCACCTTGGGTGTGTGTGAGTGTGTGTTTCAAAATTAGGAAAGAAAATGATGGTGAATAGTAGTTTTCAAAGTCTTGGTATGTAAGTAACAAATTTCTATTTTATTTTCCATTTTCTTTAATAAAAGTGATTATTCATCAAATTCTAGAGAATTCTCAAGAATTCTCCAAAATTCCACCATTTTCCCTTTTCTTTAATACATGATGAATAATCATGTTTTATAAATTTACAAAAATGTACATTTGTCTACAAATAATACCAACGTTATAAACGCATGCTATTAATCCATATTGTTTCAATTTCAAAACTCAATTTCTAATAAAATGCTCTCTACTTGAAATCCTCTTTTAAAACTCAAATAACATATTGTAATCATCAAACTTTGATTGTAAAAACATTTTTGGCTTCCAAAAACCATTTTAGACATTCGGCCGACGATTAGGGTTTAATCGGCAAATGCCGATATCACAAAAACAAGGATTTGAATTTCTTCATTTTATAAAATCAAAACTTCGTTGAGCATGTATCTATTATTTCAAGACTCTTGAAATCTAGGTCTTCTTATTCTAAACAAGACCTAAGAATCCTGCCTTAGGTTCTATCTCAAATAAATCTAAAATTTATTTTCTTGTCTCAAGCTTTAAAACAAAGCTTCCGCTTAAACAACACTTTCTTAAGGATGCAATGCCCTTCTTATAAATCTTAATTAAGAGTTAATCTCGCTACATGAATGCGGGTATTACACCCATGAGCTTTGCAATCTTTGGCATCTTGCTCTCGATGTGTATTCTCGAGATTCGACCAACCTTGTAAGATTTGCCATTGTTCTTCCACGGTGGAGGTGTTCATCATAATATGTGAAGTGAGGTGTTCATTATAATAAGGCTAAATTTTG
Source organism: Salvia rosmarinus (assembly GCA_036937905.1). Lineage (NCBI taxonomy): Eukaryota > Viridiplantae > Streptophyta > Magnoliopsida > Lamiales > Lamiaceae > Salvia > Salvia rosmarinus. The sequence goes on along the minus strand of CM072818.1, from coordinate 42,535,806 downwards.
TATTTATAAAATTTAATTAATTTTGTATACAATTTTGTATTTATAAAATTTAAATACAAAAATTTGTGTTACAAATTTTGGCACGCCTAGTGGGACAAATTTTATAAATTTGTATATATATATTACTTGGGCTTGAGCTTATTTTAAAATAACATTTTACAAATAAAATGTTATTGATGACAAATTTTATTTTATTGAATACAAATTTTATTGTATTCTTCAATAAAATTTGTTTGCTTACTTGTAAACTGTTTACAAGTAAACAGTGTAGACAATTAAAAAATTGTTAGCAAATTATATTGCTAAATTAAATAGAATTAAATAATTTATTATGTTTCTATTTTATCTAATGGAATTTATTCCAAAATTAAATAGATATGTGATTAATATTTGATTTTATTGACAAATAAGATAATGACATGTGGCAACGACATCGGAGAGGAATAATCACTCAAATTGTGCCAAATGAGCCATAAAAGGCCCATAAGCTCAAACCCAAGCTCAAGCCCATAAGCTCAAGCCCAAGCCCATGGTTTGATGGCTCAAAAGCCCATAAGCTTGAGCTCAAACCCATGGTTTGATGGCTCAAAAGCCCATGAGCTTAAGCTTAAGCTCAAGCCCATGGTTTGATGGCTCAATAGCCCATAAGCCCAAAAGCCCATTAAGCCACTAGCCTACATCTATAAATAGAGGTGTTGGGGCTTCATAATTGGGGAGGAGAATTGAAGAGGTGAAGTAAAGATTAGAAGAGCTTAAGACACTCGAAGAATCATCTGCGAAACATTCTCCGACATTCAAGTCTTCTTCAAGCATTCAGGCGTTCTTCGGCAAATCACCACGCTCTTCGCCAAGATCATCCTCCAAATTAAACCAAGTTGAAGTTCAATTCTGAAACAAGGTGAAAGCCTCCGCATTGGCGCCAAACTCAAGATCTTCAAACGTTCTTCAACAAATCAAACAAAATCCGACAGTTGATCTGAAAACAAGACTGAAGTCCTTCAGATCAACATCTTCAAATTCAAACTTCAAGTTCAAGGAGATCAAGGATCTACATCCCCTCCAAACAACTCGAAGAAACCAAAGATCGCTCAAGAAATCAACATTGAAGAGAAGAATCAGAGGATAGATAGAGATCGAACTCATCTCAAATTCATCAAATCTAAATTCAATTAATTTTTGTATACAATTTTGTATTTATAAAATTTAAATACAAAAATTTGTGTTACAAATTTTGGCATGCCTGTGGGACATCTCTACCTCTCATCTCTACTCTTCACCAAAAATCTTGAACGATGTTCATCCAACAACAAGTTTAACAAGGTTTCTTCAAAAGCTTCAGATAAGATGGGCGTAATCACACGAAGCAAAGCCAAACAACTTCAAGAAGCTTCAAGTCACCCATCGCCAGGAAAAGAGCAACACATCGCCACTCTAAATGAAGAAAGTGTTAGCTCAAGGAAGCTTCACATCCCCTATCGAAAATTCTATCACAAGTTACCCACTTGAGGCGCCGTGATGATGACAAACACTTCTACCGTGGAAGAACAACTGCAAATCTTACAAAGTTTGTCGAATCTTTGAGCATACACATCCAAGAGCAAGATGCCAAGGTTGCAAAGCTCAGAGGAGAGAAGATGAGTCAAGCCACTTCAATGATAAAGGAAGTGAATGTGAGGACGATGAAGAACACGAAAGGCAAGAACTCATGGAGAAAGAGAATCGTCCGGCAAACACATCCAAATCTCTTCCGATGGCTTCATCAAGGCATAAACTCAAGGAGTTCATCGAGGTGACCATGAAAACAAGTTTGATGGAAACCCAAGTCATCATTGATTTACTCTAAGTCAGATACCCAAAGGATCGACAAATTGAGAATGCCTCTGGTTATCAACCACCTAAATTCCAAAATTTGATGGCAAAGGAAATCCAAGCCAACATGTAGCTCACTTTGTTGAAACATGCAACAACGCCGAACATTTGGAGATCGTCTCGTCAAGCAATTGCTCGCTCACTCAAAGGAAATACCTTCGATTGGTATACGGACTTGGAATCAAACTCACTTGACAACCGGGAGCAATTGGAGCACGAGTTCCTCAATCGCTTTTACAAACACCGTAAGAACAACAAGATGGTGGAGCTTACGAGTTCTCGACGCTCAAAGAAGAACCAAAGGATCGACTATATCAACGGTGGAGAAATCTATGTCTAAATTGCAAGGATCGATTATCCGAATCATCCGCCATCGAAATGTGCATCCAAGGAATGATCGGGCTTGCAATACATCTTGCGAGGAATTCAGCCCAAAACGTCAAGAATCGCCACCGCACTCATGACATGGAGCTAAGTATGGCAGCAAGCAGATTCAAAGGACCTCCAATCCAAGAACCTCATAGGTTTAAAGAGAGACAAGAATTTAGAAAGGAAACCAAGTCCTTTAACAATGCTCCGAAAGAAGAGTCAATGCTAACGAAAGCAACTCCTATCAAGTTCCTAGAAAGGATGACAACAAAAGCGACAAGCAGACTTTTTGTCCAGACATGGGGCAAAGAATGTCGACATTTAAAGAAATGCAACAAAAGCAAGACTTTCTTAGACTCCGACGCCTCCGGATCTTCATGACTTGCTTAAAGATGGACTCGTCGAGCTACCTGAAATAAAACGACCAAATGAGGCAGGACGAACTGATGATCCAAGATATTGCAAATACCATCGATTGATCGGGCATCCTATACACGATTGCTTTATCTTCAAAGAAAAGATCATGCGGCTAGCTCAAGAAGGGAAGATATCACTCGAAGAGGAAAATGCTGCAACAAAGGTTGTCATCATTGAATCTGACGACATACTAGAAGGTGTTGGGGCATTGTACGATACGACAGACCAAGTCAAAGATCAAGTTGAGTCAACTGTGATCAATGACAAAGATGTCTTGGCAATCACATTCTCCGACGAGGATTTGCAGCTTGATTTTATTTTACAAGTAATGTCAATAAATGTGTAATATATTTTACTTTACAAATTTGTGTAAAGTATTATTACAATTATTTTACAAGTAATGTCAATAATTGTAATGTCAATAATTTATAATGTCAATAAATGTGTTAATAAAATCAAATATTAATCACATATCTATTTAATTTGAAATAAATTCCATTAATAAAATAGAAATATAATCAATAATTTTGTAACACATTTCAATAAAATAGGAATTTGTCTCGCCATTACAAATTTATATGTTACAAATTCAATAAAATGCATCAAAAGTCCATATCATATAATTTATTAATTGTAATACAAATTTTATCGACATATAATCAATAAAATTTGTCAATGGTGAAATAAAAGATAGGAATTTGGCTATTTTTGTGGGTTTATCAAAGCAAAGCCCATGGTTTGATGGCTTTGCTTCGGTGATAACGCCAATGCTCTTTGAAGAAGCTTTGAAGTAACCTTAGTTGAATGTTGTTGGATGAACATTGTTCAAGATTTTGTAAAGAGTAGAGATGAGAGGTAGAGATGTCCCACCCAAGTGCTAAAATTTGTGACACAAATTTTGTATTTAAATTTTATAAATACAAATTTGTATACAAAAATTAATCAATTTGGATTTGATGAATTTGAGATGGATTCGATCTCTATTTATCCTCCGATTCTTCTCTTCAATATGATTTCTTAAACGATCTTGATGTTCTTCTAGTTGTTTGGAGGATATAGTTCCTCGATCTCCTCGAACTTGAAGTTTGACTTGACGATGTTGATCCGAGGACCTCGCCTTGTTTTCGATCGACCGTCGGATTGGGTTGATATGTGAAGAACGCTTGAAGATCTTCAAGTTTGAGCGCCAATGCGGAGGGTATTCACCATATTTCGAATCGAACGCCATCTTTGATTTGATTTGGAGGATGATCTTGGCGAAGAATGTGGTGATTTGCACGAAGAACGCCTGAATGTGAAGAAGATCAAGCTTCTTGAAGACTCCACGAGATTCTTCGAGTGTCTTGAGCTCTTCGATTCTTCACCTTCTTCACTCAATTCACCTCTCATTTATGAAGTCTTCATAAATATTTATAAAATTTGTCCCATCATGCACTCAAAATTTGTAACACAAATTTTGTATTTAAATTTATAAATACAAACAAATATTAATTGAATTTAGATTTGATGAATTTGAGATGAGTTCGATCTCTATCCATCTCAATTCTTTCTTCAATGTTGATTTCTTGAACGATATTTAGATTTTTCGAGTTGTTTGAGGGATAGATCTTGATCTCTGAACTTGAAGTTTGAATTTGAAGATGTTGATATGAAGGACTCAATCTTGTTTCGCATCAATCGTCGATTTTGTTTGATTTGTCAAGAACGCTCAAGATCAAACAAATCAAACAAAATCCGACGGTTGATCCGAAACAAGACCAAGTCCTTTAGATCAATATCTTCAAATTCAAACTTCAAGTTCACGAGATCAAGATCTACATCCTCCAAAAACTCAAGAAATCCAAAGATCGCTCAAGAAATCAACATTGAAGACAAGAATCGAGGATAGATAGAGATCGAACTCATCTCAAATTCATCAAATCTAAATTCAATTAATTTTAGATACAATTGATAAACGCGCATTTTACACGCTTATAGTTGATATTGAAGATGAGTTTAGCTCGCTTAATGTGCTTATGTATCGATTCTTAATGTTTTATCTATTTCTAGAAGATAACCGCTTCTTGGGTGTTCTTTTCGACGCTTTGTAGGTTTATATGTTGATAATCGAAGCAAGGAACGACGCACGAGAAAATGAGAAATGTGCAGTTTTAGCGACCGAAACCTAGCGGTCGCTAGCTGGTCGAGGCAAAACCAATGAGCGCCTGAGGAGTAGCGACCGCAACCTCGCACCAGCGAAGCGAAGCCTGGCGCCGAGAACTCACGGAAGATTTCGCGACCGGTGCGGAATTGTTAGCGACCGCTAGCCCGGTCGCGAGGTACCATGCGAGCGCAAGGAGGATCATGAGCCAAGAAGAGCGGTAGAGATGGCTCATGGTCGAGCTAGCGATCATGAGAAGTGATCGCGAGGCGGCGCGCAGAGGTGCAAATTAGGTTTCCACCATTTTCTATAACAGGGCAGAGCCCTTGCGCCTGTGAGACCACACACGCCCCTGTGGAGACCACACACGCCCTGCACCTAGTTTATTAAGTTTTCCCGCCATCTGACTTTTAGTCTTTAATCTTCATTTAGTTTAATTCTAGTTTTGTTTTTCCGTTGTTCTAGTTTAGTTTATCGTTGCTATCGATCGGAACGTTTTGTCCGATTGTTTTCCGTTGTTTTCCGCTCGCTCGCTTGGGATCGATTCAAGACCAACCATTGTTCATCCAACGCTTCCTCACGGGTTTTATATATTTAATTTCCGTTTTATGGTTAATTCGATTTTATTCCGCTTATTATGTCTCGCTAGTTTTCCGCTCTAATCCTGTGGTTTGCATGATTCAATCCTATATGTTGTGATTTTCGCTATTGTTATTTACCTTCCGTGCATCGATTCATGATTCATGGTGCTTATTTATATGTGTTGATTTGATCAATCTTGATGCAAATCTAGTTGCCGATTAACGACGAATTGTATTAATTGTCAATCGATCTTGAATGCATGATACTAATAAGCCTTGAGTCGAATCGAGATAGGACATTCGTAGGGAAGCATATTCTTAGTGATCCATTCGAGTTGCTTATTTTCCCTAGAGACGAATCGTGATAGGGAGAATTAGTAATCTCTCGCCGCAATTATCGTGAATCAAGTTGTTGGTTATATACGTGATCTTCCATCTTGTCGGATTAAAACGGTTAATAACAAGCGTGATAAACATCGTTGTGGATAGGATTGGTGCATCCCTGTGGTTAGTCTTTCTTCATAGTTATCTTCCGTGATTTTATTGCTTTATTTATATTTCGCTTGGTTACTTTTGTTGATTAAGTTCCAAGCCCCAAAACCTCTCATCCTTTATCGTGTTTCAATAATGATGAATTGTCGCTGAGCTAGCTTCTATGTTTTCGTGATACAATCTCTGTGGATACGATGCTTGCTTACCCTATACCTACACCTTTTATGTGTGGAAAAGGAGCGATCAAATTTTGGCGCCTGTCGGGATTGTTAAGATTGCATAGAATAATTTGACGATTTGGATTTATTAATTCAAGTTATATATATTATATTATATTTATTTTGTCTGTCTTTGAATTCTCTTTTCTCGGGTAGTTTATGCAGACAAGATCTCGGGACCTCCGAAATATTATTAGATCCCGAGATCGAAAGCTCTCAAAGGAGAAAATGACGAGAAAGAGACGGGCTGCAATGGCACCAATCCAGTAATCTGGGCATTCCTCCCGAGCAAGTTGCACACGATGCTAGCCGACTTTGCAGAGATGCAATACGATGGCTTAATATGGGAATCATTGTCCTCGCTCCGGAGGAAAGACCTCTCAATCACATGTACCGACATCCCACCGAACAGCCCAAGGAGGCGGTTGGGGCCCGCACGTAGATGCAAATAATTTTGAGCTAAACCGCCCCGATCAAGATGGTCCAAGGAGAAGCGGTTTGGGGAGGAGTCACTAAGACCGAATGCGCATCTCGAGACTTTTCTCGATATTTGTAACACCATCAAATGAATGGGGTGCCACAAGACACGATCCGGATGCGCATGTTCGGTTTCTCGTTGCGCACCAAAGCGAAAGATGGTTCAAGAGTTTGGACCGAATCGACATCGACACTGGGGAAACTTTATAGAAGTTTTTTCAAATACTTTCCGCCGGCGAAAGCGTTGAAGATCATCGCGAAATCTCTCATTTTTGCCAAAACCACTACGTAATCATTATTCGAGGCATGGGAGAGATTCAGAGGTCTATTGAGACGATGTCCACAACACGGGTTCTCCAAGGAGCAACAAATCACACAGCTCTACGGTGGATCTGACATGGCGACGAGGAGCATGGTGGATGCGTCGGTGGGGGCTGCTTATCGAACCCACCAAGAGACGAGGCAAGCAGATTAGAGGAGATGGTCGCCAACAGCTATCAATGTCCAACGGAGAGAACGCCATCGCTCAAAGCGGTTGCTGTTGAGAGTGATTCAAAATATGATGATCTCATGAAGAAGTTCACTATTTGAAGAGTCGATTGAGACAGAGAACGCCACCACATCAATCGAGGAATCATCCGAATTTTCAACAACCTCCAAGCAGCTTCAATGTTCGTAATCGCTTCAAGAGTCAAGAAGCCAAGTCTCAAGACATGATGCAGCAGTTGGTTGTAAGCAACCAACAATTGGCAACGAATCGAACTGCTCATAAGCAACACCGGCGTAAGATAAATCACTGGAGTCCATCAGACGGCTATGGGAAGCATATAAAGATGTTGGAGAATCAAATTGGCCAAATAGCCGCATAAGTGAATGCACTACAAAAGATGGGCCAATTTCCGAGTAATACGGAGGTAAACCCAAGAATCGCTGCTTTGCTATCCGCACGGCGAGTGGACGAGCCTACCCGAGCCCTACCGAGCAAGAAAGCATTCAGGCGTAAACTCACGATCGAAGCTCGCGACGGCGAGCCCGATCGCGAGGAGTCTAGAAATTTTGCCATGGCTCGCTGATCGAGCACGCGTCCGCGCCCGACCGCGAGCCATCGAGTGCGCGGCCAGATTTGTTCATGAGCGACAGGCGGCTCATAAGCCAGCCCGCGAGCAATCACCGAGCACATGGCCGAAATCACATGAGTCATACCGAAGCTCGCACGCCAAGACGGAGTACATCACGCAGATGATACCGCGACCTTTCCAGTGATGGTCGCGAGGTCGATCGCGTACGCCCCGTAAGTTAATCGCCGCACGACACACCTCCGGTCCTGTTTCCAGTCGACTTGTCAAGTCGAATATGATGAGGAGTTTGCTCGCTTCAAAGAAGTTTTCAAAAGTTGAGATAAATTTGCCTCTCTTTGAAGTGCATGAAACATGCCGCCACATGAAATTTTAAAAGACGTTGGCTAGCAAGAAGAAACTTGGGAAATTTGAGAAAATTTCCTATCCGAAGAATGCAAAGGCCGTCTTGCAGGAAGCTCCTCCGAAGCGTATGATCCCGCAGCTTCACGCTAGAGCGAGATCGCCGAGCGCACTTTTCCAAATGTTTTGTGCGACTTGTAGAAAGCATCAATCGATGCCATGAACATTTTCAACCGGCTACACCTAGGAAAGATGGTTTATTTAAGATTTCATCGATGATGGCTGACCGGTCACCACATATCCAAAAGGTATCGTCAAGACGTGTTGGTAAGAATTCGGGATTTCGCTTTTTCCCGCCGACTTTGTTATTTTAGATATTCCCAATTCAAACAACAACCTCTAATCTTAGGTAGACCTTTTCTAGCAACTGGTCGGGCGTTGATTGATGTGCGTGAAGGCAATCTCACGCTTCGTGTTAACGATGAGGAGCTCAAGATTTCCATACGACGCCATCAAGCAACACGACGGTGGAAAGCCGGAAGATTGTTGCTCGATCATGACCGCCGCCGCACACGCCTCACGCTTAGAGGGTACTCGTCCGATCGAGGAATCTGTGAGAAGGAAGAAGTGGACTCGCATGGAACCCGAGTGTATCGCTCAAGTTTGGGGGGCCTTCCATAGTCAGGTGGTCATCCGTGAATGCTAAGTTTGGAGGTCCACAAGTTGGGAAAGATGTCTATTGCCACAAAAACGCCGGATCGACAAGGTTAGTGATGGTCTAGCTAAAGACGTTAATAAGCACTTGTTGGGAGGTAACCCAACGGTTTCTTGTTTTGTTTTGTTTTTCGTTTGTGTTGCTTTTGTCGCTTTTTCTATTTTTCTTTTCGTTGTTGTGTCGGTCGATCAACGAGTGTAAGTGAAGTGTGTTAATCCATGTGGCCAATGATGATAGAAAATTTCTAGGAAATTTAATGATAGTGCACATGATATGTTAAAAAAATGACGCATGAATGACGTGAGATGGCTTAGGCTTGTTGTTTTTCACCTTTTGCTTATCATGTGAGACTTGAGCTTCACTGTATACATATCTTGATACAGTTTCTGTTAATTGTGTGATATCATGCATGTGATTATCTTCTAGAACTTGCCGTTCTTCTGTGTCGAGACTGCAATATGTGTTTCGAGTTTGGAAAGGATAAAATGCCATCTTTGTTAACCACATATTCACCCAAACACTAACCCGAAGATATATACCATTTGTCGCCTCTTTGAGCCTTTATAAGACTTTTTCTTTCGATTAACCGGATGACAGGAGGTGAGGATGGATATGGGAATCAAAAGGGTTGAAATTTTGATGTAGTTATGACGAAAAGTTTCTTTTAGAAAAATACATCGTGGTGAAGAATAGTACCTTTGTTGTGAAAGTTAAACCCTATAAGCTCTAGAAAAGAAAAGAAAAGAAAATGTTAAGTTCACTCATGAGTGTTGAGCATAAAGGTCTTTAATCAAAGTATAGGTACCTTCGTGGCATTTAAACGCTGATTTAGCACGCTGGGAGAGAAGAGGAAATGGACAAAGTCCATATGTGTCGAAATGTATAAATGATGGTGCTTGGAATATTCTCGAGTCACTTAGCCATATATTATCCTACCTTAACCAATGTGCCTACATTATAACCTATCAAAAGACCTCTTCGATCCTTATTTGAACACATTTGACGCGGTGGAGATGTTAGAGAAACGGCAAGCCTATGGTAAGATGTTGCATTGCATTGATCCGTGAGTGTATACACGCCCTTAATTTTTTATGAGTTTGAGCGTATCCTATATATTTTACACATGCATTTGTGAGGTCAAATAAATGAGTTTTGCCCTCGATGGTTGTTTGTGTTGAGTTGGCTAACGCCGTCATGTGCACTAATGTTTTTGAGCGCTAATATGTTTTTGAGGCTTATAATGGTTATCCTCTTTGCTACGCTGCTGATCTTCGCTTTGTCTTTCTCTGCTCGCTTTTGTTTGAGGACAAACAATGCTTTAAGTTTGGGGTTACAATTTAAATACAAAATTTGTGTTACAAATTTTGCACGCCCTGTGGGAAAAATTTTATAAATATTTTACTAGGATTTATAAATAGTCGTTCAAATTTGGGCACGCTTGGGTGGGACAAAATTTATAAATAGTCGGCGATCAAAAGCCTTTCACGTAGTTTCGAGTCGATTTTGTCGATGCCAAATTCTACATGACAAAGACAACGAAAGAAGAAGTAATTGAGCATGACAAAGAACTGAAGTCGCTCCGATTGTCAAGAATAAAACGCCTTCCACCAAGATGGACTTGTTCGAGGACTCGACGATGCCTCGACCAAGATCGATGCCAAAAGACCAACCTCCACCTCTTCAGGGTTTGTCGTTTTCGATTTATTCATATAATTTTATCGAATGTGATTACAATAAAATTATTGTAATTTTATTGTATTCTTATATGAATAAATCAAAAGAGCAACAAATAAAATATGCCATTGTTCGTGAGTTGCTTCACCCATGAGCGTAAGTCAAGAGGATCCTCATTGATGGAGGATCTACCGTTAATATCTTGCCACTAAGAATGTTGAAGCAATTGAAATTCCAGTGGATGACTTATCCAAAGAATGACTAATGATCCAAGGATTCAACCACGAAGGACAAAGGGCCATCGCGCCATAAGGTTGAATTTGTCGATGGAAGACATGAGTTCAAATGCACTACTTCATGAGTTCAAATGCACTACTTCATGTAATTGATGCCAAGACATCCTACAATATGCTTCTTGGTCGACCACGGCTGCATAAAATGGTGTCGCCCTTCTACATCGCATCAATGCCTCAAGTATCGCCGATGGTGTCTTGAGGATGAGTCGCCATCAAAAGCCTTTCACGTAAGTTCGAGTCGTATTTTGCCGATGCCAAATTCTACATGACAAAGACAACGAAGAAGAAGTAATTGAGCATGACAAAGAAGTTGAAGTCGTTCCGATTGTCAAGAATAAAACGTCTTCCACCAAGATGGACTTGTTCGAGGGATTGACGATGCCTCTGACCAAGATCGATGCCAAAAGACCAACTCCTTCACCTCTTCAAGGGTTTGTTCGACCAAAACAAAGCAATTTGACCGAACATGGAGAATCTTCTGACAACGAATTCACTAAGCATTTTGGTCCAAAGGCATATAAGCTCCTCGTCAATGCTGGGTACAATCCTCAAGAGAGCTTTACGCCGGAACCTCACTTGAAGAAGAAAGAAGACGGGTCCGTAACACCAAAGTGGGTCTGGGATTTGTGTCGCACTGCTCAAATCACCATCGGAAGGGTAGCTTCATCTCACTACATCTCTAACACCGTATGCAAGTCGACTTTGAAGCGGCAATGGAGTTGGGCAACAACTCAAAAGTTGTCAAGTGTCGCTATTCTCAAGTGTAGCGGTGAAAGCTTGTACATATGTACATAGACCAAAAGAAAAGATGAAAACATGAAGAAAAGCAAAAGTCAAAAATTAAGAAAGCAAGAAAATCAAACAAGCAAGCAAGCATGCTCCATGACGCACGAGCTTAAACCGCAAGTCACTATGAAGTAAATCAACAAAAAGAAGAACCATGCTCCATGACGCACGAGCCTAAACCGCACGCCATTATGAAGAAAATCAACAAAAGAAGCAAGACATCTCCATGACGACGAGCCTAAATCGCATGTTACCCGGCCCGCATGAGTATAAACTGCACCAGCACTCCCCTAAAACACAAGTCGATCTTTGAACCACGTTGACTTGATCCCTTCAAAAGGGTAACGTAGGCATTTTAGATATTTTCTAAGTTCACCATATATGTGTTTTTCTCCTTCAAGTTATGTGGTCAAAGTTCTTCATAAATTTGTATTTCAAATTGGGTGATCAAAATTCAAGCTCAGACTATAAAAGAAAAGAAAAATACGAGATCTTGGAAAAGACAACATGGTGAAAATTGTAATGAAGCAAAACAATCATGTGGCAACAACCAGAGATGATGGATTATTCACTACTTCATTGTCAATACATTTTAAGAATGACTTCAACTTCTGAATCTGGTTCTACGCTTTAAAGATGACTCGCTTGTTAACTCCAAACGATGTCGTTAATTTTGCTTTCAATATGGTCCAACTTCTTAAGTCTAGCTCGATGTTGGTAGTTTCGCTTGAGGATAGTTCCATCTTGTTGAATCCAACCCATGTCATCAATTTCACTTTCAAGATTATCCCACTTGATGGTTTCAACACCATATCTCCAAACTTGTTTCAAGATGGCTTCAGCCTGATGAATTCGGCTTCTGAGCTTTGGTTGAGAACACGCCTTCAAGCTCCTCATCCACAGCCGCTTCTAGCTCGTCGAGGTCGTGATGCCGATCTCCACTAACGCTTAGGCTTCAATTCTCTTCACGGATGATGCACAACTTCAAGCTCCTCATCCACTGCCGCTTATAGCTCGTTGAGGTTGTGATGCCGATCTCCACCGACGCTAGCTTCGATTTCCTTCACAAATGATATACAGCCTCCAGCTTTTCCTCAGTCTTATCTTCACGACGGATGACTCACAGCTTCTAAGCTTCCTCTTCACGGCGGATGCAACACTGCTTCTAGCTTCATCTTCACGGCTGATGGCGCACAATTTCTAGCTCATCCTTCATACCGCTTCTAGCTCACGAGGTCGTGATGCCGATCTCCATCAACGCTAGGTTCAACTCTCTTTGGATGATACACATCTTCTAGCTCATCCTTCGCAGCCCGCTTCTAGCTCGTCGAGGTCATGATGTCGATCTCCAAGAACGCTTAGGCTTCAACCTCTTCATGGATGATACGCCTTCTAGCTCATCCTTCGCACGCTTCTAGCTCGCCGAGGTCATGATGTTGATCTCCAAAGAATGCTTAGCTTCAACTCTTCGCAGATGCTTCTAGCTTCCTCTACAAAGATGGTGTACAGTACCGACTCTCTTCGCCTTCACCGACGACGCCACTTCTAGCTTCTCTTCGAGATACTTAGCTTCCTCACGAAGATGGCGATAACTCGACCCTCTTCGCCTTCACAGATGATGCTCACCAGCTTCCTCTTTGAATGTTGCAGAGTTTCAGCCCTCTTCCATCGAGCAGCATACAATTTTATAGCTTCCCTTCGCGAACAACACACAACTTCTATCTTCTTTCGCCATCGCTTAGCTCTCGAGGCCGTGATGCCGAACGTCATGCAAGTCACATCTTTTCGTGTCATCTACACGTAATGTATAGAGTTCGCTGATAATGACGATGTTGTTCCATCGCTGCGCCATCACGCCTACTAAGTTGAAGACCACCGCTTCGCAATGTAAATAAAGCTAACGCTCACGATCGAGCTAAAACACACTCAAATTCACCGCAATCGCACGAGGTAATCGTAGCGTGATAAGTTAACACGAGTCGCCTCAAGGAAAACTTAATGTATGCATTGTTCATGTCATACACGTAAAGCGATTAAAACCTAAACATTCTAAAGCCAACAAGTGGTTTGGAACATGCAGAATCAAATACGAGAAATTAAACAATGATCCTAAGCTAGGGGTTGTCAATCCCAGCTAAACTAATAAAGCAATAAACCTAAACCGTAGGTTGTCAATCCCTAGTTAAACTATGAAAGCAGGATAAATCAAAGCGGTAATAAAAGCATATGCAATCATATTATTCATAGGGTTTGTCAATCCCTAATCTAAATCTAATTGCAAATAAAACATAATCATCAATCCATCTCCAAGAATGTGAATTAAACGAAACATGATAAATCAAAGCAATATAAATTGATAGAAATATGAGAACAATCCATCGTCACTATGAATGAATCCCACAAAACCATCAAACATTAAACTATGAAATTAATCCGAAAGAGTCGATAAATCCTGTAGCATGAACTGATAAACAAAATTATTCAATCGAATTAAAAACTAGAATTGTATCTGTTATCTGAAGCTGGTGAAGATCCTCGTGAATTTTTGAAGAACAGCGCCGCGTCAAGGTCCGTCCAAAAAAAAATAAGAACCGCTTTTCTAAAAACCTAACGATATATATATATATTAAATGAAACCAGCACGACTCGATCGTCACGGACGCAACAAGTTTCGAGGACGCCGCAGAGCCGGACGAGACGGCCGATTCAAGACTTTTGAGAGAACAGACGACACGCCCACGGACGGAGCCAAACGCCGACGATCGTGCTCTCGAATGAACAAAATGGACACCTAGCGCCGGACGGAGCCAAACGCCGGACGCAACGCAGTGGTAAGAAAGAGCGCAGCATTTGACGGCCGGAAAGAGAGGCGGCAAGACCGGCTTGGCTTGAGGAGGCGCGGGGTGAGGAGACAGCACCCAAGCGCCGGTTTGGCTTGAGGAGGGCGCTGGGGGAGGAGACAGCACCCAAGCGCCGGTTTGGTGAGCAAACGCGCTGGGCGAGCGAACGCCGGACGGCGCGCGGCGCCGACGCGCTCGCGCGTTCACGCGCGCGACTCGTGTTTCCTCCGCCTTCTCTCGTCCGAACTCCGAATTGCAATCTGTTTGCGCTTATGAACTCCTATCGAGATGATTTTCAATTATTATGAAGGACAAAATCCTTGATTCCTTCTCCAATATTCATGAAAATCGTTGAAAGTGTTCAGCACTGGGGGCGAGCGGGCGCGCGGAGTGCACGTGCGCGACTTTGAAGAATTGATTCGTTCTCTCTCGTCCGAACTCCGAATTGCGATCCGTTTTCACCTACGGATTCCTGTCGAGATGCTCTTCAATAAACTTGATCCTTGGAAGATCCAATTCATCCCATTTTAATGCCGTTTTACTGCAAAATATTGAAACGAACCAAGTAAGTCTGAATCGATAAATAATAATCAAAACAACGTCATAAATAGGATAAACCACTAAAACTGACATGTAAAACAGTACCAAGAATCATCACAAAATCATACCAAACAAATCCCCCACACTTATCCATTTGCTTGTCCTCAAGCAAAGTCTATACTAATAAGAGTCGAAGATAACTCATGCAACTTAACCCTTAATCCAATCAATCAAACCTCTTTTGCAATTCCCCAAACATGATGAATACATAATCAAAGTTAATGTGCAACAAATCTAAGATTGCAAAATATCAAATAAACAAGTAAGTTATTTTTGCTCGCACTCCAACTCTCCGCTAGAGGTGAATTAACTAAAATGGTTACCTTTAGCAACAAGTTTCTTTTGAGAACACAAAGAAAGTATAAACAAATTTTGGAACAATGTTCGAAGGTGAAGTCTCGATGAACTCGAGTCTCCTATCGTGGTTTTCCATGCCCATTTCTCAATTTACGAAAGAGGGCGTAATCTCATCCTCCATTTATACAATCTCAACAACATCGAGTTTTAATTCTCCTTATTTTCTTTTTCTTTTTTTTTTTCTTTTTTATATTTGAAACGAGTATATAGGTAACCAAACTGTTAACACTACCCCTAGCATTAGCCGGACAAATCACGTCAATAACCACCGATTTAAAAATCAATTCACACAATCCCGTCAATTCACATTGCACTTTAATCACATGACATCAAGATAAACGAAATACATCAAGATCCGATCAATACCACGTAGTTCGCTTGCACAAGTCAAAATCCTAACTTACTCGTGATATACAATACTTGATTCCAAAGCATGAAAGCACATCACAAAGCATACAAATAGATAAGATACACACACTAAACCGAGTAAACATCCCCACACTTAAATCGAAAGATCGCCCCTGCTCAAAACATTAAAAGCACAAAAATACCATAGAGGATGATACTTCCCTCGATAATCAACGAGTGTGCGCTACGGAGTTGGAGCATCACGGCTTCATCTCATCACCGATGAAAATCGCGCACCATTCTTCCCAATATCGAGCAAAACTAAAACAGAGACAATGCATGATCAACGAGAACAAAGAAACAAAACAAAAAGAAACAAAGAAAAGAGAATACAAACGTGGGTAAACTCCCACGTAGTATTTCGCTTAACGTCGTGAGCACGACGTGTTCCGGCCAACAACGGACTATCCATAGTCCTTACCCGCAAGAATACCATCTCGCCAAAGCATCAAGAGTAACCATATAAGAACAGGATGTAAAAGAAAGCAAATATCAATCATTTAAGCTCAAGTCAAACATCATATTCTCCAAAGAAAAATAGATAACTACAATTCCCAAAGCACGATACTTTGGTGAATTAGGATGTTGACAATTATGGATGTTACCTCAACCTTGTTATCACCGTGTCCTCCTCTCGGGAACACGTATTTCACATGTCGAGGTAGCTCTTTCACTTCCCAGTGGGTTTCGCATTCTCGGTATCTTCAAGTGCCCACTCTTTCTCCGCCCTCTTCATCCTCCTCCAAGCGTTGGGATTGTTCTTTCACCTCCGTGAGTGGGCGCTGCATTCTGCTCACTTCATTTGCCCACTCTTCCTCGCTTTCCACCTCCTCTAGTCGCAAAGAACTCATCGTGAGTCTCTTCCACCCAATTTCAATAATAGGGTCACTTTCAGAACAATGACCGCCCCGACCGACCGGATTGGTTCGAAGTTCCTCATTGCAAGTTGCCGCTGATACTCAACATACTTAGCAGCAATCATCCCATTTGTTCCTCTAAACGCCAAGAGTTGTGTTCTATCATCCAATGGCGAACTCGATGGTCGTTGGTCGCCGAGCCTCATAAAGTAGCTTGAGGCTCCCCTATTTCATCTTGTTGAAGCAACTCGCCTAGCTTCTCGCATATCATTTCTAATTTTGCTTGAAAGCGCCCGATTTTGGTGTCACAAGATCCCAACCGCTGATGGCTAGTCCAATCACTGCCCATATCATCCAAAGGATACCTTGAGGTGGTGGTGAAAATATTCTCGCTATGGGTGGTACCACCGTTGTTGTGGAGGCTGCGGGTCACGGATCACACCATCCATAATCGTGTGTGGGTCCCACCTTCCCGAGTCGGGCCGAGGAGGTCGCCGCCATCGCGGAATACGAGTACCGAGGTGGAGGTGGTTGTTGTGGGTACTCATATCGAGGTGGAGGACGTGGTTGCTCTCCAAGAGGCATTGGAGGCTCGATCCTCAGCAGTGTGGTGGCGTGGTCGATCCCAAGATGGATTGTAGGGTGGTTGCTCCCGGCAGGATCATAGGCCTTATGCTCGTAGCCCAAAGGGTATTCCTCGAATAAAATGGGCTCCTTCTTCGCAAGAAGAATTTGCCCATACGACGAACTTTCCTCCCCCTACTGCCCGACCATACTGCATCGCTGGTAACCCCGCATTAATGCACACCAACAACAAAACAAAATTACACGCACTAGGGAGAAAATAACCAAACAAAAGAAAAGAAACACAGAAAATAAACAACACAAACAATACGCCTAAAGTTTTCAAGAACGCGCCAAAATTGATCGAGCTAAAACACACTCAAATTCACTCGCAATCGCACGAGGTAATCGAAGCGTGATAAGTTAACACGAGTCGCCTCAAGGAAAACTTAATGTATGATTGTTCATGTCATACGTAAAGCGATTAAAACCTAAACATTCTAAAGCCAACAAGGGTTTGGAACATGCAGGAATTGAAATACGAGAAATTAAACAGCGATCCTAAGCTAGGGGTTGTCAATCCCGAGCTAAACTAATAAAGCAATAAACCTAAACCAGAGGTTGTCAATCCCTAGTTAAACTATGAAAGCAGGATAAATCAAAGCGGTAAATAAAAGCATATGCAATCATATTATTCATAGGGTTTGTCAATCCCTAATCTAAATCTAATTGCAAATAAAAACATAATCATCAATCCATCTCCAAGAACAGGAATTAAACGAAAACATGATAAATCAAAGCAATATAAATTGATAGAAATATGAGAACAATCCATCGTCACTATGAATCAATCCCACAAAACCATCAAACATTAAACTATGAAATTAATCCGAAAGAGTCGATAAATCCGTAAGCATGAATCGATAAACAAAATTATTCAATCGAATTAAAAACTAGAATCAGATCCGTTATCTCAAGTCGGTGAAGATCCTCGAATTTTTGAAGAACAGCGCTGCTGCGCCGTCCAAGAAAAAAAATAAGAACCGCTTTTCTAAAAACCTAACGATATATATATATATTAAATGAAACCCAATACGACTCGACGCGTCACGGACGCAACAAGTTTCGAGGACGCCGCAGAGCCTGACGGAGACGCAGGCACGGACTCAAGACTTCCCGAGAGAACAGACGCGACACGCCAGCGACGGACGGAGCCAAACGCCGGACGCATCGCGCTCCTGGAATGAACAAAAATGGACACCTAGCGCCGGACGGAGCCAAACGCCGGACGCAACGCAGTGGTAAGAAAGAGCGCAGCGCCGGACGGGCTGGAAAGAGGAGGGGCAGCACCGGTTTGGCTTGAGGAGGGCGCTGGGGGTGAGGAGACAGCACCCAAGCGCCGGTTTGGCTTGAGGAGGGCGCTGGGGGTGAGGAGACAGCCCCAAGCGCCGGTTTGTGAGCAAACGCGCTGGGCGAGCGAACGCCGGACGCGCTCGCGCTGCTCACGGCGCGACCGGTGTTTCCTCCGCTCTCTCGTCCGAACTCCGAATTGCAACCGCTTGCGCTTATGAACTCCTATCGAGATGATCTTCAATTATTATGAAGGACAAAATCCTTGATTCCTTCTCCAATATTCATGAAAATCGTTGAAATTGTTCAGCACTGGGGCGAGCGGCGCGCGGAGCGCACGGCGCGACTTTGAAGAATTGATTCGTTCTCTCGTCCGAACTCCGAATTGCGATCCGCTTTCACCCACGGATTCCTGTCGAGATGCTCTTCAATAAACTTGATCCTGGAAGATCCATTCATCCCATTTTAATGCCGCTTTACTGCAAAACATTGAAACGAACCAAGTAAGTCCGAATCGATAAATAATAATCAAAACAACGCTATAAATAGGATAAACCACTAAAACCGACATGTAAAACAGCATCAAGAATCATCACAAAATCATACCAAACATCCGCGATTTAATGAGATGCCAAGATCAAAAGTCAAAGTCTTGAGTCGATTGAATTTGAAGTCTCTAAGTCGATCGACTCTCGAGCAGCGAGGCTTGAAGTTGAATTACGTGAATTTTACAACTGGAAGGCAATACAAGCACACAATTGTGAAAACAATAAAGAAATGCATGTGAGATAATGTTCAAAATGAAGTCGGACAATTTCATATTCTCGTTATCCAAAACCCGATTCAAGTTTCGTAAAATAATCCTGCAAATAAAAAGTGAAAATTTTCATTAAAATAAATATATGGGCTAAAATTATTTGGTCCATTAATAAAAAAAAAAAGAGCTCAACCCACAATTGAAAAGAAAGTCCCAAAGCCTAAGTCTCTCTCTCAACCCACATTAAAAGGCCCAAACCTTTTTTTAAAGCTACTGGCCAGTCTAGCCCAAACTAAAAAAAAAATAAAAAAAATTGGCCCAATCCCAATCTCAACCACTCCATATCTCACGTCTCTCTCTCAACCTACACCAAAAAAAGAGATACAAAAAGGGGCCCATATTTTTAAATTTTTTTCATCAGCCCACTGCCACATCACAAGAGAAAACCCTATTCATCTTTACTCAATCTCTCTCTTTCAAGCACACTGCGCCGCCTTCTCTCTCTCTCTCTCTCTCTAATTCCTTGCAAACCCACGAGCTACCACCATCATCTCTGCGCCACCGTCGCTAGTCCCGATGTCGATTGGCAGCTACTGGATTACACGGCTGGAATCCCCGACGAGTGCTTGGCTCTTGTATTCCAGTCACCAGCTCCGGAGACAGGAAGTGCTGCTCCTTGGTGTGTCACCGATGGCTCGCCGTGGAGGGCCAGAGCCGCCACCACCTCGCTCTGAACGCTGCCGCGCAAGTGGGCCCCCACCTCGGCTCCATCTTCACGAGGTTCGACTCCGTCACCAAGCTCGCTCCATCACGCACAACATCAAGTCACGCTGTCGCCTCTTCACTGTCACGTTCAGCCATCACGGTCGAGACAACACCTCCGTTCATTTCTGGCACCTCCGTCCATATCTCGTACGATCACGACATAGCCACTTCCCGCTTCTCTCGCACGATGGTGATGCAGCCACTTCCCGCTTCTCGCGCACAACGCCGGCATCTCTATCCGCAGCTTCCAGCTCGCCTCATCGTCATGATTCCTCCGCGTCAGTCGTCTGCGCCGCCACGGCCTCTGCACACCATCACGTTGCCTTCACTTGCACGTCATCCTTCTCGCCCAACTCGTACCCACAGCAGCCTTCGGTATTCAGCTGCCCTGGTGCCTTCCTGGGTATCATGTCGAGGCCAAGGATGTCGATAATGTCACCGTGACCCGCTGCCTCGTTCTGCCACCAAGACCACCGTCGTCACAGCCATCGTGCCATATCTTGGCCGTGAACAGCAACTTCGTAGCAGCCGTCATGCCTCCCTCTTCGGATCTCACGCACGATGGGGACCCCAATAGCAATGTCGCGCCTCTTCTTCATGAAAACAGCAGCACCGTCTCCAACGACGTAGCCACCGTGTGTCGTCGCTCCATCCCCGGTGCCATGGGCCACCATGCGCGGGTCGAACTCAACAATCCGAAGCTGCCGCCGCGTCCCCTTCGTTGTCGGCACCGTCATCGATACATCCATCTCAGCAGCTACAGCCACCGTCGATGCCGTTATTACCATCTTCGACCCTGAAACCTGTGCTGCCCAACGTGTCTCAACGCCACCTCCGGTTTGCTGCATTGCCACGTGAAAAGAAGCAAAAAAAAAAACATATAAGAATGCGAGGAGCATGATGGAATTCCTTTAAGTGTTGAGAAATTAAATCACATTGATGGAACAGCAGCAGAGATGAAAAGCAACTGCAGCAAGGATCTTGGTGGTCCGGCAGAGGACAAAAGTGGGAGCATGAACTTCCTCTCATTCACTTCGTTGAGCTGGAGATCAGGTCTTCCATTTCTTTTGTTTGTTTCCGACCTCACCAACGACTCTTCTTCTCCTATGAATCTGCTGTGAGTGGCCTCATGTTCTGCCCGAAGACCGAAGCCTGGAAGTTACCATCGCCAAAGCGTTGTTCGCCAAGATATCAACCCGATTCCCCGCCGCATACTAGCTGCGTACACAACTCTCCGATTCAGAAAAGGTAGGGTAGGAAGACTATATCTAAAATGGGATTGGAGAGAAAATGACTGAACAAGCTAGGTTAAAGCTATGGTGCTAGTATCCTATTTATAGAAGCTTAAGGGGCAAACCCTAGCAGCCACAAGCCCTAGTACCAAACCTGTGGAATGAAGATAAAAACAAAACATGAAAAAAGATGCTCCAAATGTTATTGCAGATTTCGTCCAACTGCAACAGCTCCCCAAACAAAGGCCTGCAACTTTTTGGCATCTTGTTATCTGCAAACCGCAGATTCAACAAACTCTGAATAATCCTGAAGCTCTCAACAAACTCCTGAACTCATTTAATGCGGTGAAGTATGTCCCTACCGAGGGGGTAAGTCCTTAAGATATTTGTCTTTAGTGCAATAGAAAGCAACTATGAAAAGGATTGGCAGAACTCGAGTTAGTTGAGAAAATGGTTATCTGTAGATTCTTTTTAATGCTCCAAAGAATTCATTTGGTCTTCCAAATAAAAAAATAAAAAGCAAAAAAAAAAAATGAAAAAAAAGAAGGAAGAAACGTGGCTGCCAAAAAAAAAAGAAGAAAAAGAAAAAAGGAAAAGAAAGAAGAAGAAAAAAAACGTGGCTGCAAAAAAAAAAAAAAAAAGAAGAAGAAGAAAACGTGGTTGCCAAAAAAATTGACTGAAGCAAAAGATGTTGGGCTAAGTGTGGTGGAATATAATGGGCCCTTGAAATGAAATATGGCCAAATTCATTTTAGGCATTTGTTTTAAGACATGGTCAAATTTAAAATCTGTGCTATTTGGGCTGCCAAATTAAAAGTAGGTATTTAAGCTCAATTTCAGAACAAAATTTGAAGCTCAAATTACAAATTCAAAAAATAAAAATTCAAGAACTCCTTGAAACGAAAGATAAACTTTCTAAATTCAAATTCAAGAACCTCGAAACGAAGATAAACTTTCTAACAAATTCAAAGTCAAGAACTCCTAAATACGAGTATAAACTATTTATAAAATCAAGTGTAAGAACTCCTAAATACGAGTATAAACTGTTTACAAGTTCACATCAAATTCAAGAACTCCTAAATACGAGTATAAACTGTTTACAAATTTAAATCCAAATTGAAGAACTCCTAAATACGAGTATAAACTATTTACAAATTCAAATCAAGTTCAAGAACTCCTAAATATGAGTATAAACTGCTTATAAATTCAAAATCAAAATCGAGAACTCCTAAATACGAGTATAAACTGCTTATAAATTCAAGTCAAGTTCAAGAACTCCTAAATACGAGTATAAACTGCTTATAAATTCAAATCAAGTTCAAGAACTCCTAAATACGAGTATAAATCGCTTACAAATTCAAATCAAGTTCAAGAACTCCTAAATACGAGTATAAACTGCTTATAAATTCAAAATCAAAATCGAGAACTCCTAAATACGAGTATAAACTGTTTACAAATTCAAATCAAGTTCAAGAACTCCTAAATACGAGTATAAACTGTTTACAAATTCAAATCAAGTTCAAGAACTCCCAAATACAAGTATAAACTGTTTACGAATTCAAAATCAAAATCAAGAACTCCTAAATACGAGTATAAACTGTTTATAAATTCAAATTCAAGTTGAAGAACTCCTATATATGAGTATAAACTGTTTACAAGTTCAAAATCAAGAACTCCTAAATACGAGTATAAACTGTTTACAAATTCAAATCCAAGTCCAAGAACTCCTAAATACGAGTATAAACTGTTTACAAATTCAAATCCAAGTCGAAGAACTCCTAAATACGAGTATAAATTGTTTACAAATTCAAATTCAAGAACTCCTCGACAAGAGTCTAAACTATCAAAATGAATTTCGAGACTCGTCCATTCCCAAGACAACTCGTCCATGAACAAGTCTCGATGGGGCAATTTGTAGACAATTAAAATTGTTAGCAAATGAAAATGCGCCACGTGTAAATCATGAATTAAATAATTAATTATATTTATATTTTATTAATGGAATTTATTCCAAAATTAAATAGATATATGATTAATACTTAATTTTATCGACAATAAGATAATGACACGTGACAACGACATCTATATAATAATCACCAAATCACAAACGAGCCATAAAGGCCCATGCGTAAAGCCCTGCTCAAGCCTCACGTGGTTTGATGGCTCAAAGCCCATAAGCCCAAAACCCACTAAACCACTAGCCTACATCCAAATAGAAGTGTTGGGGCTTCATAATGGGAGGATAAGTGAAGAGGAGAAGTGAAGTGAAGAAATCAAGACTCAAGAAATCAAGACACTCAAGAATCCTCTCACAAGATTCTCCGACATTCAAAGTCTTCTTCAAGATTCATGCTCTTCAAGAAATCACCACGCTCTTCGCCAAGATCATCCTCCAAATCATCTCAAACTTGAAGATCTTCAAACGCTCTTCAACAAATCAAACCAAATCCAACAATGATCCGAAACAAGGCCAAAGTCCTTAGATCAACATCGTCAAGTCCAAACTTCAAGTTCAAGGAGATCAATGAATCACATCCCTCCAAACAACTCAAGAAATCCAAAGATCGCTCAAGAAAATCGAATCAAGAGAAGTTAATCGATGATAGATGAGATTCAATCCATCTCAAATTCATCAATTCAAATTCAATTGATTTTGTATACAATTTTGTATTTATAAAGTTTAAATACAAAATTTGTGTTACAGACATCAATTCATCACAATTCTAGAATCTGACAATCGGACCCTTGAAGAATATGAACTAACCTTTCACTCAACTGGTGACCGACCTGAAAGCCGATGGCTTGATCCTCCGCGCTGCGAGTTCGGGCTTGTTGGCGTAGAAGCCTGAGCAATACGACAACACTATATCCGCCAGCAAACTCTCCACACAGCTTTCCGATACTTCTCTCACCATTTCCGGTTCTTCTCTCCTCTGTGCTGGGAGATCGAAAATCAAATGGGTGTTTTCTATTTTTTTTTCTTATTGGGGAATTAATACACCAATTTTGGATCAAATATTGATTTTTTTATGAATTTTAAAAATTATCATAAAATATATAAATTTAATAATTTTAGTAATTTTATCATGATTTTAAATTTAAATCAAATTAAATCTTATTTGATATCTGAAAATTTACTATGATAAAATGGTCAAATGATATAAACTACATCATAAAGAGATGATATTGATTGTTTTGATCCCTACTAGAATCGATCGATGAAACAAATGAGTAAGATTTGATTTTATAATGAGGATCGACGCGATGAATCATGTAAATAAAAAAATTGATTTATTTGATGGAATAACAATGTTTTATATCCCTCTTACGATATCGCTTATATCACTAACCGTTTAATATGTAGTAAATTTTTGAGATATCAAATCAGATCTAATTTGACCTGAATTTGAAATCGTGATAAAATCACTAAAATCATTAAGTTTGTGTATTTTATATTAATTTTTAAAATTTGTAAAAAAAATCAAAATTAACCTAAAATTGATATATTTATGTTCCAATAACCCTACTTTTTTCAGATCAGGTGGACTTTCTCTGGTACCTTTGGCTGGGGTAATTTTTTTTCTCGCAAAAACGACAACTTTTTACTCTAGTGCCTTTTGTTGTATAAATAAATATATTCATGTTGTTTATAACATTTTAATATCTTGTAATATGATGCAAAACCTTCTAATATAATGTAAATTTTAAATTAATTATATATGTATTCATTAATTTAAAGTACGACAGTTGGAGTAATGAAATAAAAGGACTAGAGCTTAATTCGATTAAATTCAAGGGTCGTGTATAAAATCTTTACATATATTTATCCCTTGTTATTAAATTACCTATGCTAATGATAACGAATTATTACTTTTTGAGAGAAGAAGTTATTACTTAGATAACTCATTTTGTTTGTGTTTTCTTTTTCTTTTTAAGTGAGAGAAGATTATAGATATTAATGCTTTGTAAGGCATATTTATACAGGCACATGTACAACAAAACTTTCGTGTAAATTCAATTCTATTGTTCTAATCTCAAAACAACATTGCTCATAGTTATTATTGATATAAAACATTTATGTACTTACATTGTACATGAAAAACATTTATTTAATTTTGTTTCGATCCGTCCATAAAAGTTTATTTCTAGTTTTAGATATTCTCCACATAAGTTTCATAATTTTATCCACAATCTATCCACTTTTTTTCACAAAAACCACCCATGACCCACATTTTCTATTCATATAATATATCTTACAATGTATGTTTCTTCTCCACTCACTTTAAACTAATTATATTTATTAAAACATGTACCACCAAAATCATTGAACAATTTTGGTGGATGGATGAAGTATTATATTTCCTTCTAAAATTTAAATGCAAAATTAATCAATAATCGTGTTCGTGCAAAGAAAATAAACGAAATTATGACATAACCAAAACATATTTATTACTCCACCGCTCACCAAAACTTGCATTGCTTTTAGTGATACGAGTTTTAATAAATTAAAAGGATCGAAGTGAGTTAAGATAATAAATTAATAGATTAATAGGTAGTATAATTAAAAGGTTGGTCATTAAAATAATAAATGAATATATCAATGGAAGTGAGAGTAAATATGTGGGCCACATGTTTTTTTAATAATATAAGTAGGTAGATTGGTGGTAAAAATTATGGAATTGATGTATCTACAAATTGAAAATGCAAGCTTTTGATAGACGAATCGAAAATGAATTAAATATAAATTTTTGATGAATGGAGGAAATAACTTTTAATCAACACTTTTTGAAGTGTTTAAACTTTATTGGGCATGTGAAGTATCTAAACTGAATATATATGTTTGCATTTAAAGAAATTGATATATAAATATATGTGTGTTGACTCAATGATAGAGTGTTTAATTATTGAGGTAAAATATCTCATGTTCGAATCACTATCAAAAATATTTTAAAGTTATTTATTTATCCACCAAGAAAATTGATACAAAGTTGTTCTATATTTATACACATAAAATAAAAATAATATCTCTTATATAAAATTCTCACCTACAAATATCTTTAAGTGCCATAATAGAGGCTAATTAAGCATGGTATACTATCTAACATCAATATCCTAATTCCTTCATCCGAATCATTCTCTCCTTTGCACCATAGGGATCGAGGCCGATATTTATCCACTACTTAATTGGAATTTCTTCATTCTCCAACTTATCCATAAACCTTTGATGAAATTCAAAAATCCCTGATTTGAATTTGAATTTCACATATTCAATATTGTCTTTATCTAATCCAGAGGAAGGCCAAAACCATTATATAAGTTGAAGGCCAATTTTTCTCCACAGGTGGCAATTCACTACTTACCCTGATATGATTCTCGCTGGTATGAAGGATCTAATGACACACGAATGGAAGACTTTTGAACGAACCCAAGAAGTGATATAGGTCAAGATGTCGCCTATACCCCAACGTGACGCTGACGCAAAGAACTCCTGTGGACGATGAATGACACACGAACAAGGGACGACCGCCTGTCGACACGTCAATAATTGAATTACTTGGCAAATTTCAAGAAATTCAAGAGCTATCAAGAGAAAATAAAACTCACATATATATTGGAAATCAAAACTGAATATTTCGTCCCCCCTTACAAGCCTTTATATAGGCTGAAAATCAACTCTAATCTTTATCAAAGAAGGACTCATTATCAAAGCAGAAACTAATTAAAAGAAGAGACCTAAATAAACTAGGAAACTAGATATCTAACATCTACATGGGTCATAAAATACATTAAAATGTGGCCCATGTATACCACAAAATAAAATACTAAAAGTCTTTAAAAATCAAGCCCATTCGCCATAATTAAATTGACCGTCAGGATCGGTTGGACCGCCATCTCCAATGGGCTTCGACAACTTCAACCAACGAACATCGGACTCCATCATTCTATCCTCTCGAGAAGGATTTGTCCTCAAATCCAAGTCGTCACCTATATCAAATGGACTCAAATTCCCTTACGTGCCCTTTTGTCAATAACTCTTCGATTTACTGCTCCAATTCCTTCGTCTCCTCCGGACTAGTTTGGAAGGCTGGTTTATTAGGAAGTGTTGCTCCAAGCACAAAATCAATTTGATGCTATCCCTCGAATTGGTGATAAACCATGAGGCGTATCTTCGGGAAAGACATCATCAAAATCCTGCAGAAGAGAAGAAATAGAAGGGGGTAGAGAATCAAGATTGTTAGTAGAAATCAATGAAGGCTTCTCCTTATTCACCACCCACTTCATATCACTAGCCCTCGCAAGAAAAGACTTTTGGATTACTCCATTCTCCTTACTTCCATCACTTTGCCCAACCGACTTCACCAACTTCGACTCCTTTTGCAACAACACTTGATCCTCATAAACTTGTTTTAGAGTAAGAGGAACAAATGACATCTTCTTTTGATTGAACTTGAGGGAGTATTTGTTCGTAAAGCCATTATGCTTCACTTTTCTATCAAACTGCCACTACCGTCCCAATAGAATATGGCTCGCCTTCATCAGAATCACATCACAAAGAATTTCATCCTCATACTTTCCAATGCGAAACGAAATCTTCACTTGCTTCGTCACATTGATAATGCCACTATCATTCAGCCATTGCAACCGATATGGCTTGGGATGCTTCACTAATGGTAGCCCTAACTTCTCAACCATGGTCATGCTAGCCACGTTGGTACAACTCCCACCATCGATGATCACGCTGCACACCTTATCTTTGACATGACATCTCGTATGAAAGATGTTATCTTGTTGCTCCATATCACTCACTTGATTCTGCACACTCAAAGCTCTCCTAGCAACAAAATGAGTGCATCAAAGTGCTTCAATCTCTTCAACATCGGATCCTCCAAGGTCGGCATCTCTAGATTAGTAGCCTCACCCTCATCATCGGTCACCACCTCTCCATCATCCCTAATGATCATCACCCTCTTATTCGACACTCTCTAGCAATATGCCCAATTCCATGACAAGTAAACACTTCAAATCACGGTTCCTGTGTAACCGACAAGTTTCGCTTGAGTTGTGTAACTCGTAGGATCTATTCTCGCTTTTCAAACAACCACTTCTCCCCTTCGGATGCTCCTCATTCTTCCATTGGTTCCTCTTGATGAAGAACTACTAACATTTTTAGGTTGCTCCAATTGTACCGATTTCGCTTCATGTTACCGCTTACTACCCTCCTCTCGAGTTGGTTTTCAATCTTTATGGTCATGTGAACCATGTCCCCAACTCGACATAATATTACAACTCCACCCATTGCGAATCTCCAAATTCAATCCAACCAAGAATCTTGCAATAGTCACCTCTCTATCTTCAACAATACCGCTCGAATCATGGCTACTTCCATCTCCTTGAAGTAGTCATCCACACTCTTCTACCCTTGCCTCAAATTCTATAATTTGTCAGTACAACTCATCGTAATAATGATTAGCACAAATCGCCTCATCACAGCCTTCATCTCTTCCCATATTTCGATAAGCTACTCGATTCCTCCTCCTACTACTCACCAACCGATACCACCAAACAAGTGCAAATCGATAACTCTATTGTCGCTAACTTCACCTTCGAGCTCTAATAGTTATGACAATCAAACATGAGCTCCATCTTCTCTCCCACTCCAAGTATAATTCAGATCATTTTTCCTTGAAAAGAAAGGATGTTCATCTTGATGTTGCTTAGATTGTTATCTTCTCGATCCCTTCCTCTTGGTCGCCTTTTATCAAAATCAAAACTCATCTTCCTCATTGTCAAATTCAAACCTCTTCGCACTCTATTATCTCGATGAAAATTTCTATCCCTCTTCGCCCTCCACCTCATTGATACACACAGATCTTGCCGACATCGCCTCCTCTCACGAGATCTCTCTTCAAGTGCATTAATTCGATCATGCAACTCCTCCATCTCTTTTGTGATTATCTTTTCCAATTGAAAAAGGCTGCATCATGAATTTTGTTTGACGATTGATAGAATCATCGTCATCCTTATGACATGACCCATCTGACTCCACCTTCTTAGACATTGCTGTAGAAAACGTTAGAAAAGAAAAAATAACAGAACATCACCAACTCACAATCACTCGTGTATAACTCAAAACGAATCACTCAACACTTGTGTATCACTCAAAATCGCTTTTTATCACTCTAATAATCTCACTCTCGCTTTTACCACTCAAATTCTTCTTCAAAAGTCTCAAATCCTCTCAATCCACCAATTAATTCAATACCAACAAATCAAACAGACACAAAAGGAAAGACACGAAAAATCAAGAACTAAGACTGAAATGTGTTGTGTAGAAACTTGTTCAACACGACCTATACTACCCAAAGAACCTAGAAAACACAACGAGGTTTAATGAATTTTGGAAAAGTGCACACAACACGCACTAACGACTCTAAACGCTCCAAGGAACGCAATGAATCAATTTGCTCAAACAGATTCAGAAATTTCTATATTTTTTTTGAATCCTCATAGAACGTGGATTCGGAAAATCTCAAGAACGAAACAAAAAAATAATGTATGCAACTTTGGCGACTAGATAATGATACGGATAATGATAGACACGATAATGATCCGGATAATGATATGGATAATGATAGACCAAATGATAAGGATAATGATACCAAATGATACGGATAATGATGGACCAAATGATACGGATAATGTATAATTATGGCAGGTATTGAAGATATGAAAACAAATCACTCACGATATGGAAATAAGATCACAGATATGGTAGACGCTGATTTCAAACACGGATGAACAAACCCTAGCTGCTACCCACGACACAACAGTCGAAACCTAGATGCTACCCTTGACATGAAACGAAAGAAAAAAACAAAACTTGGATGACGGACCCTATGACGAACTCGGCTATGATACCAAATGATACGATTCTCGCTGGTATGAAGGATCTAATGACACACGAACGGAAGACTTTTGAACGTAAACCGCTGGAAATCCGAAAATCTCTGAATCTAACCCAAGAAGTGATATAGGTCAGTATTGAAGGAAAACATATGTTAACCTCGCCCGAGGATCCATCTTGGGTGTTTAATTCACCATACATTGATTATAAACCCAGATGCGTCTATATAATTAAATCGCAACACGTAGGGTTTTCACTTGTTTACCTCGATCCAAGAGGTCGATGGAACGAGATGAACGGATCGAACGGGCCGAGACTCGTGCTTTGACCTTCTGGACTGTATCCCGGATGCCCAATCTCCAACGTCGAGTGAGGACGATCTATGGAGAATACTACAAGAAATCACCCTAAACCCTAGCCAAATTTTCGAGAGCCTCTCTTATGGAGTGGACGAAAATTGTGCTTCTCAATACTTAAGCATTAGTCAAGACTTTATCTCATACCTTATATTTATAATGCACTACCTTAATCCCATATGGAAATTACCATAATCCTATATGGACATTACCATAATCCTATATGGAAAAATACCATAATCTTAGGATTATTTCCATACTCTCTGGATTATTACCATAATCTTATATGGAAAGGATCTATGCATATACCATAAATATAATAATATCCTTGTAGGATAAAGAGAATAAAATCTTTCCTTTGAGAGCAGAGGGCGCCGATTTCTTCCAAAGAGTAATGGGTTCGGACGGGCCACCCTGTGGATCAAATGCAAGGAATAAAGATGGGCCTCAAATAAATTAATTATCTTATGTTCACCCGTAACATAAATTAATTTATAAACATTCGATCATTCCACTAGAGAAAGAATGTCGACTTACCCCTTTATTACCGGGTTGAGTCGGGCTTGCACTTAGACATTACGAATCCTCAGATTTAAGATATCGAACGTCCATTAATCATTTCTAGCAACTGATCGCTTAAAACGACATAACTTCATTTCTTAAGTAGTACCACTCAACCTTATTATTGTACTTGAGCTAACTCAACTGCGCAGGTTTAGTACAATAAACCTTTGAGCTCCTTAAGGGACGCCATCATCCTAAACGGATACGTGACTGACATGATAACTAGCGTGACATACAAGATCGCCACCACCCAAGATGCGGAGAATTGGTTAGAACATATAACCTCACTCATAACAAGTCAAAGTGATGGTCAAGAACTCATACTCACCTAATACCTTATCGAGGTTTAGATCATCGAAGTCACCGAGATCTCGGTTCTTCACGACGGTCGAAAGAAGAACACATCTCATCGTGATCCTTCAATACGCCGAGACGCATCAAAGATAGACAAGCAACTAAGTCAAGTCACTTTATCTATATCGCAGCCTAAACCGACAACTCGTCCTTAAGTCGCCTCACCGTGAAACTTTTATATCTCATTGTTTCGACCAATCATACGTACTTCGTGATCTTCTACACATCGTATGATCTAACTTATATATGAGATAAGGGACATGATACATGCAATCAAGTATTCAAATCGATAGAGATTGTAATTGTGGTAACAGAAACATTGTATACAAGCTCAACCAAACCGCTTTCAAGATACAACCAACAATCTCCCACTTATACTAAAGCAAACTTTTAGTATACAATGTGTCTTTCTACTAGCTATTACAAACAACCATCACTTTGCTTCTCCCACTTATACAAAAGTTTCCTTTCTAAGTGGGTGCCATCAAGCGCAATCCAAGTCCTCTAACGTGTCCATCGTAGACTTTTTGCGTGTGCTCTTCGTGAATGGATCCGCTAGATTTTCCGTCAGATCAATCTTTTCAATCAAGACGCCACCGCCTAACGATTTCGTATGACATGGTACTTTCTCTATGTGTTTTGTCGCCTTGGGTCCGTGGTTCCTTCGAGTTTGCACATCGCACCGAAAGTTATCACAAGAAACTATGATACTCTTGGGCAAACCAGTACCACATCTAGATCCATGAGGTAGTTCTCGAACCATACAGCCTCCTTAGAAGCCTCCGGCGGCTACATATTCGCTTCCATGGTAGAGTCCGCAATGCATCGCCGCCAGACCGCCAGATACGGCCCACCTCCCAAGGTAAACACATAGCCCGAGGTCGACTTTTTCTCATCACGGTCCCTTGAAACCGAGTCTCAGATAACCCAAAGGCATTAGACTATCTCGCATGGTAAACCAGCCTATAATCTCGAGTCCTTTCGTACTTGAGTATATGCTTATCGCATCCAATGAGCTTGTCCAGGTTAGATCGATATTCAGCTACTATGCCACCGTGATAGCGTATATCGGCCTCGCATAGATTGCAGACATGAGACTTCCTACGGCGAAGCGTGCAGGAACTTGTCTCATTTCCTCTATCTCCTTTGCAAATATAGGTGATCATGCTTAGATAAAGGAACGCCATGTCCGAAAGGTAGCAATCCTTTCTTGGCGGTCCGCATACTAAAACGAGTAATCACAAGATCAATGTAAGACGCCCGAGATAAGCTCAACATTTTCTTCGCGATCTCGTAAACCTTGATCCCAAGAATGTACGATCTCCTAAGTCTTTCATTTGAAACCGATCGGATAGCCAACTCTTTACGCCCGATAAGAGCTTCACGTTGTTGCCAACTAGAAGGATGTCATCTACATAAAGTGCAAGAAATACCACATCACTGCTGACATCTAACCGATACACACAACTCTCGCTAGGCAACCGGGTAAATCCATAGGACTTTACCACCGCCAAAGCGTAAGTTCCATGATCGAGGTTCGCTAAGTCCATAAATGGACTTCTTAAGCTTCCATACTAGATGCTCTTCACCCTTTACCACATAACCTTCGTGTTGTTTGATATAGATGTCTCTACCTTCCTCAAGGTAACCGCTTAGAAAAGAGGTTTTAACATCCATTTGCCAAACCTCTAGGTTCAAGTGGGCTGCTATGGCTAGAAGAATTCGATGGACTTGAGCATTGCTACAGTGCTAAAAGGTCTCATCGAAATCGATGCCCTCAATCTGAGTGTACTTTCGCCACAAGCCCGGCTTTGAAAGTCGAAACCTCTCCATCGGAATCTCTTCCTCTCAGATATCCACTTACTACCTACGGCTTCCTTGCCATCCGGTAGAGGTGTCTTTCATATACATCCATAGTCGTTATGGACTCCATTTCTAAGTCCATAGCGTGTGCCATGATCTTGCATCAATATTCAGACGCCTCCTCGATGTCCATGGGTCGATTATTGCTCGCTCGCCTCTCGACTAAACCAAGATTCACCCACGAACATAAATCGCTCGGGTCGACGAACAACCTCCCACTACGACGAGGTTCTACAGCACAATGGCAACGGTGGGTGCAGAACTTGTGGTTCTCTAACTTGCACAACTTGTGTGTAGTACCACTCAGACGGCGGTCGGATCTCCAGTGGAACTCACCCACTTCAATTTCTTGAAGTATCCGTGTCGATCCTCCCACTAGACTCGACATCTCGCACTTTGGCCTAATCGGTGGTGGAATACGATCATCTTCTAATTCTCAAGAATGATTTCAACTTTGGACTTATGATTTTCATATAATCCTCTTCTAAGAATCGGGCATTAGTGCTAATAATGACCTTCTCGATCCTTAGACTATAGAATAAACCATCTTCGCTCCTCTCGATAGCCAATAAACAGCCTTGCGCTTGATCTAGCCTCCAACTTGTCGCCTTCTTGTTCAAAGACGCGCCGGATCGCCCATATCTTTATGTGGCTTAAACCGGCTTCGCGCCAAACCACAACTCGAAAGGGTCTTTTCGACCGACTGGACGGTACTAGATTTAGCAAGTATGCCGCCGCCTCTAAGGCATATCCCCGTAACTAAATAGGCAATGTAGCATAACTCATCATAGATCTAACCATTTCCAAAAGAGTCCTATTTCTTCGCCTCGACACACCATTTTGTCAGTGGTGTGCCCGGTGAAGCGCTACCGATGTAATCCCACACTTCACTAGATAGTCCATAAACTCGTTATCGAGGTATTCGCCACCGCGATCGTAACGCAAATGACTTGATACTTTTACCTAGCTTCGCCTCCACTTCCGCCTTGAACTCTTTGAATTTCTCAAAGCATCTGCACTTGCGTGAAGAAGGTATATGTATCCGCACTCGAGTAATCGCCAATGAAAGTGACAAAATACTGCATTCTCCACGAGCTTGTGTGACATCGGTCCACATAGGTCGAATGGACTAACTCCAACATTTCTTTCGCTCTATAACCCTTCGCTGAAGGGTCCGGTCGACATCTTCCTTCTATACAGATTCGCAGATCGGGAACCGAGTAACCGTGAGATTCCCCAACGCCCATTCTTAGCCGCCTTGGATCCTATTTAGATTGATGTGACCTAATCTAAGATGCCGAGAAAAGTAGAGTCATCTTGCGAATAAAACTTTCTTTTAGGGTTTGATGAAGATGCAACATAGTTATAGGTATTATGTTTTGCGTAAATAGTATAAAGCTTAATTATATAAGGTGCCAACACGTATAACTTCGCCATTTCTTATGATAGAAACACCACTATCAAAAATAATGTAATATCCATGAGTAAATAATTTCAAACAAACAAGGTTCCACCGAAAATCCGCACATATAAAACGCCTTCAAAACTAAAACTGTTGTCCCAAAACATAAAGAACATCTCCAACCGCAACAGCTTCGACTTTCTGCTGCCTATGGAGATCGTTATCTCGCCATCAAACACTCCCTTGTCCGCAGGAACCCCCGCAAGGTGTAACAAACATGATCGCTATACCAGATCTACTACCCAAGAATGGGTAGAACAAGTCGCTAAACATGTTTCACACTAAAGCAAACGGCGACTGAGCCTTGAGCATAGGGCACTTGGCCTTCCAATGCCCGGCCCACCGCACTTGAAGCACTTGCCTTCTCATTCGCTTCTTGCCTCCGTGGCAACCATGTTCTGCTCCCATTACTCCCACTATTTCCTCGCTTCTACCACCTTTGGTACCCCTTTTCTATTTCCATTTTGCGATGAAAATTTTGGGCCCTTAGATGCTAGCAAGAGCATGTGCTCCTTTTCCCATAACTCCTTCCGCAAAGAACGAGATCATTAAGCAACCGACTAAGTGTAAACTCGGTCTTGCTCATGATCGCATTCACGCGAAAGTTCTCAAAAGACTTGGCAAAGGTATTGAGGATGATATCGACCTCGCTTCGCCAATACCTCCTCCCAACCGATCAAGACTATCCATGAGATGAGTCATGGGAGACATGTTCATGGACCGAACTTCCTTCTTCCATCTTACACGCCAAGATTTCTCTCATTGTGTGGAAGTCGATCGTCCGATCCGATCGCCCAAACTTACTCTCGAGACTCGACCAAATATCGTCGCGCTCACCATCGATCGATGTCAGCACTGCAAGCCTTTGGACATAGTAGTCATCATATAGCATTTAGCCATATTGTTCGACTTATTCCAAAGTCCGCTGACTCTCCGCTCATTAGTCGACGCGCCGTTAGTGGCATCGGTTTAGAGTAGTGAGAACAAACATGTGTTCTTCAAATGATAAGAACATATTCCATGTTTCGCTTCCACCGATAAAATTTGACCGATAACGGATTTTGTGCGAGCATATTGATAATCGCGAAGAGACATATCTCAAACGATAATGTAAAACACATAAGCATACGATCGCAAATAATTCGTGAATAATAATATTGTAACCTTTGATAAAACAATATTAATTGAAACCTCCAATCGCCCAAGCAATCCCACATGCAAGCCACGCTGTGGACGCCACACATGAACCCCCACCGCACTAAAATATACCTTTTAGTCGCTTTAATTTCAATCCATGTCAACTTATCCTTATGACAAATGAAATTAATGATCGACCTTACTAGACCACATCACTATCGCAGAAGGACTTCATGGAAGTTGTACTTGAGGTGATGTCTAAGCAATGACCACAATTTTAACAAAGAAGATGAATTTTAGAATTGGTATACTCACCTGACCATACCGCTTCCAATTCAAATTCTTTTGTTATCTCATTTTATATCTATCTCTAGAGAACTTATGAAAATCGCACATGCAAGCCACGCTGTGGACGCCATACATGAAACTCCCACTTCTCAATAGATTTAAAATGTTTTATTTAGAAATCTCATCTAACAAACTTATGATAAACAAGGCAAGCAAGCCACGCTGTGGATCGCCACTCACAAGGCCTCACTTTGTTTAGAGATCAAAAGTGGAGGTCTCGACATTTTAATTTGAAAAATTAATTTGTCGGGTTGCTTGCTAGTCTTTTATTCAAAAGGTTTGTCCATGCATCACGTAATCCTAGCATGCTTTTCTATAGAACTCAACATGTAAAACATGCTCGCAGTAATTCTAAAATATGCTTGATAAACGCGATAAACCTAGCATGCTTACTATGCGCATCCAATTACGTAAAACACTTAAAGGTTTGTCAACGTAATATAAACATACATAGCATGCTACCGCACAATTTAAACATCCACGACATGTATATGAACGATAAAATAAAATAAAACGCTCATCGCGCCCAATCGTGAAATCGCGACATTTAAATCTAATCTATTACATAGATTTACAAAGTATGTAATTAAACTTCAAAACGGGCCTCGCGGCACCCGCACGGACCGGATTCAACAATGGGCCTCGCGCACGGGCACGGACCGAAAACTTGAAAACGGGTCCGGGCCGGTCGGCCCAATCAGGCCGGGTCGCAGGGCAAAGCAGCGCCGCCGCCCACCGTCGTCCGCATGCTCGCGTGTCCTCGCGGGCTACCTCGCGGTCGCTAAGGCGATCGCGACCGACGAGCGCGACACGCGAACACCGCCCGAGCGCCAACGCCCGCCGAGACGCCATCGCCAAAGGCCGAAACCGCGATCATGAAGTCCGCCGCCAAGCGCCGGGTTTCGCGCAACGAACGCGCGCCTGCCGCCCGCTAGCTCGCACGACCGCAAGCTCGCGGTAATCTCGCGATCATGAAGCCGCCGCTAGGCGCCAGGATCTCGCGCGAGAACGCGCCTGCCGCCGCCAGCCCCGCGATCGCCTCGCGATCGCGAGGCTCGCCCGCGAAACCACCCGATGATACCGAGAGACTGCTTTTTCCCGCCGCTTCGCTTCTTCGTTCTTTCGCTCGTTCTTCTTTACGATAAGATTTACATAATAAAATCTAATCTAACCACGGATTTTCTCGTGGTGTAAAACAAAACAAACAAAAACAATAAACGAGCCACGATGAACCATGTATCCACAATTATTAAAACGCACGTAATAATCAAACGTGAATTAATCCAACAGAGCCAAGATTCTCGATCCTGTGCTCGATACCAATCAAGGAAAACATATGTTAACCTCGCCCGAGGATCCATCTGGGTGTTTAATTCACCATACATTGATTATAAACCCAGCATGCGCCTATATAATTAAATCGCAACACGAGGGGTTTTCACGTGTTTACCTCGATCCAAGAGGTCGATGGAACGAGATGAACGGATCGAACGGTCGAGACTCGTGCTTTGACCTTCTCGGATCAGATCCCGGATGCCCAATCTCCAACGCCGAGTGAGGACGATCTATGGAGAATACTACAAGAAATCACCTCAACCCTAGCCAAATTTTCGAGAGCCTCTTACGGAGTGGACTAAAATTGTGCTTCTCAATACTTAAGCATTAGTCAAGACTTTATCTCATACCTTATATTTATAATGCACTACCTTAATCCCATATGGAAATTACCATAATCCTATATGGACATTACCATAATCCTATATGGAAAAATACCATAATCTCAGATTATTTCATACATCTCGGATTATTACCATAATCTTATATGGAAAGGATCTATGCATATACCATAAATATAATAATATCCTTGTAGGATAAAGAGAATAAAATCTTTCCTTTGAGAGCAAGAGGGGGCCGATTTCTTCCAAAGAGTAATGGGCCCGACGGGCCACCCAGGATCAAATGCAAGGAATAAAGATGGGCCTCAAATAAATTAATTATCTTATGTTCACCCGTAACATAAATTAATTTATAAACATTCGATCATTCCACTAGAGAAAGAATGTCGACTTACCCTTTATTACCGAAGTTGAGTCGGCTTGCACTTAGACATTACGAATCCTCGTATTTAAGATATCGAACGTCCATTAATCATTTCTAGCAACTGACCGCTTAAAACGACATAACTTCATTTCTTAAGTAGTACCACTCAACCTTATTATTGTACTTGAGCTAACTCAACCCGCAGGTTTAGTACAATAAATCTTTGAGCTCCTTAAGGGACGCCATCATCCTAAACGGATACGTGACTGACATGATAACTAGCGTGACATACAAGATCGCCACCACCCAAGATGCGGAGAATTGGTTAGAACATATAACCTCACTCATAACAAGTCAAAGTGATGGTCAAGAACTCATACTCACCTAATACCTTATCGAGGTTTAGATCATCGAAGTCACCGAGATCTTGGTTCTTCACGACGGTCGAAGAAGAACACATCTCATCGTGATCCTTCAATACGCCGAGACGCATCAAAGATAGACAAGCAACTAAGTCAAGTCACTTATCTATACCGCAGCCTCAAACCGACAACTCGCCCTAAGTCGCCCTCACCAGAAACTTTTTATATCTCATTAAGCTCGACCAATCATACTGACTTCGTGATCTTCACACACCGTATGATCTAACTTATATATGAGATAAGGGACACGATACATGCAATCAAGTATTCAAATCGATAGGAGATTGTAATTGTGGTAACAGAAACATTGTATACAAGCTCAACCAAACCGCTTTCAAGATAAATCCAACAAGTATGTCACCTATACCCCAACGTGACGTTGATGCAAAGAACTTGGGGACGATGAATGACACACTAACTAGGATGACTGCCTCGTCGACACGCCGATAATTGAATTACTTGGCAAATCTCAAGAAATTCAAGAGCTATTGAAGAGAGAAAAACTCACATATATATGGAAATCAAAATCAATATTTCGTCCCCCCCTACAAGACTTTATATAGGCTGAAAATCAACTCTAATCCTTATCAAAAAGGACTCCTTATCAAAGTAGAAAACTAATTAAAAGAAGAGACCTAAATAAACTAGGAAACTAGATAATCTAACATCTAAATGGATCATGAAAATACATAAAAAACGTGGCCCATATATGTCACAAAATAAAATACTAAAAGTCTTCAAAATCAAACCCATTCGTTATAATTAAATTGACCGCTGTGGATGGTTGGACCGCCATCTCCAATGGGCTTCGACAACTCTTGAACCAACGAACCTCGGACTCCATCATACCCTCTTTAAGTTATCCACAAACGCCTCATATTTATACTTTGGCCACTTTCTTGTTCTAAATCATAATTTAATTCATCGAGCAAAGCTCGTAGGATACCTTCGCACTTTCTATCCTCGAGAAGCCTCCAACCATTTTTCAAGCGTGTGATAAAGGATGGAAGATTAGTAAAATCACATACAAAAGAATTTATTAAAATGAGATCTTTCTTCTCATTGGCGCTTAGGGTGAATAATGGTTCCAAATTGTTGTAGTAAGTATTAAACTTAAAATTATGTTGAAAAGTTCTATCTTAATAATGTGTTCTGATTAGATATCAAAACTTCGTTGATGATTGCTCTGTTGTTGTAACTTAGCGTTGCTCATTTGTTAGAGAGCCAACTTTTTATTTATAAGTTTTAGCGTAAGAGCTACCGACCGACATATCCAATACTAAAGAAATTCAGCAAGATCGAAATCACCACACCGAAAGAAGTTTCAATACCAACACAACGTAAGAAGCACTATTAAGGATCATAGAGTGAAGAATAAAGCCTGAAGTCAAGTAGACTGAAGACTGCATTACAATGATACTGATGAACAGTTCTAATGAAGATTGAAGTCGAAGACTAGAGTCTTAAAACTTAGCTTTGCTGAAAACAAAGAAGCCAAGAATATGACTAAGTGTCATACCAGCAATGAGAAGTCAAGTCACGAGAACTGTGATCGAGCTAAAAACACACTCAAATTCACTCGCAATCGTACGAGGTAATCGTAGCGTGATAAGTTAACCCAAGTCGTCTCTCGAGGAAAACTTAACAGGGCGATTGTTCGTGTGATACGTAAAGCGATTAAAACCCAAACATTCTAATCTCAAAAGGGGTTGAACATGCAAGAATTGAAATACGGAAAATTACACAAAGATCCTAAACCGGGGTTGTCAATCCTCAGCTAAACTATTAAACGATAAATCTAAACTAAGGGTTGTCAATCCCTAGTTGAACTATGAAAGCAATAAATCAAAGCAAGAATAAAAGCAATAGCAATTTATTATTCATGGGTTTTTCAATCCCTAATCTAAATCTAATTGCAAATAAACGAATAATCATCAATCCATCTCCAAGAACAGAATTAATCAAGGCAAGATAGATTAAAGCAACATGAACACAATCCATCGTCACTATGAATTGAATCCAATAAAATCATCAACAATAAACTATGAAATTGATTCCGTAAGAACTATTAAATCCAAGCATGAATTGATAAACAAGATTATTCAATCGATGAACCGAAGCATAAATTAAATCCAAGATTGTATCTTATGTTGCTCGAGGAAACGGAAGAAAAGTTGATGGAGAGCGCTACTGGAGAAACCAAAAATCGAATCGAAGTGCGGACCCCAAACCGAAACCTAAACGCGCATATATATTAATTAAAAGTGAGCACGGTTCATAATGAGCGCAGTTCGTAAAATGTTCGACTTCAAAGTGAACGCCGGTTCGATAAGCAGCGCACGGTTCAGAAAGGCTTCGAGAAGAAGTAGCGAGCGCTCATTGGAACGCGAGGAAGAAATGCCGAGCGCGAGGAAACGAGCGCGGACGCGGGCTAGGTGGAGGCGCGCGGCATGGGCGCTGGCTATGCTGGGCCTTGAGGCGAGCGGGCGCTGAGATTCGCGGTGTGCTGAGCGCGGAGGACGCGAGCCGAGCGCCTGGGACGGGCGTGAGCGCTGGCGCCGGGCGGCCAGCCGGACGGTGAGCAAACGCCGCTGAAGTGAGCGCTGAGCGCGCGGCGGCGGACGGGGAAGCGCTGTGCACGGCGGGCGCTGCACGGCAGAGGCGAGGTCGACGGGGCGGGCCTGCACGGTGAGGCGAGGCACCGGGCGAGGGCGCTGGCAGGCGAGCGCCGCTGGCCCCGAGCGCGAGTAAAATTCTGAACGCACGCGGTTAGCGCGCTGGCTGGGCGACGAGACTTGGGCACGGTGTGGGCGCTCGTGGCACGCACGCGTACGACCGACGTTTGCTCCGTTCTCGCGTCCGAACTCCGATTTGCGATCCGCCAGTGCCTATGAACTTGTCGAGATGTTTTCAATTATATCTCGATCTTGGCAGATCCATTCATCCTATTTTCTACCGCTTTCCTACAAAACACCGAAACGAACGGTAAGTCCGAATCGATAAATCTTAATCAAACCAACGGCATAAATAGGACAAACCATAGAAAATGACACGTAAAACAATACCAAGAATCATCACAAAATCATACCAAACAACTCCGCCACACTTATCCATTTGCTTGTCCTCAAGCAAAGTCTATACTAATAAGAGTCGAAAGATAACTCATGCAACTTAACCCTTATTCTAATCAATCAAACCTTATTGCATTTCCCCCACACTTGGTGTTTACGAATTCAAAGATAATGCGAAAAAAAAATCAAGAACGGCAATTGACTTCCAATAAATAAAAGGTAATCGCCGCATCTAACTCTCCGTTGAAAGTGAACTAACTAATGTGGTCACCTTTAGCAACAAGTTTCTTTTATAAAGCACAAAGAATGTTTTAATGATTTTGGAATAATATTCAAAGGTGCACCTCAATGAACTCGAGTCTCCTAACGTGGTTTCCCATGTCCATTTCTCAAATTACGAGAAAGAGGGACATAATCCCATCCTCCATTTCAACAATCTCAACAAAATACTGGAGCTTTCATTCTCCTCATTTTCTTCTTCTTTTTCACACATTTTTTTTATATATATATAAAATGAAACAAGTATATAGGCAACCACAATGTTAACACTCCCCCTAACATTAGCCGGACAAATCACATCAATTTCTCTCTATTCATTTT
Organism: Salvia rosmarinus; assembly: GCA_036937905.1. Lineage (NCBI taxonomy): Eukaryota > Viridiplantae > Streptophyta > Magnoliopsida > Lamiales > Lamiaceae > Salvia > Salvia rosmarinus. The sequence continues at coordinate 42,493,503 of CM072818.1, read as the reverse complement.
CGATCAATCACAGTCTCGTTAATTCACATTATACTCAAATCATATATCACCAAAAGTTTCGAAAATTCAAAATCAGTTTGACCAATACCACAGAGTTCAGTTGCACAAATCAAGATCCTAACTTACTCGTGATAGACAAAGCTTACGCCCAAACAATCGAATAAGCACAAGGGCACGCTATTAAGCAACAAAACAATACATCACGCATACAAAACCGAGTAAACATCCCCACATTTTAAATCGAGCACCGCCCCCTGCTCAAAACATTAAAAGCTCAAAATAACCATAGAGGATGATACTTCCTCGATAATCGATTTAATGTGCGATGTAGAGTTGGAGCATCCGACTTCATCTCACCACCGATCAAAATATGCAAATCCTTCCTTCCCAAATTCAAACAAGACTAACACAAAGATAACAAACAGATCAAAGAACAACAAAACAAGCAAAAGAAAAGAAAGAAAAACAAAATAAAAACCGTGGTAACTCCCACGAAGTACTCAATTTAACGCCTTGAGCACGACGTGTTCCGTAAACAACGGACTATCCATAGTCTTTCACCGTAAATACCATCTCGACCAAAGTATCAGTATGAACCATATAAGCATAGAGGATAGTAAAGGAAGCAAACAATGAATCATTTAAGCTCAGCCAAACATCCTATTCTCCAAAGAAAAATAGATAACTATAATTCCCAAAGCACGATACTTTGGTGAATTAGGATGTTGACAAATAATTGATGTTACCTCAACCTTGTCCTCGATTTGTCCTCCTCCGGGATCCCCAGACCAATTGTCGAGGTAGTGCAATCACTTCCCGAGTGGACTTTGCATGTTTGCAACTTCGCACACCCACTCTTCCTCGTCACCGCCGGTATCAACTTCTTTGTGGCTCGATTTTGCTCCTCATCCTCACGCATCCATTCTTCATCAATTTCCACCTCCTCTAGCCGCAAAGAACTCACGATATCTCCCACCCCATTCTCAATAATTGGGTCACTTACTAGAACAAAGGATCACTGGACCTAACCGGATTGGTTTCGAAGTTCCCTCATTGCAAGTTGCCGTTGATACTCAAAATACTTAGCGAATCAGTCCCATTTGTTCCTCTAAAAGCTCAAGAGTCGCTGCCTCTATCATCCAAAGGCGAACTCGATGGTCGTGGTCGCTCGAGCCTCATAGGGTGAGCTTGGAGGCCCCCTATTGCATCTTGTTGAAGTAACTCGCCCAGCTTTTCGCACATCATTTCTAATTTTGCTTGCAAGCCTTTGATTTTGGTGTCGTCAAGATCCACCGTTTGTGGTGAGTCCGAAACACTGCTTCCATTGCATCCAACGGATACCTCCGAGGTGGTGATGGGTGTGGTGGAGTAAAATACTCCGCCGATGGTCGATCACCGCTTTGCCGGAGGCGTGGTGATGGATCACACCTCCATAATCATGTCATGTTCCCACCTTCCCGAGTCGGCCGTGAGGCTCGCCGAGAATATGAGTACCGAGGTGGAGGTGGTTGTTGTGGGTACTCATACCGAGGTGGAGGATATGGTTGCTCCCAAGAGCATTGGAGGCTTGATCCTCATAGTACCGTGGAGGTGGTTGGTCCAGCTGGGATCATAAGCGTGATCCTCATAGTGCGGTGGAGGTTGTTGATCCCAAGATGGATTGTAGGCTTTGCTGCTCCGGCCCGACGGATACTGATAGCAGATTGGGCTCCTTCTTCGCAAGAAGAATTTGCCCAATACGACGAACTTTCCTCCCCCCAGCCGGGTTGACCATATTCGTACTGTTGATAACCCTGCATTAACAGATACCAACAACAAAAACAAAATTACACGCACCAGGGGGAGAAAATAACCAAACAGAAAGAAAAGAAACACAGAAAACAAACAACACAAACAATACGCTTAAAGTTTTCAAGAACGGCGCCAAAATTGATCGAGCTAAAACACACTCAAATTCACTCAATCGCATTGCGAGGTAATCGTAGCGTGATAAGTTAACCCAAGTCGCTCTCAAGGAAAACTTAACAGGCGATTGTTCGTGTATATACGTAAAGCGATTAAAACCCAAACATTCTAATCTCAAAAGGGGGGTTGAACATGCAAGAATTGAAATACGGAAAATTACACAGCATCCTAAACCAGGGGTTGTCAATCCCTAGCTAAACTATTAAAACGATAAATCTAAACTAAGGGTTGTCAATCCCTAGTTGAACTATGAAAGCAATAAATCAAAGCAAGAATAAAAGCAATAACAATTTATTATTCATAGGGTTTGTCAATCCCTAATCTAAATCTAATTGCAAATAAACGAATAATCATCAATCCATCTCCAAGAACAGGAATTAATCGAAGGCAAGATAGATTAAAGCAACATGAACACAATCCACTGTCACTATGAATTGAATCCAATAAAAATCATCAACAATAAACTATGAAATTGATTCCGTAAGAACTATTAAATCCAAGCATGAATTGATAAACAAGATTATTCAATCATGAACCGAAAGCATAAATTAAATCCAAGATCAGTATTCATTATGTCGCTCGAGGAAACTGGAAGAAAAGGCGATGGAGAGCCGCTACCGCTGGAGAAACTAAAAATCGAATCAAGCGCGGACCCCAAACCGAAACCTAAACGCGCATATATATATTAATTAAAAGTGAATACGGCTCATAATGAGCGCAGTTCGTAAAACGCTCGACTTCAAAGTGAACGCCGGTTCGCAGTGCTGCCGTTCGTGAAAGGCTTCGAGAAGAAGTAGCGAAGCGCTCATTGTGAACGCGAGGAAGAAATGCCGAGAAGCGAGGGAAACGAGCGCGACGCGGGCTAGTGGAGGCGAGCACGGCATGGGCGCTGGCTATGCCAAGGCTACCGAGGAGGGCGCTGAGATTCATGGGTGTCTTGGCGTGGAGGACGCGAGCCGAGCGCTGGGGACGGCGTGAGCGGCTGGCGCGGGCGGCCACGGACGCAGCGAGCGAACGCCGCTTGAGTGAGCGCTGGAGTTGCGGCGGCGGACGGGCGAAGGCCGGCGGCGGCGGGCGCTGCACGCAGAGGCGAGGCGCGGCGCGGGGCGAGGCGCTGACGAGGCGGCATCGCACGGGCGAGGCGAGGCATCGGGCGGGCGCGGCAGCGAAGCGCCGGCCGCCCCGAGCGCGCGAGTAAAATTTCAACGCGCCGTTAGCGATCGCCGGGCGATCGAGACTTGGGCGCGGCGGCGGGCGGCGGCGGCGGGCGAAGCGCACGGACGCGGCGTGGCGTTGGCGCTCGTGCACGCACGCACGACTTTCGACGTTGCTCCATTCTTCGTCCGAACTTCGATTTGCGATCCGCTTGTGTTTATGAACTTCGTCGAGATGTTTTCAATTATATCTCGATCCTTGGCAGATCCAATTCATCCTATTTTCTACCGCTTTCCTACAAAACACCGAAACGAACAGTAAGTCCGAATCGATAAATCTTAATCAAACCAACGGCATAAATAGGACAAACCATAGAAATGACACGAAACAATACCAAGAATCATCACAAAATCATACCAAACAAAGCTGCGTCAAGTCAAGCAACAAACCGACTTAGGGTCAACAAACTAATAAAAGATAGAGTCGGTCACGATAAAACACGACATAATTGATCGATAAGACTTGAAGTCAACGTCATCGAAAAGACATGGAGTCAACCCAATCAAGAAACATGAAGTTGTTTAAACCTTGAGTATTTGACTTGCCATATATCGTAGTGAATCAGAAGATCTTGACGTGCTGTAACCACTTTTCGAGTTGCGAGCTATAGTATACGATATCGCACAATACGTAAAGCAACGCATTTGAGGATTCAAACGGGCATATTTCAAATGAAAATATAATGGATATGATTGGTGTTCCTCCAATGTAAATATTCGTTGTCCGCTTCTTTAAATATGCGAGAATCCAACATTTGAAGGTTACCAAAACGCTGCACACTCAAACATTCAAAAGCACTCAAAGCTTGTATATCAAGAACAATCACCCAGCGATTCCGAAGAAGAGAGTTCTACGTGTTATCTATAAATCCTCAGACTACTCAAGATTTCAACTTACACTCTCTTATTTTTTCTAGGTCTTTACCTTGTAGTATTCTAAGCCTAGAAATATTGAGTTGTCGCATGTGATAGCTCAAATCTTAGTTGAAAAACCCTCTACTCAAAACCCTCAAAGTTTAAGTAGAAGTTAGGCAAGTAAGCAACGAAGTATTAGCTACTGAAAGCTTGGTTATCTTGCACCTGTAAGCAAGATGTTAGGTCGATCGCAACCCCAAACAAAGGAAAGGTTTCCTAGCATCGTGAGCGTGAGGAAGATACGCCAAGTAAGACGAGATACTAATAAGGTGAATTTCAAGATTCAGGTTTACTCTTGCACCGCACATGTCTTAATCAAGTAGTTAGTTGAATGTTTTATCATCCGTGGATGTACGAACCGATCTTTCTCGAACCACATAAAACTAAGTATTCTTTACTTTTAGTATCGCCTTTACATTATATATTTTGAACCGCACATCATCAAGACACGCATCATCAGATATTATTTTGAAACACTCTATCAATGTCGCTTGATATTCAAGAAGGCAAAACTAACCACCATATTCTACACATATATTAGTCATCATCCAACTGATCACCGCTTTAGTAGTAGGTAGGATTGCTAATGCTAACACTCAATACAAGACTCTCGGTGCTTGAATTGATTAGCAATATTGATACCAAGATTAAATCGACTAGTTAACCGACATCTACCGATCAAGAGAATGTCAGTCTTGTTATCGAAAAGTTTTAATTTTTTTAAGCGGTGTATTCCTCAATACACCAAGATAACTCCCATGAGACCATCAATTGGTATCGAGCATGTTGTTAGCAAGAACTATCGACTCTACCAAAGTGGAGGTTGTTCAATTGAACTAATCCAAACTTATATATTTTGCATGTTCTTCGCATATTTGTTGTGATAGAAACTAACTACGGAGGTCGACATCACTCCCCATATTCGTAGGGAAATTTGATTTTACCTCTTCCCGATGATCTATCTTCGATGTTTAATTCACCATACATTTATTATATACCTAGTATTCACTTATATAATTAATTGCAACACATTGGTGTTTACTCGTGTTTACTTGCGAATTTTTGGAAAATCTGATCAACTTCGGACTCCATCTTTGATCTTCTGGATTGTATGCCGGATGCTTATTTTCTAATAATGAGTGAGAGCAATCTTTGGAGAATACTGCAAAATTTTGCCTTCTATATGGTTCTCCGGGATTTTTGAAAATCACAACACAATGATATGATTAATTTATGATTTTCTCTCACCTTGTATTTATAAAATATTCATAGAATCCCACTTAGATAGGATCATTGCATATCTAATAAATACAATAACTATCTTCAATTCCTGAATATAAATCATATCTATAATAATTATCTCTTGATATCTCATAATAATATCAGATAATATCTATCTAGATATTGGAGATGTATTAAAATAATACATAAATCAGAAAAAAGTCCTAGTGGACTCTTCATAGGAGTGGGTGAAATTTTGGCTAGTTCCAGGCCTTGATGGGCCAGCACAGAGATCAAATGTAAGGAATAAAAATGGGCTTAAAATGAATTAATCTCTTATGTTCAGCCCAAAACATAAAATAATTCATAAATATTTATTCATCCCACTAGAGAATAAATGTTGACTTACCCATCTATTACCGAAGTTAAGTCGGGCTTGCACTTAGACTTAAGAATTCCCGTATTTAAGATATCGCGCGTCCATTAATTATTTATAACACTCTGATTGCTTAAAATAATTAATCTCTTTAATTCTTTAAGTAGTATCACTCTATCTTATTATTGTACTTGAGCTAACTCAACTGCGGGGTTTAGTACAATAAACCTTTGAGCTCCTTAAGGGACGCCATCATCATAAACGGATACGGTGACTTGACACGGTAACTAGCATGACATGCAAGATCGCCACCACCCAAGATGAGAGAATTGGTTATCTCATGTAACCCTCACCCATAACAAGTCAAAGTGATGGTCAAGAACTCATACTCACCTAAAACCTTATCGAGGTTTAGATCAATGTAAAGTCACTTATATCTAGGTTCTTAACGACGGTCGATAGAAGAACTCATATCATTGTGATCCATCAATGCGCCAAGATGTACCAAAGATAGACAAACAACCAAGTAAAGTCACTTATCTCAGATCGTAGACTATACCGATAACTCGACCTCAAGTTGTCTCAGCTGTGATCCTTTTTATATCTCGACTAGCTTATCCAATCATACAGACTTCTGTGATCTTCTACACATTGTATGATCTATCATTTGTATGAGATAATGGGACAAACATGTGCAATCAAGTAAACAATTAAGATAGAAGATTGTAATAATGGTAACATGAAATATTGTATACAAGCTCAACCATTCTGCTTTTAGTATACAAATCCAACAATTCGCTGGTAGACAACTGTTACACCCTTGAAAGGCCACTGCCGAGACATGCGGGACCGTGTGGCATGGCGGGTGGCGCTTGGGGTAGAAATGGCACCAGCCGGGTGTCGAGGCGAGCGACACGAGACACGGGAATTGGCCGACGGAGTTGTATTTGCCGAGACATGCCGAGACCGTGCAAGATGGTTTCGGGTAAGCGGCGCTGGGGCGAGAAATGGCACTGCACCGGTGTCGAGCGGAGCGACACGAGACAGGGGACTCGCCTATGGAAGTTGGCATTGGACCAGGACGTGCGGGCACGTGAAATGGCCGCACGCGATTGGCGCGGATCGACGAGGCCGACGATGGGCGTGCGCGAGGCCGAGGGCCGAGGCATGTTGGCGCACGGGGCCGCGCGGTATTGTGCGGGTGCGACGGTTACTCCATGCGGGCGACGTGGGACGCAGATTGCGGGCGACGTGGGACGCGGATTGCGGGCGACGTGGGGCGCTGATACGAGGCGGTGCTACGCGTTGGGCAGGGGATCGACCCCTAGCGCCGGGCTGCTGTGTGATGCAGGCGGTTGCGGGCGATTTTATGCGGAAACCGCACACTACTTGGCGGTTGGGCCAAGTTGGAGCCAAGCTCATGATGAAGCGGTTGTAGGCGGTTATGGATAGTTTTGGGCTAGTGGTGGGGCCTTGTCCACCACATATAGGCGACTTAGAGCCTATGAGCTGCATGAGTTGATGTGTGCAAGCCAAGGCATTCCTTTGTATTAAGTGTTGAATAATATAAGGGTTGGGCGTGAGTTAGCCCGTAAATGTGTGTGTGCTTTACGTTATCTATCCGCTGCGTAGTAAAGCTTGCTTGTACGTAAACATAACTCGGGGAACCTCGAACTTGGGAAGTGTGGGAAACACGAGAGTTCGGTGAGGGGAAAGGGCTGGTCGATTGTGGGAGTCAGTCCTGCCATTACGGGCAGAAATTTCTAGGTGACGAAATACCCGTAACAATTTGGTATCAGAGCCAGGTTCGAAAAACTTGGTGCGCGGCGTGCTGTTCTTGAGTGGAAAATCGAGTTCCGCTGAGTCGGACTAAGTTACGTGTTGGATTAAATGACGCGGAAAGGTAAGGCGCCTTGTTCGTGACGAAGGAAGTCGTCATGAAAGATGGTGACTAATCAAGAGCACTGGCTCTTGTGGAACGTGTCGGACGGTTGGAGAAAATGCTAGGTGAACCACCGAGACGCCGTAGGTGTCGGTTTTCAGCGATCCGAGATGCGGAAGAGGCGTTGGAAAAACTCGTGAAGACGACGGTGAATGGCCGTTGCTTGATGCTCGGATTGGCTTGTGCGATGAAGAATTGGCAACTTTGACACAAGCAATCGACATCAAGGTTGAAGAATTCTCGACGACTTGCAAATGATAAAGCGGGCGACTGCGTGGTATGGACGAACGGCCCTGCGTCAAAGGTAAAAGTGCGGAGCCAAAGCCGCTCGAGGAGCTCAAGTTCAAAAGAGCTTGAAAACTTCTTGTGGGATATGGAGAATTATTTCGGCGCCTCATATCCGGAAAACGAGAAGGTTTCGATCACAAGTATGTATCTCGTTGGGGACGCCAAGTCGTGGTGGCGGTCTAGGGTGTCGGCGGATGAAAGCGGGGCGAGATGGGATCGAACGTGGGAGACCTTGAAGAAAGAATTGAAGGATCGTTCTTGCCGCAACACCGTGGTTGGCGGGCGGGCGGGCGCGAGTTGAAACACACGGGTCGGTTCACGAGTACGTGAAGGAATTCAGTTCCTTACTACTTGACGTGAGGGATATGTCCGAGGAGGAAAAGTTATTCAATTTCTTGGCTGGGTTGCAGACGTGGGCACATGCCGAGTTGAATCGGCAAGGCGTTAGAGATTTGCAATCTGCCATAGCGGCTGCGGATGGTCTGATCGACTTTCGAGTCGTGGGAAGGGTCGAGTCAGTGGACTCGGGCAAAACTAAGGACAATGGGAAGAAGGCAAAGGGCGGATGGAAGGGGAAGAATTCCAAGTTCGACCATGCCGGCGGAAGTGATTCGGATGAATCGAATCATGAGGCCACCGAAAGGCAAAAGAAGCGGGGTGCTTTCATTGCGGTGACCATCTAAAGAGGTGTCCAAGTTAAAGGGAAATTGAATGCGATTGTGTCGACGGACTAAGATGAGTCCGTGATGCCTCGGATGGGGACGCGCATTAGTGAATTCTCTTGTTGTTGTTAATGAGGAAACGACCGAGGTTGATGCGATGGAGACCGAAAGTGTGGAAGATGACTTTACCGTGAGTTGTCGGAGTGCATGGGCGCAGTTTATGCCTATCGCCAGCCATGGATGCGAGATGGTGTGATCTTGAGTCCAATGTTGGAGGCGGGCCTAAGACGACGGGCGTCGTCTAACTTAGGTCCGCGGGTTTGTTACACCTTGAAGCCCGCGCCGAGACATGCCGGACCGTGCGGCATGGCTCGGGTAGCGGCGCTGGGGCGAGAAATGGCACCACGCGGGTGTCGGGCGGGCGACACGAGACACGGGGGGAATTGATCGATGGGAGTTAGCATTCTGCCGAGACATGCTGAGACCGTGCAGCATGGCTCGGGTAAGCGGCGCTTGGGGCCGAGAAATGGCACCACGCCGGGTGTCGAGCGGAGCGACATGAGACACGGGGGACTTGGCCGATGGAAGTTGGCATTGGACCAAGGACGTGCGGGGCACGTGAAATGAAGCTGGCGCGCGGATTGGCGCGGATCGGACGAGGCCGGACGATGGGCGTCTTGAGGCCGAGGCCGAGCATGTTGGCGCACGGGGCGCGGTATTGTGCGGGTGCGATGGTTACTCCACGCTGGCGGCGTGGGACGCAGATTGCGGGCGACGTGGGACGCGAACCGTGCGGCGACGTGGGGCGCCGATACGAGGCGGTGCACACGTTGGGTGGGATCGACCGCGCCGGGCTCTGACGATGCAAGCGGTTGCGGGCGGTTTTATCTGAAATCCCCACTACTTGGCGGTTGGGCCAAGTTGGAGCCAAGAATCATGACCGCGGTTGTGGCGGTTATGGATAGTTTTGGGCTAGTGGTGGGGCCTTGTCCACCACATATAGGCGAGTTAGAGCCTATGAGCTGCATGAGTTGATGTGTGCAAGCCAAGGCATTCCTTTGTATTAAGTGTTGAATAATATAAGGGTTGGGCGTGAGTTAGCCCGTAAATGTGTGTGTGCTTTACCTTATCTATCCGCTGCGTAGTAAAGCTTGCTTGTACGTAAACATAACTCGGGGAACCTCGAACTTGGGAAGTGTGGGAAACACGAGAGTTCGGTGAGGGGAAAGGGCTGGTCGATTGTGGGAGTCAGTCGGCGCCATTACGGGCAGAAATTTCTAGGTGACGAAATACCCGTAACAACAACTATGAGATCTGAAAGTTCAGACTCAAGAGTTACCTCACGGTATAACACTGCCGCATGTGGGATGTCATCACAACGAGCCAATCATCATCAAAGAAAAGATTACAAGGGTTGGCATCGAACCTGCCAAAGATCCGACCTACGACTACATACTGATGGAACACAAACAGGATGAGCTCGATAACATGGCCACGAATATCATCTCTAAAACAGTTCCTAACTCTCACAATGAAAAGTTGATTAAATGTGAGACAACGAAGAAGATGTGGGACGCATTGGATAGCCTTTTTGTAGGCTCAGAAGAGATCAAGAATAACAAGCTGACGATACCTTGTCAAAAGTTTGATAACTTCAAACAAAAGAATGGAGAATTTATTAATGATATGGAGCTCAGATTCGCAACAATCATTAATGAGATTTTCGCCCTGCACAAGAACAAATATACTCAACGAGAGATCAATCGAAAAATTCTATAGGCACTCTCAGCTACTGACTGGAAAGTCTATTCAGTAACACTTCAGAAGAAGACAAACTTCAACGAGATGTCTACTGACAAACTTTTCTCAGCATTAAAAGCTGATGAGTACGACATCAAACATATTGAAGAGTCTTCCAAAGCTAAAGCTTTTGAAGTCAAGTCAAGACGAGCAAAGGCGTTGCCTCAAAGCTAACAAGAGCAAGGAACCAAAGAAGAAAGCTAAAGACAAGGTGAGTGCTGCAAGCGCCAAACACGCTAGAGTATCTTCTCCCGACGCCCTTGCACCGCACGTCTGGCCATCCGGCGAGCCTACCGTGAACACCGTGCGATGGGACTCGTCGTCTCATCTCGCTCTTCGTGTTCTTCGCTTCGTTCTTCGTTTTTATAGATTTGATTTACAAAAATAAATCCTAATCTAACCACGGATTTTTTCGTGGTGAAAAACGAAATCCGACAAAAAACCAAACATTCGAGACACGATGAACGACATATCCATAATTAATTAGTTGCGCACGTAATAATCAAACGTGAATTAATCTAACAGAGCCAAGATACCGATCCCAGGCTCTGATACCAATTGTAGGGAAATCTGATTTTACCTTCTCCCGATGATCTATCTTGGATGTTTAATTCACCATACATTTATTATATACATAGCATGCACCTATATAATTAATTGCAACACGTTGGTATTTTTCGTGTTTACCTGTGAATTTATCGGATAAATGAGGATCAAGACTCGTGCTTTGATCTTCTGGACTGTAGCTCGTTTGTCAAAACTCCAATGCTATGTGATAGCAATCTATGGAGAGTACTGCAAAAATTCGTCTTCTTCCTCCAACTGTAATTTTTGAGAATTACAATGCTAAGAAATACATCTGATTTTCTCTCACCTTGTATTTATAATGCAACCCTAGAATCCTAACAGGATAGGATCTCTGTATATCTAATAAATACAATCTTTTCTTTAAAGATACACCATATCAAGAATAATATTATTTGATATCTAATGATATCAGATATAGTCTATCTAGATATAGGAGAATCATAATAGAGTCTCAGAGGGACTCTACTTAGTGAGGGGCGAAAATCTCCAGTAGTCCAGGCCTTGATGTGACAGCCCAAGGATGAAATGCAAGGAATAAAGATAAGCCTCAAATGAATTAATTATCTTATGTTCAGTCCAGAACATAAATTAATCCATAAACATTCATTCATGCCACTAGAGAATAAATACCGACTTACCCCTTTATTACTGAAGTTGAGTCAGGCTTGCACTTAGACTTCACGAATCCTTATATTTAAGATATTGTACGTCCATTAATTATTTATAGCATTCTGACTACTTAAAATAATTAATCTTTTAATCCTTAAGTAGTATCACTCAACCTTATTATTGTACTTGAGCTAACTCAACCTACAGGGTTTAGTACAATAAACATTTTGAGCTCTTTAAGGGGACGTCATCATCTTAAACGGATACGGTGAGTCGATATAGGTTACTAGTATGACATACAAGCACTGCCATCACCTAAGATACGGAGAATATTGATTTATCTCATGTAACCCTCATCCATAAAAAGTCAAAGTGATGGTCATCAACTTATACTTACCTAAAACCTTATCGAAGTTTAGATCAACGTAAAGTTACCGAGATCTAGTTTCTTTACACGATCAGATAGAAGAACTCATCTCATTGTGATCCATCAATACGTCAGAGACGTACCAGCATAGACAAGCAACCAAGTCAAGTCACTTCTTATCTATAATGCAGCCTATACCGATAACTCGTCCTTAAGTTGTCTCAGCTGTGATCCTTTTTGTATCTCAATAAGCTTGATCAATCATACAAACTTCTGTGATCTCCTACATACTGTATGATCTAAATTTTGTATGAGATAAATGGATATACATATGCAATCAAGTAAACAATTCAGATAGAAGATTGTAATAGTGATAATAGGAAACATTGTATACAAGCTTAACCATTCTACTTTCAGTATACAAATCCAACAACACGACACGCCGAAAATACACGTCAAATATACACATGGAATATATTAAAAAACTACAAAAATTCTAATAAATTAACAATTTAATCAACACAAAACGTCATCATTATAAGTTTTATCCCTCACAAAATACATTGAACCCTAAAATTCCCTGAAGTCATGGATTTAAAAAAAAGAAAAAAATTTGTTTGAGTAAATGGATTAGTATACAACAGTAATCTCTTTTAACTCATTATACATCTTACTTCTTTTGGCAACCGTCACAAAGCAAATCCATTGTACTGCCGCCGCGAAATGTACCTGTACTGGAGCCGCCGCAAAATATACCGGAAATGAAAGGATCATTCATAGGCAATCCTAACTCCATTTCCATCCCTCAAAATCAAACTAGGAATTTGCATTTCAAAAATTTCCCCACAGTTTTCCCTTGCACCAACGAAACGTTATTGTTCGATCAGAGTTGTTCTTGATTGAGTCTCCTCGATGAACTATCGAAAATTTGGAATCCAGTGATTTCAACATCGTATCGAAACACAAAGTTCCGATGGTCAAATTAGACTGTGTTGGATGCCCAACCGAAGGTCTGCATTGGTCCATCTACCAAGCCGTTCATTGCAGAGTATATACCATTTTATAATCAAAAGTGAATTCAAGTTTTTCTTTTTAATTTCTATTTCTCTTTCTTGAGTATGAGTTGACTTGCTCAGCTGTGAACTCTAGATTCATCTAGATAATTGTTGTTAAATGCTAGTTAACTAATATGTCAAACATGAAATGATTGGATTTCTGAAATTTCAACTGGTCACTACTAGGGCTGACTAACCGGATATCGGGTTTCGGGTATTACCCGACCCGACCCACACCCGATCGGGTATTCGGATATCCGATAACTGATAAAGCGGTTATCGGGTCGGTATCGGCATTGTGTATCTTGAATAATCGGTATCGGGTATACCTGTCGGATATCGGGTATACCGAATACCAATTTTAAATAATGTGTATGGATTTCTTTCATGTGGGTAGTGGTAGGCGCTCTCATGCCGCAAAGCCCGCAACCTAACCCATCCACTTTTTACTTTTTCCAATGTGATATGATTCTTTGTTGATGAGTTGCCACACTTTTTGAATATTAAAGTTATTTCTTAATTTCAACTTCCAAAGCTGTCTTCTTTTTCTGTATTCTTTAATTTTAAGCTCTCTCTTCTTCTTCTGCGTTCTTTAATGAGTCTTCTCTCTGCCTCTTTTCTCTTCTCTGCTCTCTCACCCAATACGTCGACTTCCCACGCCATTTGCCCTTTCTCTTCTCACCCAATATACAAAGATGTTGTTCCGTCACAGCCTTTTCTTATTTAGTGTGCAGGATATTTTCGATCTTGTTGTCCTAGCGGTTGGAAATAGATGGAATCGAAAAAGAAGAAGAAGCTACCTTGAAGATTCTGATTTCGGGTGTTTTCAGGTACCCTAATACCCGATCCGGATACCCGAGTCCGGTATTAGGGTACCCGACGAAAGAAAACGGGTCGGGATCGGGTATTAGTTTTAGGAGAAAATCGGGATCGGGTACCCGAAAATTTTGGGTAGGGTACCCGACCCGACCCGATTAGCCACCCCTAGTCACTACAACTTCGGGTTTGAAAAATGAGATTTTAATGAAAAAATTGAAGAAGATTAAGAACAAGAGCACAAAATGATGTTGTTTTTCGTAAGATCTTACTTCGTGTGCCACCTGTTGGATTTGTATACTGAACGAATGATTGAGTTTGTATACAATGTTTCCTATTACCACTATTACAATCTCATATGTGAATTGTTTACTTGATTTCATATGTTGTCTCATTATCTCATACAAAAGTTAGATCATACAGTGTGTAGAAGATCATAGAAGTCTGTATGATTGTTTAAGCTAGTTGAGATATAAAATGATCAACAAATGAGACAACTTGAGGACGAGTTATCGGCACGTATATAGCTGCAGATATAGAAGAAGTGACTTGACTTGGTTGCTTGTCTATGTTGGTACGTCTTGACGTATTGAAGGATCACAGTGAGATGAATTCTTCTATCTGATAGTCGTGAAGAACCTAGATCTCGGTGACTTTACGTTGATCTAAATCTCGATAAAGTTTTAGGTGAGTATGAGTTAGTGACCATCACTTTGACTTGTTATGAGTGAGGGTTATATGAGATAACACAAGATTCTTCACATCTTGGGTGGTGACAGTGCTTGTATATCATGCTAGTTACCTGTATTGAGTCAGCGTATCCGTTTAGGATGATGACGTCCCCTTAAGGAGCTCAAAATATTTATTGTACTAAACCCTACATGTTAAGTTAGCTCAAGTACAATAATAATATTGAGTGATACTACTTAAGGAATTAAGGAGATTAATTATTTTAAGCAGTCAGAATGCTATAAATAATTAATGGACGTGCGATATCTTAAATACGAGGATTCCTAAGTCTAAGTGCAAGCTCGAATCAACTTCGATAATAAAAGGGTAAGTCATCATTTATTCTCTAGTGGAATGAATAAATGTTTATGAATTAATTTATGTTTTGAGCTGAACATAAGATAATTAATTCATTTTAGGCCCATCTTTATTCCTTGCATTTAATCTCTGGGCTGGCCCATTAAGGGTTGTTGCTGCTGTTATTTTTCCCCACCCCTATATGAGTCCCACTGAGACTCTATTTCTAATTAATGTATTATATCTCCAATATCATATCGATATTATATGATATTATTAGATATCAAGAGATATTATCTGATATCATTAGATATCAAGAGATATTATATGATATTATTAGATTTCAAGAGATAATTATTCTAGATATGATTTATCTACAAAGATATTATTGTATTTATTAGATATAAAAGGATCCTATCTAAACATGATTCTAGGAATGCATTATAAATACAAGGTGAGAGAAAATAAGAACTAATCTTATTCATTTGTTTGAGATTTTTGAAAATCTCATAGACATAAGTAGGAGGTGAAATTTTGCAGTATTCTACATAGATTGCTCTCACTCAGTATCAGAGAATAGACAGCCAGGATATAGTCCAGAAGATCAAAGCTGAAGTCTATCATTGATCTCATATCCTAGAAATTCGTAGGTAAACACGAGTAAATACATATGTGTTGCAATTAATTATATAGTTGCATGCTAGGTATATAATCAATGTATGATGAATTAAACATCCAAGATAGATCATCGGGAAGAGGGTAAAATCATATTTCCCTACACCACCTAGGCAAAGACGACCCCAAACTACTATGCCACGTAGGCAAAACAAGCCTGATTCCAGTCATGAGATACAAATGTTGAAAATCTACAACAGTTATGATCTGATTTGTTATTATGATTACTTTGTGGCATAATGTAAAAAGTAAAAAACTTTGGAGTGCTATTTGATATTTACCCTTTATTTATTTATTTATTTATTTATTTATTTTTCGAAGCTTCTCCAAAAATTGTTATTTGTATTTCTGAAATATTGCTTTAATTTATTATATAATTAGAGATTTATTAATATTATAGTCAAGATATATATCCGCCTTCCCTTACTTTAACTTTGATGATATGATGTCAATATTGCGTAATACACGTTAGATTTGATATGTATGTGATCAATGTATTGACATTACTTACAAACTATCATAACCAAAAAAAATGAAGAATTGCGATATCTACAAAGTCCAAAAGGCAAAATAATTCTATTTACAAGAAGACAAAATGAAAAAAAGAAAAAAAGAAAAGACGAGGGATGAATCTATCTATATATAGTTTATCATGAATCAGATTGGTAATGATCATGTTTATGTTTAGGGTTAGGGTGAATTAAACACTTAGTTGAGTTGTATTCCTCTACATATGAAAGTTCTTCAGAGTAAGTCCGCTGATGCGACTGCTGCTTCTTTCCTTTAGGGCTCTCTCTCTTTCCATCACTTTCCCCTCTTAGTAGTCCAATCACCTATAAATCATAAATTTCAATTTTTATTTTATTTTTTATTTTACTTTGGTTCAATGTAACCCAGTGAATTCACACATATAGCGATTATTTGAGAAAGAAAGAAAAAAATTGTAGTAACTATAATTTGAATTAAGTGAAGCCCATACAAAAATTTGGATCATCCATTGTAAAATGATATTATATCATCCAAATTTGCTTGGGCTATTCAGTGCTCCTTACTTGTTCATTAGTGATGTCACCACTACAAAAAATAAGTACAACATCACAAAAAAAGGCAACGGACAATTTGAATGTCCGTGGTCGTAGACGATAATGTTCACTTTTTGGGTGCTCATATCTACTCATCTCATGCTAAACAGATGAAGTAAATTGTGATATATTACTCACGCTCAAGGAGGACCCAACTTAGTATCTTAATCTACAGACATTTTCCCTCCTTGACTATATACTAAAGTCGATTGTAAATGTTATGTAACGCATGTTAAGAAAGCAAATTAGGAGATAAAATATTATAGAATATTGTAGTAATGTACCTGGCTCATTTGAGGCCTGAGAACTGGACTTTGCTGAATGCAGGAAGTGGCAGTGGCAATCACCCAACCCATTTGCTCTTCAACATACTCATTTTCCAAGCATGGATCAACAAGCTCCGAGACTGCTTTCTTATCAAGCAAAGGTTTTGCCTACATACATTCATTAATTATTAACACAATTGTTCAAAGCTGCTTTTATTTAAATATCATCTGCATGGTAACATTCAATCATTCATAGGTCATACAAAAATCAATATGTCATATTGGTTCCTGTATAGTTATTTATTAGGTCCAGACCGATCATAGATAATTACATAAAATATTACAACGATAATAGATAAAAGAAGGATTATTGGTGCATAAATATATCAACTTTGGTCAATTTGGGTTTTTCCCACAAACTTTAAAAATTATCACAAAATACTCAAACTTAATGATTTTACCATGATTTCAAATTCAAAATACATTAAATATGACTTGATATCTCAAAAAATTATCGTAGACAAAACGATCAGTAATATACACGACACCCTAAAGAGAGGACATCGATTGTTTTGATCCCAACGAGAACCAGATGGTGAAACAAACGAGAAGACCCGATTTCTTAATGATGGTTGACGCAATGAACCTTAGTAATCAAGAAATATGATTTATTTTGATGGAATGACGATATTTTATGTCATTTCTCTACAATACCGTTTATATCATCAGGCGTTTTGTCCACAATAAATTTCTGAAATACCAAGTCAGATTTAATTTGGCCTGAATTTGAAATCGTGGTAAAATCACTAAAGTGATTAAGTTTATGTATTTTGTGACAATTTTTAAAGTTTATGGAAAAAATCAAAATTGATCCAAAGTTAATATATTTATAAGTCAATGAACCTTTTCAATTGCCGCATACAACACAATTTTTATTCAAATTGGTAATGTTCGCACCACTTTAAATCGTTGCAATTAGAACAACACCTTTTATTCTGCAATTATAACATCCTCAGTTGTTTCATGAAGCTTGTCCAGCAAACACGTATAATAATGTCGTTGTACCGACGGAAAACTCAAAGATGTTCTAATAATATAAATATTAAAGACCTTATAGTAGTTGTAATATTTACAAATATTGTAGTTTTATGTTAATATTTAACCATAAATAAAAAAGACAATTCAAACTTGCCAGCCAAACTTAAAAAAATATATATGATAATATTTAAAATTGCTGCAATATACCAAAGAAAAACGTACCCAAAGCACAAGGCTATTCTTTGAGTCATCCAATGCTTGACGCCCAGTTATAAGCTCCAAAAGTAGAACACCAAATGAAAATATGTCGATTTTCTCATCAACTATTCCATGCATAAAATATTCCGGAGCAAAGTATCTGCCGATTATTAAATGCGAAATGTATTTCAATCATAAAATAATTCGGAAAAAATCAAAATCATGCCTCACAACTTCAATAATAATTCAGCAAAAAAAAAATATATATATATATAATAAAAAAGAAGGAAATTGCACGTACACACCCAAATGTGCCTTCAAACTTGGTGGCATTGTGGTGGGACCAATGTTTGGGTAGCCATTTTGAGAGCCCAAAATCACAAATCTATTTCATCAAAATGCAAAATATATCTAATTAGTCCATCAACGTACAACAAACTAAAGCATCAAGTACTACTAACAATGCACGTCTTATTACCTGAGGCTCGAAATCTTCAGATAAAAGGACATTATCAGCTTTAATATCTCTGTGAATGACTCTTCTCTCACAACATTCATGTAGATAATGTAGGCCTTCTGCCACCCCAAGCATTATCTTGTACCTTTTGCTCCACCCCAATTTTGTATCTGAATCTACAAGAAATTAATTTTGAAGGTGTTAGATAGAATTATAAATAATTCATTAAGAGAAATAAGTAAGGAAAAATATACGAAAATGCCTCAACGTTTAGATCGCAATATATTGGTACCCAACATTTGATCAATGTAGCTAAAAGTCCCTAATTGATTTTTATTTTCAGGCTCTAAAAGTTAACATGTCATGCCGAAGAGTACATGGTTTCCTAACCCTAAATTTACAAAGCTCAAATCAGGACCATTCTCAAACCTAAATGCACACTTCACCACATTTTCAAAGCCCACAAAAATCACTTGGGACATTTTTTTTACACTGTTTAAATGATGGGTACCATGATGTTACGATTGGAACATTGAAACATTTTCTAAAATAAATATTAAATATTGGATATTTTCGTATATTTTTCCAATAATTAATTGATGGAAAGTAATTAAGAGATGATTACTATGAAGCATTGCACCCAAACTTCCTAATGATGATAACTGGAGAACAAGAAATGCTCCTCTTTCAACTCCATAGCCAACCATTTTTGCAGTATTGGGATGATTAAGATGTGCAATTATTCCAATTTCAGATAAGAAATTGAAGACATCTTCTTCCGGCACTCCCTTGTTAAGCCTCTTGATTGCAACATATTGCTCATTTAGCAAACACCCTTTGTATACTTCAGAATAGCCTCCTTTCCCAATCAAATTTTCTAATACAAAGAAAAAAAAAGTAAGTACTAGATAATTATTGTAAGTAGTCGAGTGTAGGGCTGACAATTCGTGTGTGTCGGGTCGTTATCGTATCGATGATAACGACACGACATGATAAGGCCAAACACGAACACGACCTGTTAATGATCTGTCCGACACGAACACGACACGAAATGTACTAACACGGACACGACACGAACACGAATATGACACGATTTTTTTCGTGTTGACATGATACGATAATGACATGACACGAAACAACAAATTCAAATCAAAATTAAAAAATAAATTAATAAAAAATAAAAATATATAAAATATAATTAAATTAATATTAAATATATGTAAATATTATCGAATTACATAAAAACGACACGATCCGACACGAATATGAATGTAACACGAAAATTATCGTGTTACATGAAGACGACACGGATCTGACACGAACACGACATGAAATTATCGTGTCGACACGATAAGGACATGAATACGATAAGGTTGAACACTAACCTGCTAATTTCGTGCGTGTTCATGTCGTGTTATCGTGTCGTATCGAAAATTATCAGGCTTATGTGTCACTATAACATCATTCGAATTTTGACATTAATTGATTAGCATACCTTGGCTAAAGTTGTTGGTAGCAACCTGGAGCTGTGCATATGTGAAAGTTTTCCAGGTACAATTGAGGGGGGAGTTATCAATGTCCAAACTATTTAGCCTAGAATTTCTGCTTTTTCTTCTTGAGACTACTTTAGGCACTGCTAATGGCAATCTGTTGATGGGACTCTTCTTCCACAGCTTCACAAATCGTCTCCACCCCCACGAGATCGACTTCGACCCGGATTTCTTTATCGGGGGTTTTTTTATTTCTGTCTCGTGTTTCACCATTTCGTTGCTCGTCTCCTCATTGCTTTTATCTTCGTTGCTCGTGTGTTTCTGCTCTGTATCGTAAATTCTCAAATCTACAAAAAAAATAATGATAAAATAGATAAATTCGTGTTACAAATTATGTGTGCTATAAAATATACATGTGTGATAGGGATATATACTTTTGAAGATGAGAATGTTACCTTGAGCAGAAGTAGAGCAAGGGAATGAGAATGCAAACTTTTGATATGTGTGGGTCCCTATAGAAGGGGTTTTGGCATGTTTCCTGCACCCCAAAAACAAAAATTGAATTTCACGAAAAAGGCTATTGCACCGAAAATTGTGGCCGTAGATAAGAGATATTAGTGAGCAGATTTTATCAGGACTAGAACAAATAAATAAATATTAGTTTTGGTTTTGGAACCGACATATTAAATACTGGAGCTGGACCAGACCGAACAATCAACTATGGGTGCAAGCGGTTAGAATCGGCGGTGCAGGCACCGTAGGCTGGACCAAAATCGAAACTGGAACCAAAACCGTTGCTTTAGAATTTATTAGGCTATGAGTGATTTCGGATCGGTATGGGTAAAACCGACTCATTGACAAGCCTACTGAAGCTTAGGCTTGTCAATAGACGGGTTTACTCGGATCAGAATCAATAAATAATTATCGGTTCTGGTTCTGAATCGGATCAGATCGGACCATCAAACTATGAGTCTAAACGACCCGGGTCTAAAGCGGGTCTGGATACGGAATCAGAATCGGAACCGCTGCTTTAAAATTTAATGAGCTATGACCGATTCCGAATCGATCCGGATAAAATTCACTCATTAATATCCCTAGCCGTGGATTCCCACAATACTAAAAAAAAGGCTGGCGCAATCTATAATGTAGATGGCAAAATAGATGAAGGCAAAATAATTCTGCATATTGTTAAATTAACTTATAAAACAGAACTTCGCAACTAAGAACAAGAGCACATATATATAAACACCTCAAAAGTTAATATATATATATATAGGGTTGGTTATGGTCTGCTGAAAATAAGAATAGTAGCATATCTTTCATATTTTAAATTATACATATGTTAGTTTAGACATATTTCATCCATTCAGCACATATGCTAAATATATTAGTTTAACACATCTTTCATTCGCAAGAAGAGTTATAACAATAAGCACACAAAACAAAAAGAGAAAATTAAATCTCAACCATTGATATAGCAAATCAAAAGATTCATTCCTATTTCCTCAAATTATTCAAGATCCATCTCCTATATATATATATATATATATATACAAACATATATATTATTTTAATATAGAACCGAATTCGAACAACACCATGAATGTAGTACGAGAATAAAAGATGTGAAAACCAGGAAATACCATGCACGAGACATGCCGAATAACAATATTTCTTTAGAAGAAATTGGCCTAATTGTAGTTAAGAAAAAAAATGGGAAAAAAGGCCTAATTGATTAAGGATTAGAGCTGACCGCCGAAGAGGAACAAGTTCTTGAATGTTTTGATCGGCCATGAAAAGCAACTGCTAATATAGAACGAATATTTTTGTTTTTGGAAGCATTTAATTAGACAAGAAACTTTTGCTGCCAAAAACAGACGATCCGCATTCATCTTTTTGGTTTCTATATCGTCATAAATGTGTCTTTTTCCCGGGCTACAAAGCAGAATCACAGAAAAAATGTTCTTTTATCGAACAAGTTTCAAAAGTTTGAAGTAATATATCTACGAATTTCGAAAAACGAGAAAAGAAGAAAACTAAATGACCTCTTTCATCTATATGAAGAGATCTCCTCTTTTTGCTCTTGTCCATCACTGATACAACTATTGAGGAATACAAAAATAATGCAGCATTGCATTGCTTAATGTACGAAAAGAAATATTAATGCAATAAAAAGTTACTTGATATATATTGTTGTGGTACAAGATAGACATATCATACCATATCATTTCATATCAAAAATTTCAAATAATTAACCTGATAACCAAACACAAATTAACAAGAACAAATAATCACATAAAAATGTCTTTAAAAAAAATCCACATAAAATGAAACTACAAATCATGTTTAGGTGGGAATTGATAAACATGCTTTTTCAATGGTTTATATATAATGCTTTATTTGTGTCTTTTTTAGTGATTGAAATCATATTTGTAAAGAGTATTTGTTTAGTTTTGCTTTATTTTGAAGAACTGATACTCGTTGGCATCTTTTGGTATTTTTCAGGAAAATGGGGGTGAGATTTGATAAGATTGGGCTTCACAGGATTAAAGTTCATTTTGATACAAGTTTGTGGGCGCAAAAAATTGGAGTCCAAATGTAGGAGAAGGGGCCTAAAGAAAATTATCGCATGGAACCCCCCAAGGGGGTGCGATCACACACGTGGCCACAACTGCGCTCATTCTACGAATTTTGAGCGGTTACAGAATACCCACGTGACACGCACATGGCCTCGTGCATGGCCTCGTTGGCATAAATACTACTATTTTTTAGTTTTAGCCTAATTCTGAGAGACTCAATGCTAGATATCTACTACACTTATAAATACTCTTTTTTACACTGTATTAGGGTTCTCATTCTGTTCCCATTATATTATTTTAGATTTATAGTTTTATTTTAGCTTCTTAAAATAAGTTTCATGATTCATATTTCAAGTTCTTCATTGTGGAACTTCTACACGGGTTTTATTTATTTATTTTAATTATGTTTTTCATTATTCCTTATTTAATTCTAGTTATGAGTAGCTAGTTTTTCATTGATTCTAAGGTTTGTATGATTTAGTATGAATTTATGTGATTGATCTGTTGAGCTTATTTATCTGTCAATTTATGATTTATGATTTATGATTGCTGGTGATATTTTATGCATTGATAACTAACTATTATTGATGCATGTTAATTGTCCTGATTAAATAATTAACGGTTTTAATTGATTAATTGAACTCAAGAATTCATAATATGATTAATCTAAAGATTTAGACGGTTTTAGAATTAATTATAAGAGATTAAATCTTGTTGAGATTTTTGGAGTTTTTATATGTTTTTAGACCTAGCGGAGATATGACGTATATTAATTTTCACAGGTTGCCCGAAAAGGAGAGTATGATTATTCATGTGATTCTTCATCGGGATTGACTTCAAATTAGCTGATAAGACTTTAGATTGATTTTGTGATTTATATTAAATTAATACATTTCTTAGGATTAGACTTTTATCTTGATATTTTTTCAGATATGTTTTGCTTTGTTCTTGTTATTTATTTTCTCATTTTTTTTATCAAAACTCTCTACATCTTTTTTTTATCCTGGATAATTGTGCAACGTTGTACTTAATTACTTGCCGAGTTCTCACATTATCAGTCTCTGTGGATATGATATTCTGTTTGCTATCTGACCACATTAGACACTGTTAGTTGCAGTATTTTATTGCTAATATTTTAGTGATCAACTTTTTGACGTCATTTTTTGGGGAATGTATAGATTATACAGTAATAATTTTCTGATATTTAGTGATTATTCCAGGCAATATTTAATTTTTTTACTTTTATTTTTATTATGTTCTTGTTAGATTCTAATTTTTTTTTTCTCTTTCGCAGATAGTGTATGAACACAAGATCCAAGAAAGAAACATTATTTCTTTGAACTTGAAGATTGAGAGGACGCATAAGAGAGACATAAGATAAAGGAGACATGAAGCTATGGCCAACAATTCTCTTGCCGTTTTTGAGTTGATGCGACCGATGGAGGAGATGTGACGAGAAAGGGTAGAGCAGGCCAAGAGGGACAATCAGCCAACTCCAGTGCATTGGTGAGTACGATTTCTACTCTCTCCAAGTAGATCAAGATGATTGATTGTAAGGTTAGCCAGATGGATAATCAAGCAACTGGACACCACAAGCAAGGTCAATTTTAAAATAACACAAAGACCAACCCGAGGAGTCAGTACTACGCTATTTAGGTGATGAGTGGCATTGTATATCAGGATTGCCCAAAGCTAGAGCTTGGGGGAAAATACATATTTGCCAAGGGAAGAGCAATCCCAAAAGAGCCATCATTTCCCAAGCCAATTTATATATTTATATTCCTTTCCCTGATAGGTTAGTTGAATTGAAGATGGCAGTGCAGCTGTAACAGCCATCTAATCCTAAGGACGGATTAACGAGGACTAATATTTGGAACAATAATTATGGAACATGAGAGATAATTAATCATAGAATTGTGGGACTAAATTCAAGTAAACTAAGAAGCTTCAACCGTTATATACAAGACATACATAATTTATATATGGAGAGAGAGAGACATACAAATTCTTAACACAAGAATTCGAATGCTCTAAAGGTATTCAATTGTCAACATCAAAAGCTAACTTATTGTTCTATTGCAGCGGAAAGACGTGTGAATACACATATGACGATGTGTAGTCAAGGTTTCTAACATATCTTTATCAAAAGGGGTTCCGACTACTCAACACGCCTCCATCCATTATCTTCTCAACCTGCACATTTAAAAACAAACATGCAGGGCTGAGTACAAGAATGCACTCAGTGGACTCATGCCAAATCATTTTATCAATTTTAAATTACACTGTCCCATCATTGTAAGACACAAGGGTTTTATTTGAAAGATCTTGTGCTTACTAAAATATTTTCATCATTTTCATAAACGTCGCTTGGCCAAGCATTTTCTTTGTATGTATGATCCATATCCCTTTCATTTCTCATATAACATCATCATTTCTCATCTCATAAACTCATCTCATAAAATCATCTCGCGCCGGAGAGGAGGCCTCCTCCCACGGACATCGTGACCGGCCGAGCACCCTTTCAGCACACAGTCACAAAATAGTGCACAAAATCCTTGCCACTCCAGCACAGGATACGAATTCTCAATCATCCTTGCGGGTACTAACAAGGATACGAATTCAAACATTTCATAAGTTGGGAGCTACCCAACAATATGCATCATTCGATCATGGATAGGATACATACATAAAACATAAACATTTTGGGTAGGTAATTAAATAATCATTTCCTCATCATTTCTTGCAAAATAAGCATCGTAAATAAATCATTTAATAAGCATTTATCATTTTGAGTATAGTAAAGCCCACCTGGACTGTAGACTTTCTTAATCGATTTCTTTCTTCGCCAATTGGTCACGTCGCGTCCAACCTTTACGCAAAAACTATTTTAGTATGTCGGTCACGTTTTTTGAGATTTTCAAAGTTTAATAAACTTTGATTACTTTCTAATATAATACTTCGTACTCTTTAATTAAATTGGTACGTCCTTTCATCGTATATCTTAGCTAATAATTTTTCGTACTTCGATAGAGATGTAATATAATCTACGGTCTCATATTAACTATTTAGGTTAAACGTCGAACTCATACTAACTTCTTTCGATAAAATGATTTCAATTATGAAATCGTTTCTCACAAAAGAGATATTCTTATAAATTTAATACGTTTCACACGTATTAGTGTACTTATCCAACGTATTTCATACGTTTAGACTTAAGTCAACGTTTTTGACTTTTCTTAACACATTTTTGAATTATTCACATATTTGATAACTAATTTCCATATAAATCGATTTTCAATCGATTTCTTATCATAAAGCCCTAATTCTCGATTTTCACGTTAATTAATAAACATGATCAATATTTTACTTTAATAACACCTAACTTATACATTTCATATTATTTTCGCATCTAACGTTATTTAATATAACGTTTCGCCATAAACATAGTATACTATGTTTATAAAATCCCATAAATTCTCAATAAGTCTAAAATATATTATAAGGACATAATATGTGATTTTTCTTGATAAAATGAATTTAATACTCTTAATCATCATACTTAAGCTTTCGGCCCTTATAACTTAAATTCACAAAACTCTTCCAAAAATTCTTATAAAATCACACTATGCTCCATATTATCATAAGATCATTAATATGTATTAACATTAGCTATAGAAAAATTTAACATCACTTCCCCATATCACATAACTCTCGACCATTTCAACTTAATGTAGCAAACATTTTTCAAAAATTCTTATAATTTCTCATAACACCTAATCATTATCATGTATCACTAATATATCATAATATCCAACAATTATAACTCACACATCAATGTACCAATCTTTGTCATTCTCGAAAATTTTCAAATAGGATCAACTCATTTTCTAAAAATCCATTAAATTCACATAGCACTAAATCAATGCTCTACATCAATAATAAGCTATAATATCACTTAAACATTAATCACACATCACATATTACTTCTCAATTATTTTTGGTAAAATGAATTAATTAACATAAACTTTCCAAAAATTCTAAATAAATCAATATGAGTTTCATTTCTATCATATATCATTAATCCATCAACAATATTGACATTCAAATTTTTGGTCACCTCAAATAATTTTATAACATGCTTAGCCTTTAATTAATTCATAACATATGATCATACTTAACAATATAAACATGATTAATGAACAACAAAACATGATAGCAATATTCCTCATATTTCTATCATTTTAACATAGCATATATATTAAAATCAAACGGTTGGAAATCGATAATTTTAACGTAAAAATAGAGATCGTTCGATTCCTAACCTTTTAACCGTTGTCGATTTTTTTATGCAAAAGATTTTTGTAACAAGGTTTGGGATAGGAAAATGAAGAACACTTTTCTTTTTCTCCTCAAGATGCTCACGGCAGTGTGCATTTGAAATGGGAATGATGTTTTGTTTCTATTTTATTCAAAAACTTTATTAAAAGTTAAAGGAATAAAACACTTATTCCACTTAATTTCCCTTACATCTCACGGCACACATATAACATACAAGACAAAATTATTTTGTGACTCACCAATACTTTAACACATCACCTTATGCCACATTTACTACACATCACAACAATTAATTAAAGGAAGCAAATATCTTCACCTTTTTCTCACATATGTATCGGCCAACTTGATTCACAAGGAGGATGAAATTAAATTTTATCTTATACTAGATGTAATATCTCAAGCATTAACTACATGAAGCAATCAAGTCAAAGAGTTTCAAATAATCTTCCAACCTCAATTGTCCTCTCTCACAATTGCAAGCCTTTATTAATTTGGTGACTCACTTCACCTTAATACATCACTCTAATGTGTCATCACTTAGCTAGTAAATGACCATCACTTCAAATTAATGGAATAAAATCCTTCACTTTGATTCACATAGCATGCGTCGGCCATTTCCTTTGCTAAAGGGATGAGTTTTATTAATCTTTGTCTTATACTATATAACAAATATCTACACATTGCCAATGTAATTAAAGTAATCAATCAAGAGTTTTAAAAGATCTTCCAACCTCAATTCCTTCACATTCACTACAACAAAATGGGATATTAGGGCACTTATTTAGAGGCATTTTTATTAATTGCCTCCAAAATACGGCAAATATATAAAATGACACAAATATTTTTCTCAAGTGCATAAAGTATCCTCTCTTCCAATGTTTGAAACCTCGTCTCTCTCTCCGGGAATCGTCCCGCCTCACGTTGTTGCTCTTGATTCATTCATTTACTATCTTGTTTCTTGTGAAAATATATCTTACTACGTTAATAAAACAACAATGATAGTATTGAGAGGGTATTGTGTAAATTGTTAAAATTTGTATGGTTGCTTCGCATGATTACTTGAATTATGAGGAGAACGATCTTGGATTTGTTGCGCGATTGTTGAATATAAGAGATAGCATATTCGAGATGAAATGTCATTCTAGAAAAATTGTATTCAATTAATTTTACATCTTTAGTAATGATTAATGGCACATTAATGTCTTACTCATGGACTTGAGAAACACTACTACTATAATTTGTTGACATAGCTCATGGGTTTTATATACGACTCCATACACCGTGATGGGAAGAGGTATCCGAACTCAACTAAGCTGTAAAGAGTTAAGCGATGTAGCTTTTGGTTGTGATGCCAACGCCGCAAAGGTTCATTTTACGAATGTGGCGACTGCTAAGCTAAGTATCATCAAACTTCCAATTACTTTTGTAGTTGCTTCATTGCTTCCAATTATTTATGAAATTAATTAGATTTTATGGAGTTGCGTTTAATAAAAAGTGCTAAATATTTCATTTTCATGCTATTAATAGCTATATGACATAATATATGTCTTAGATGATAAATTAAATCATAGGATAAATTATTAAAATGATTTCATGTATTCAATTAATTTTACATCAACATGTGTAGTCAAACCCTAATTTTGACAAATTATGGGTTTCATAGGATAAATTATTAAAATGAAATAACTATCTTTATCTTTTCAATATTCATTCCTTAATTCTCTAGCATTATTTTAATGCTAAATAATACACTTATTGCATAAAATAATCATAGAAATTTAAATATTCTAATTCCTTGATCATTAGACTTAATTTTCTAATCGTCTCTAAACGTTGACGTTTGAAACGTCTCAAAACGTTCATAATCGACCCATCTCAAAATTGTCGTAATAAATTCGTAATGAATTTATTAATTCATTTCATTACTAAGGGAAGTTTAATTCTAAGCTTCGTCACTTTAGAAAAATTAATGTAATATTAACTATCGATATTCAATCGACGTTAAAATATTACTGCCGAAAGAATTTATATAAACTATATCCCTTAATTCACAATCATTAGTGAATATGATATAAGAATTCTTTATATCATAACTAATCGAAATCAATCTTCGATAATTTACTATTTCAATTATCGAGACGAAACCCTAATTTACGATTTTTATTATCGTAATTGGGCTTTAAAACTTCGGGATATTACAGCAGCAGACAAAGCCAGATCTTAGGGAACCAGTCAGTGTAGAGAAGATTTCTAACAACGAAGAGATGTTTTGAGGAGTCACATTCTCCAAAGGTAGATTCTAAGGTCTTCACTACTACATTACTAGAAGAGCCGAATGTTAAAACTATATACATTTCTCATGTTCCATTCGCCATGATCCGCCTAAATTAATGATGGTCCCAGAGATTAGGACAATCAATTTGGTTGAGGAGTGTAGTGTCAAGTTTTAAAAGAAGTTGCCAATCAAGAAAGATGATCCTGTAAGCTTCACTGTTGATTGTGTGATTGGAGAACAAACTATTCAAAGGTCTTATGTGATTTAGAAGTAGGAGTTAATCTGATGCCCCTCTCGATCTACAATTGATTGGAGATAAGAAAGATCAAGTTGACCACTATTGCTCTACAAATGACAGATCGATCAATCACATATCTCAAGGGTATTGTAGATAATGCTCTCGTCAAAGTTGAAGAATTCACACTACAAAAATATAGCCGAACAACGACGGATTAGCGACGGCCAAAATACGGGTCGTGATTCAGCGATGGATTAGCGACAGAATACAAATTAATTTTATTAACGACGGATCAACGACGTACGTCGCGGGAACATCTCGCGCGAACTGTTAACGACGTCAATACCGTCACTGGTCCGTCATTAAATTTAACGACAGAAAAAGTCCATCGTTGAATTTGCGAATTTTTTAATTTTTTTATTGCAGACTTAATTTAACGATGGATTATGTCCGTCGTTAAGTCATAGTCGTCGCGGATCCGTCGTTAAATTAACGAAATTTTTATTTTGTATTTAAATTAGCGACGGATTGTTTCGTCGTTAATATTATTTCTAAATTGATTTATTCCAAATAATTATAACGACCGAAACATACGTCGTAAATCCGTCGTATATTTAACGACGGAATAAGTCCGTCGTTATATTAACGGATTTTTTACTTTTTTTATTTTGCACGTAATTTAGTGACGGATATCGTCCGTCGTTATTATAATTCCGTCGTTAACAACATATTTCCGTCGTTAGTCCGTTGCTAAATAACTTTTAAATATAACGATGGATATATTTGTCGTTAATCCGTCGGTAAAAAAATTATATCAGGCGGGTTTCTTTCCCAAATTCAAGCAGACGCCCTAAACCCTTAACCCTTAAAATTGAATCCGTGCGTGCCCGTAGTAGCCTCGTCATCCGGCCGTCGTGTCGTGCCCCGTCGCGCCTTAGCCCGCCCCTCCCCCCAACCCGCAACCCCAGCCCCCCCGCCGCCGCCTGCCGTCGCCGTGCCCTCGCCGCTGCCCGCCACCGCCGCCAAGATGTGCCGCCAAACCCCGGACCCCGTGTGTCGCCGTCGTGCCCGCCGTCGTCGACCCGCCACTTGCCGCCGCCGTCCAGGTTATTTCAGTTGATTTATATTTCAAATATTTGTTGATTTTGTTGATTTATAAATATTTGTTGATTTTATTGATTTTTTATGAAATATTGTTGTGATTGTTGTTATGTTATCATAATATAGTGATATGTTGTTGTGATATAGGACATGTAATTACATAATATATGGTTGAAGGGCATGTTAAGAATATGATGTAAATGGATTAGTTTAATTAATCCAATGTTGGTTGATGATTTGGTGAAGTTTGGATGAGTTTGGTTGAATTGGGAATGAAATGGCGATTCATTTTATAAAACTTACTCTGCCGAAATTTTGTTAGAATTGGTATATGAATAAGATGTTTTATAAGTAAGATTTTCTCAATTAATGCTTAGGTTAAGGTTAAGTATATGAATAAGATGTTTTGAGTTGTTAAGTGTATAATTAGGCATATGGTGATGATTTGGTGAAGTTTGGATGAGTTTGGTTGAATTGGGAATGAAATGACGATTAATTTTATAAAACTTACTCTGCCGAAATTTTGTTAGAATTGGTATATGAAATGTATAGCACAAAAAATATGTCTATATTGTATTTATAGACTTATGTTATAATTTAGGATCTCTAAATGGCTTGTATAATTATGCTAAGTACTAAGTATTCCCTAAGAAAGAATATAAAAATAAAAATCAACAATCTAAAAGTAGAACATAAACAAAGAATAGCAAATCATTCTTGAAAGTTGAAACAATGCACCCTAAAAAAAGTTTTTTCTAAGCTCGTTCTTGAGCCCGATTTTATAATTTCCAACTCGACGTATGCATTTTCCAACGGCATGCTTTGACATATTAGCCCATCATGATTACAATATTAGCCCATCATGATTACAATAATACACATAACAAATCCATAGCCCACCTCGAGTACTATGATTATGTGTTTATTAATAAGATGATATTATTAGGTTAAGTGAAAAATAGAAAATCAAATCGAATAGAAGCTAGTTCATATATTTCAGTTTCATTATCTCATACTATTCAGGTTTAATTTTTATAACTCTAAGATGTTTGTGTGAGATCGTCTTATTGAGAGACAAATCAAGATAATGATTTAGATTTATGGTTTTACAAATATATCACTAACTACAAATTTTATTAAGAATCTTGGTCCATTTTATGTTGCCTCGTAGATAACAAACCAATAATTAGTCTATTTTTATAGTATACTCAAGTAAATTTATGTCGTCGTCTATTTCTGAAATAATTGCTTCAATAAAAAAAATATTGCTTCAATAAACTTATGAGTGTATAATTAGTGTATATTGTACAACTTATGTTGAATATGTTTAATTAATTATTTATAATTAGGAGCTTGAAGAATGAATGGCAATCGTGAGTGGATGTATAAGAAGTTTAATTCGGTTGGTGGATTAAATAATGAATTTCGAGATGGATTTGAAAGTTTTATTGAATTCGCTAGTGCTCAGTTTTTATTCGTGGATTGAGAGAAAATCAAGTGTCCGTGTAAGAAGTGTAAGAATATACCTTATCAGAAGAAAGATACTGTACAATATTACTTATCAAAATTTGGATTTGTTCCAAATTATCACACATGGATATTTCAAGGAGAGACAATCACAAGTAGGGACAATGTTGTGGATTCGGATGTTAGCCGTCAACCAAATACGTATCATACGATGGTAGTGGATCTGCTGGTCCTGATTCAACTTTGAGGAGATCGAAGAGGGCACGATCGCTTAATTTTCTAACACGAAAAGGTGTAAGTATAGGGTGGCAGTATCGTATCCACGAGATTGTATCACGAAAACATAGAAGCTAGCTCAACGATAATTCATCATTATCCAAGCACGAATTTGGGTGAAAGGTTTAGGGGCTTGAATTTAATCCAAGCAAAGGTAACCAGCGAAATATAAAATAAAGCAATAAAATCTCAAAGATAACTATGAAGAAAGACTAACCCTAGGGATGCACCAATCCTATCCACAACGATGTTTATCACGCTTATTATTAACCGTTTAATCCGAGACAAGACGGAAGATCACATATATAACCAACAACTTGATTCGACAATTGCGGCGGATTGATTACTAATTTTCCCATCACGGTTAAGTCTCTAGAGGAAAATAAGCAACTCAAAAGGATCACTAAGAATATGCTTCCTACGAATGTCCTATCTCGATTCGACTCAAGGCCTATTAGTATCATGCATTCAAGATCGATTGACAATTAATACAATTCGTCATTAGCGGCAACTAGATATGCATCAAGATTGATCGAAATCAACACATATAAAAAGCACCATGAATCATGAATCAATGCGGAAGGTAAATAACAATAGCGAGGAATCACAACATATAGGATCGAATCATGCAAACCCTAGGATTAGAGCGGAAAACTAGCCGAGACATAATAAGCGGAATAAAATACGATTTAACCATAAAAGCGAAATTAAATATATAAAACCCGTAGGGAAGCGTTGGATGAACAATGGTTGGTCTTGAATCGATCTAGCGAGCGAGCGGAAACAACGGAAAAGCGATCGGACAAAAGCGTTCCGATCGAAAACGAAACGATAAACTAAACTAGAACAACGGAAAAACAATACTAGAATTAAACTAAATGAAGACTAAAGCTAAAGAATGGAAAAACTGAGGAAAAAGCGAAGAAATTGAGCTGCAGGGGCGTGTTGGGTGCGATTGGGCGCAAGGGCTTTGCCTGTTATAGAAAAGGTGGAAACCCTAATTTTATCCTCTGCGCCGCCTCGCGACCACCTTCGCGATCGCTAGGCGATCGCTAGGTATGTCTCGCTCGCGCTCGCTTCGCTCGCGCTCGCCTCCTTGCGCTCGCATGGTACCTCGCGACCAGGCTAGCGGTCGCTAGCAACTGAAGCGGTCGCGAAATCGTCCGATGGCTTTCTCGCTGGGCTTCGCTTCGCGCACGAGGTCGTGACCACGGCTCTTCGTGGTTTGCTCGCGACCAGCCTAGCGACCGCTGGGCTGGTCGCTAGAAACTACCAGATTGCTCATTTGCTGCGTCGTCGTTCGCTTGCGATTATCAACATATAAACCTACAAAGCGTCGAAGGAACACCCAAGAGCGATATCTTCTAGAAATAGATAAAACATTAAGAATCGATACATAAGCGCACATTAAGCGAGCTAAACTCATCTTCAAATATTAATTATAAGCGTGTAAAATACGCGTTTATCAAACCCGCAAACTTAAAGCATTGTTTGTCCTTAAACAAAACCAAAGCGAAAGACACAACAAAAGATCAGCGAGCGTAGCAAAGATGATAACCATTCTAGGCCTCGAAACATATCAGCGCTCAAAAACATTAGTGCACATGACGACGTTAGTCCACTCAACACAAACAACAATTTACGGCAAAAACACATTTAATTCAACCCTCACAAAGGCATGTGTGTAGAATGTAGGATACACTCAACTCATAAAGAAATGTGGGGCGTGTATACACTCGGCGATCAATGCAATGCAACATCTTACCATAGGCTTGCCGTTTCTCTAATATCTCCACTGCGTCATTGTGTTCAAATTAGGATCAAAGAGGTCTTTTCATAGGTTGCAATGTAGGCACATTGGTTAAGGTAGGATAAAATATGGCTAAGTGACTCAAGAATATTCCAAGCACCACCATTTATACATTTCGACAAATATGGACTTTTGTCCATTTTCCTCTTCTCTCCCACGTGCTAAATCGGCGTTTAATGCCACGAAGGTACCTATACTTTGATTAAAGACCCTTTATGCTCAACACTCATAGTGAACTTAACATTTTCTTTTCTTTTCTTTTCTAGAGCTTATAGGGTTTAACTTTCACAACAAAGGTATTATTCTTCACCACGGATGTATTTTCTAAAAGAAACTTTTCTCGTCATAACTACATCAAAATTTCAACCCTTTGATTCTCATATCCATATTCACCTCCTATCATCCGGTTAATCGAAAGAAAAAGTCTAATAAAGGCTCAAAGAAGGCGACAAATGGTATATATCATTGAAATAGTGTTTGGGAAAATATGTGGTTAACAAAGATGGCCTTTATCCTTTCCAAATTAAACACATATTGCGGTCTCGACACGTAAAAGCGGCAAGTTCTAGAAGATAATCACATGCGATATCACACAATTAAAAGCGTATCAAGATGTTTATATAGTGAAGCTCAAGTCTCACAGGATAAGATAATGGTGAAAAACAACAAGCCTAAGCCATTTCACGTCATTCATGCGTCATTTTCTAACATATCATGTGCACTATCATTAAATTTCACAAAATTTTCTATCGTCATTGGCCACATGGGTTAACACACTTCACTTAACTCGTTGATCGGCGGACACGAAAGCGAAAAGAAAAAGCGAAACACGACAAAAGCAACACAAGCGAAAGACACGACAAAACACGAAAACAAAACAAAGAAAGCGTTGGGTTACCTCCCAACAAGTGCTTAATTGCGTCTTTAGCTAGACCATCACTAACCTTGTCAATCGGCGTTTTGGTGGGCAGAAATCCTTCTCAACTCGTGGATCCTCCTAAACTTGGCATTCACGGATGACCACCACCGACTATGGAAGTGGCCCCAAACAGGCGATACACTCGGAGTTCCATGCGAGTCCACTTCTTCCTTCTCGCAGCTTCCTCGATCGGTCGAGTACCCTCTAAACGCGAGGCGTGTGCGGCGGCAGTCGTGATCGGCGGCAATCTTCCGGCTTTCCACCGTCGTGTTGCTTGATGGCGTCGTATATGGAAATCTTGAGCTCCTCATCGTTAACACGAAACGTGAGATTGCCTTCCTGCACATCAATCAACGCACGACCAGTTGCTAGAAAAGGTCTACCTAGGATTAGCGGTTGTTGTTTGAATTAGGGAATATCTAAAATAACAAAGTCGACGGGAAAAACAAAATCTCAATTCTTACCAACACGTCTTCGGCGATACCTTTTGGATATGTGGTGACGGTCAGCCATCATTAGTGAAATCTTCGTAAACTTCATCTTTCCTAGGTGTAGCCGGTTGAATCGTTCAACGGCATCGATTGATGCTCGCCCCAAGTCGCACAAAACATTTGGAAAAGTGCGCTCGCGATCTCGCACTCTAACGTAAAGCCGGGATCATTCGCTTGGAGGAGCTTCCTTTGCAAGACGGCACTGCATTCTTCGGATAGGGTAATTTTCTCAAATTTCCCCAGTTTCTTCTTGCTTGCAAGCGCGTCTTTTAAGAATTTCATGTATCCCGGCATGTTTCGCAGCGCTTCAAAGAGAGGCAAATTTATCTCAACTTTTGAAAATCTCTTTGAAATGAGCAAACTCCTCGTCATATTTCGACTTGACAAGTCGACTCGGAAGCAGGGACCGGAGGGTGTCGTGTGACGATTTGCTTACGGAGGTGCCTCGCGGTTGACCTCGCGACCATTGGGAAGGTCGCGAGGTATCATTGCGCCACGGACTCCGTCTTGGCGTGCGAGCTTGCGGTAGCGTGACTCGCATGTGGTGTCTCGGCGGCATGCTCGCACGATTGCTCATGGGCTGGCTTGCGGCGCTGGGTTGCTCGCGAGCTGCGTGGGAACTTCTCAGACTCCTCGCGGTCGGGCTCATGATCATGAGCTTCGATCGCGAGTTTACGCTCGGTGTCTTTCAGCCTCTTCTTCTTTGATAGGGCTCGGGTAGCTCGTCCACTCCGCAAATGCGGATGGCGAAGCATTGATTCTTCGGGTTCACCTCCGTATTACTCGGAAATTGGCCCGTCTTTTGTAGTGCATTCACTTGTACGGCTATTTGACCAAATTGATTTTCCAACATCTTCATATGCTTCCCATAGCCGTCACGGTGGACTCCAAATGGTTTATCTTACGCGGTGTTGCTTATAAGCGATTACGGTTCGTTGCCAATTGTTGGTTGCTTACAACCAGCTGCTGCATCATGTCTTGAGACTTGGCTTCTTGGCTCTTGAATTACACCATTACGAGCAGCGAAGCTTCCGGAGGTTGTTGGAAGTCGGATGATTCCTCCGATTGATGTGGTGGCGTTCTCTGTCTCAATCGACTCTTCAAAAGAGTGAACTTCTTCATGAGGTCGTCATATTTTGAATCACTCTCGACGGTTGCTTTGAACAATGGCGTTCTCTCCGTTGGCCATTGATAGCTGTTAGCGACCATCTCCTACTGTCTGGTTTGCCTCGTCTGCTTGTCGGTTCAATAAACAGCCCCGTCGACGCATCCA
Source organism: Salvia rosmarinus (assembly GCA_036937905.1). NCBI lineage: Eukaryota > Viridiplantae > Streptophyta > Magnoliopsida > Lamiales > Lamiaceae > Salvia > Salvia rosmarinus. The sequence goes on along the minus strand of CM072818.1, from coordinate 42,456,686 downwards.
CCATGCTCCTAAATGCGCCATGTCGGTCCTTTGTAGAGCTGTGTGATTTGTTCTTTGCTTGGAAAACCCATGTTGTGGACATCGTCTCAATAGACCTCGAATCTCTCCCATGCCTCGAATAATGATTCGTCGTGGTTTGGCAAAATGAGAGATTTCGGCGATGATCTTCTGCTCTTTCGCGGCGGAAAGTATTCGAAGAAACTTCATAAAGTTTCCCCAAGTGTCGATGCCATTTCGGTCCAAACTCTTGAACCAATCTTTCACCTTTGGGCAGCGAGAAACCGAACATGCGTCCGGATCGTGTCTTGTGACACCCCATTCATTTGATGGTGTCACAAATATCGAGAAAAGTCTCGAGATGCGCATTCGGGTCTTCAGTGACTCTCCCCAAACCGCTCTCCTTGGACCATCTTGATCGGGGCGGTTTTAGCTCAAAATTGTTTGCATCACGTGCGGGCCCCAACCGCCTCCTTGGGCTGCCGGTGGGATGTCGGTACATGTGATTGAGGTCTTTCCTCCGGGCGAGGACAATAATTTCCATATTAGCCATCGATCTGCATCTCGCAAAGTCGGCTAGCATGCGTCAACTTGCTCGGGAGGAATGCCCGGATTAGCGGATTGGCCGCCATTGCAGCCCGTCTTTTCTCTCGTCCTCTTCTCCTTTGAGAGCTTTCGATCTCGGGATCTAATAATACTTGAGAGGTCCACGAGATCTTATGCATAAACTACACGAGAGAAGAGAGAATTTAGCTTGACAAAAATAAATAATAATATATATAACTTGAATTAATAAATCGAATCGTCAAATTATTCTATGCAATCTTAACAATCCGACAACGGCGCCAAAATTTGATCGCTTAATTTTCTAACACGAAAAGGTGTAAGTATAGGGTGGCGATAAGCATCGTATCCACGAGATTGTATCACGAAAACATAGAAGCTAGCTCAGCGATAATTCATCATTATCCAAGCACGAATTTGGGTGAAAGGTTTAGGGGCTTGAATTTAATCAAAGCAAAGGTAACCAGCGAAATATAAAATAAAGCAATAAAATCTCAAAAGATAACTATGAAGAAAGACTAACCCTAAGGATGCACCAATCCTATCCACAACGATGTTTATCACCTTATTATTAACCGTTTTAATCGAGATAAGACGGAAGATCACATATATAACCAACAACTTGATTCACGACAATTGCGGCGATTGATTACTAATTTTCCCTATCACGATTCGTCTCTAGAGGAAAATAAGCAACTCAAAAGGATCACTAAGAATATGCTTCCTACGAATGTCCTATCTCGCCACGACTCAAGGCCTATTCGTATCATGCATTCAAGATCGATGACAATTAATACAATTACGTCATTAGCGGCAACTAGATATGCATCAAGATTGATCGAAATCAACACATATAAATAAGCACCATGAATCATGAATCAATGCGGAAGGTAAATAACAATAGCGAGGAATCACAACATATAGGATCGAATCATGCAAACCACAGGATTAGAGCGGAAAACTAGCCGGACATAATAAGCGGAATAAAATACGATTTAACTATAAAACGGAAATTAAATATATAAAACCCGTAGGGAAGCGTTGGATGAACAATGGTTGGTCTTGAATCAATCCCAAGCGAGCGAGCGGAAAACAACGGAAAGCGATCGGACAAAACGTTCCGATTGAAAACGAATCGATAAACTAAACTAGAACAACGGAAAACAATACTAGAATTAAACTAAATGAAGACTAAAGCTAAAGAATGGAAAAGCGAGGAAAATCGGAAGAAATTGAGCTCTGGGCGATTGGGTGCGATTGAGGTATGAGGGCTTTGCTTTTGTTATAGAAAAGGGTGGAAACCCTAATTTTATCTCTGCCAGCCGCCTCGCGACCCGCTGCGATCGCTAGGGCGATCGCTAGGTATATCTCGCTTCGCTCGCCGCTTTCGCTCGCCTTGCGCTTTCGCATGGTACCTCGCGACCAAAGCTAGCGGTCGCTAGCAATTCAAGCGGTCGCGAAATCGTCGAGTGGCTTTTCGTGGCTGGGCTTCGCTCATGACGAGGTCGTGACGGCGGCTCTTCAGGCGCTCATTGGTTTGCCTCGCGACCAGCCTAGCGACCGCTAGGCTGGTCGCTAGAAGCGCACAGATTGCTCATTTGCTCGTGCGTCGTTCCTTGCTTCGATTATCAACATATAAACCTACAAAGCGTCGAAGGAACACCCAAGCGTTATCTTCTAGAAATAGATAAAACATTAAGAATCGATACATAAGCGCACATTAAGCGAGCTAAACTCATCTTCAAGTATCAATTATAAACGTGTAAAATGCGCGTTTATCAGAGCCAAATTCTGATGCACAAAAATTTTACGACATGTTGAATCTTTGCCGATAAACCTCTGTGGTCGGGTTGCTCGAATCACACACGGTTGTCGTTTGTGGCTCGACTTCGAGTTGGAAAGGCGAGAACAACATTATTGAGAAGAGTTTTGATCAAATATCAGAACTGATGAAAGAGTCACATCCAGATGAAAATTACATACCTGATGACTTCTACAGCACGAAGAAATTGTTGCGTGGCATGGGGTTGACCATACACAAAATTGATTGTTGTCCATTTAATTGCATGATTTATTAGCGTGAAGATTCTGAATTGACGAGCTGCAAATTATGTAATCATCCTCGTTTCAAGAGCAATACTCGATCTGGTGAAAGTCGACAGAAAGCACAAGTAGCATATAAAAGATGTATTATTTTCCCCTAACTCGTCGACTACAGAGATTGTATGCATCCAATGCTACAGCGAAAAATATGCGTTGGCATGCATCGTCGGTCGATTATGGGGTCATGTGTCATCTGGCAGACTCGATTGCATGGAAACATTTGAACACGAAGTTTTCCTTATTTGCATCGAAATTGTAGCGTGCGATTGGGACTCTCAAGCGACGGTTTTCAGCCATTCGGTCAATCGGAAAGCAATATTCATCATGTCCCGTTATACTTACCCTTATAATCTTCCCCGTGGCTGTGTATGAAGGAGCAATACATGTTTCTTACGATCTTAGTGCCGGACGCGTAATCAAAGAAGAAGATTGATGTGTTCTTGCAACCATTGATAGCGAGTTAATAGATTTGTGGGATGAAGGTGTTCTTACTTATGATGTATCGTTGAAGTGAAATTTTCAAATGCACGCTGCATTACTTTGGACAATTAGTGACTTCCTGCATACTCAATGTTGTGCGGATGGATGCAATTTGGAAGATTAGCTTGTCAGACCGCATGGAGTATACCGATGCTTTACTTTAGCTAAAGTGGTAGCAATCATGGTTTGATAACCATCGTAAATTTCTAGCCCTAATCACCCATTTCGAAGAGATCGAAGAGGTTTCAGAAAGAACACAGTGATTACTAACGATCCACCGGAAGCGCGATCAGGAGATGAGCTTCTGTCACTAATTATGGGTATGGGACTAGTCTCCGTAACAGAGATTGATAGTGATGAAATAAATAGTCGAATATCCAAACAGTTTGGAACTGGATGGAAGAAAAGAAGTACTTTCTAGGATCTACCTTACTGGAGTTCTCTTTTGATTCGACATAATTTGGATGTCATGCACATAGAGAAGAATATGTTCGATAATGTCTTCAACACAGTCATGAATGTCCAAGGGAAGACAAAAGATATGAGCATCTAGAGAAGAACTTAATTTACCTTGCTCTGAGACCTGAGTTGACGATGAATGAATCAAGGAAAATATCGAAAGCTTCTTATACACTTGACAATCGTGAGAAAAAGTTTTATGTGAGTGGGTAAGAGGTTTAAGATTTTCAGATGGGTACGTTTCCAACATGGGTAGATGTAATGTAATACCCCGAATTTCTGGGCTTAAAAATTTCGAAAATAAAGAAGGAGCGATGACGATAGAAGCAGTATGAAAGTTAACGTCGGTAATTGTCGATTTTGAATAAATCAAAATTTCTCTTGAAATTTTGAACGAAATAAATTTTTAAATATATTTTTAAGTATATTTAGGATATTATTTACACTAAGGAAGAAAAAGAAATATTTTTCCTTATTTATTTGTTATTTTCGAAAATATGGTGAATAAGTGGTTAATTTGTGATTCAATATGTGATCACTTAATTTTATGTGATGAGTTATCATGTTTATCTTATAGTATATGATAAGATAGTTATCTTAAACACCTAAGCATGAGGTGGATGTGATAAGGTTTGATAATGACTCTTAAGAGATAAGATAAGGTTGAAAATGACATTTTAAAGATAAGTATAAACTAAGATATTTTATTTAAGAGATAAGATAAGGTCATGTTTATCTCTTAGAAGGGTGTAGTAATGTGATAAACATCATAAAAGATAAAATCTTGTCCTTAGTGTATGGAATTTTCGAAATTAGCTTATGATTTTATGTGTGATTTTCGAAAATGACAATTAATGTGATAATTGTATTAAATAATTTATTTAATTATATAATTGATAAATATCATGATTCTAGATCAATCTTATCTCCTAGAAATTATAAAAATTTCAAAATTAAGGAAATATGGTAAGAATGGAATTTTATGAAATTTAATTCTTAGAAACCCTAATTTTCGAAAAAATTGGGGAAAATGCTTAGAAATGTTCCAAAAATTTATTTAATGATATAATATCATTATATTAATATAATTACTCATGAAAATAATATTTTTATGAAAAGAATCATAATTTGATAATTTATTTGTAATTTCGAATTATTTGCCGATAACTTTACATTAGTACATAGAAATGACCTTAATTAATTTTCCTATGATTTATTTCATCATCTAAGATTATTATTATATCATATAACTATTAATTGGAGAAAAATAAAATATTTGGCATATTATTATTATTATGGCGAAAATCTTTGAGGATAATGTATGAGTTGTAATTATCTTTACACTAGATATGAGATAAGATATGATAAGATATGATAAGATTCTCTTATACAACTTGCATGGTTCAAAAATTAAGGAGATAAGATGAGTTTTAATTTTTGACCTTACCTTAAGATATTTTATAAAGTAATGATTATAATCATCCCATAATTCCTATAAATAGGAGGTTACCCCTCCCATAAACATCATAACCGAAAATAGAGAGGAAATAGGAGAGAAAATAGAGAGTGTTCTTCAGAGCGTTCTTCGATCGTAGATAGAATAACGTCGCCGACGTCAATCGAATCCGATCAAAAGGTTAGATTTCTTACGAGCTTCAGATATATCGTTAGAATTTATGTTCGAGCTTAGTTTATACATGTGATTTTCGAAAATTATGTGACTTATGCTAATATGTTTAGATATTATATTTATATGATGTTATTAAGCATATGGTATAATTATATCACAAAATCAAGCATGATATCAAATTTTATATGTGACCGAAAACTTGAAGGTGTAATATGTTGATAATTATGATTTTAATTGATGATTGAAGCATGAAATCATAATCTAGGATATTAGTTATGCTTGTATGAATTTATGTAGAAATTTTGGAACACTTTGGTACCTAAATGATTTTCGAAAATATTAGTACATGATATTATATTGAGATATTTGAGTGTTATCATAGCATATTGATAGTGTAGATTCATAAAATAGTGTTGTATGTGGATTTGTTAAAATTTATTGGACCTAACAAATTTTCAAAAGTGACTTAGGAAGATTAAATTCAATAGTTCATAATAAATAAAAATTATGTTATAGTAAGGATGCTTATAGATGAGTATGTGTTATGTGATTTTATTGAAATTTTTGGAATTGTTTGCTTAGTTTAATTAGGGTTTTCGAAAACTATAGGTTATATGTATTAATGTTATAAATTTATTTTATAAGGTATGATTGCATAATATGATCCAAAATGATGTTTTAGACATATTATGATTTTATGGAAATTTTAGAACAAAATTGCACATATAATAATAAATTACATAAAAGGAATTAAAAGTCAAAATGTTGACTTTAGTCAAAATTGTTGACTAAATGTTGACCAAGTCAAAATCGTTGACCAAAATCGTTGACCAAGGTCAAAGGGCACGAAATGCGATAAAATGAGATCTATGTGACGTGTCGTTTAGTAACAATGTAACTACGTTACGAAAGTACATTAAAACATACATTATATACTAAAGAGATGGAATATCTCTTATATGATAGCGATGTCATAATCAACATCATTTTTATTAGGAAGCGTCGATATAAGTCAAGCGTTAGCCTTATTTGATGCATAGGGCGTTATAGCGATGTTCGTCTCATCGAAAAGTATAGCGATGTACTAAACCTCGTTTCTCACATTGAAAAAGGGTCCTGCTCAGAGGAGAAAGAAGACGATAATTAAGTACTAGTGACGTAAGAACTATAAGTTCTCGAGGTGGGCTTTCTTACCAAAACCTTTTATGAGCTTTTTGGAAAATGTTTACTGTTATTCTCGCTTACATTTCTTGCAAAAATTTTGAAGTACGATATTATCGCGCCGAAAATATTTTATGTTTTGTATATGTCCATTCGGGTTGCACGCTGGCAAGGAAAAAATATTACAATTCGGATCTAAAGTTGGAGGTGAAGGAGAATCACGGCTTAGGGTTGTGTACACTTTAGCCGAATCGCGGTTGCGATCGACTCTTGAATCGCCGGTTGCGATGTTTTCGATCGGTTGCGATCGTCCGGGTGAAGGAGGCCTCCATCGGTGCGTTAATCCATATGCCGACTTGGAATATCGTTGTAGTGATGTGAAAATGCTCGACCGAGCGATGATTTTGAGAAATGATGAAAATGTATTTTGTAAGCACAAGGCCTTTTCAAACAAAACCCTTATGTCTTCCGTGATGAGGCGATACAATATTTAAGTAAAGTAAAAATGTTTTCGGCATGTGTCCACCGAGTGCATCTTTGTACTCACCGCATATTGTTTTAAATGTGCGGGTTGGTGATGATGGAGCAGGCGGAGTTGAGCGAGTTCTTTTGTCAAGTAGTACAAGTATTTTGGTTCACCTTGAGAATGCATCTTCATATGCATGTCTCACACGTTTATTCCGCTGCCAAACTCTTGAACTCTGTTAAGTTCTTGATATTTCTGTTGAAAGCTTTGTAAGAGTTACTGTTTTGTCCAAACATACGTATCAACTCTTTATATAAGTATTTTGCCCATCTTAAATCTCGTTCTGTTTGGAAACATCCATATTTCTTCATAGATGAAATGAGTTGAAAACCCTTATTCTTTTATATTCACTTAAACCGAACCCCAAGTCACGATCCGGTAAGGATAAGCCAAACCGGGCTGTGACGTGTAGACATGACAAAACTGAAGATGTTTGGGATAAAGAGTCATGACTGTCACATTTTCATACTGCGAATTCTACCGATTGTATTTCGTGAACTTCTCCCACCCAATGTTTGGAAAGCTGTAACAGAATTATCTTTATTCTTCAAAGATTTAACTTCTCGAAACATAGGGCTTGATGATCCGTGCGAGACTCAAGAAAATATTCCGATGATTTTATGCAAGCTTGAGCGCATCTTTCCCTAGTTTTTCGACTCCATGGAACATCTACGGTTCATCTAGTGATGAAGCCCGTATTGCGAGGGCTTGTTCAATACCGATGGATGTATCCATTTGAAAGGTATCGCGCTCATATATTATATATATATATATATATATATATATATATATATAAATTGAAGAACAACGTTGAAATTTTGTAGATACTACGTAAGTTGAAGAACAACGTCTGAAATAAAGCCGAGGTTGAGGTTCTATCCGCAATGCTTACTTAGTAGAAGAAGCATCGACATTTTGCTCGTATTATTTTGATGATCACGTAAGAAGCGAAGTTCGAGATTTACATCATGGTCAAGCGGAGATTAGGCACGAAGACTATCCGGATATGCTTCAAATCTTCAAGCAAGATGGCGGACCTTTTGGAAATATGTCAACGAGATATTTGGATAGTAGAGAATATGATCTTTGCTCGTTTATCGTGTTGCTCAAGCAGTATTGAAGTTGCGAGACATTTACATGGCGTAAGTGTCGTGTTTTTCTCAAAAGTCATTGTTAATTATTATTATTGTTATTATTAACTAGGATCGTAAATATATGTTGATGTAGTTTATTCATCGATGATGTGAAAGATCAAATCCACCGATCTCTAGCTCGATATTCAAAGGTCGATTGAAAGAGGCTTCCCGCTTTGGTTTGAGGCATATGTGAGTGTTCTGATGATTATTAGTAGGAAATATTTAATATTTAATATGTACGTTTAGTCATTCTAATCGTTTGTTTTACTAATAATAGGTCAAAGATCATACTAACAACATTTAATAATAAATCATTCTAAATCATACGCGAAGATATAACAAGTTCGAATCGTTTATCCTCGCCAATCAAGTCATTCAAGTATACTATTGTGCATATCCAAGTTTAAAACAATCTATGAAAGAGTGGTGGGAAGTATGCAAAATTAAAGCTCGATCTAATGTGGAAGTCTCAGATGAGAGTTCTGCATCGATACTACCTCCCCATTTTCAAAAGGATGCATTTGGTTCGATTACTAATGTCGTTGTGGATGATGACACGACACTAGTTCATCCTGACGGTACACTCATAGATATTGAAGAAACATCTGATGATATGGATGATGAAGTTGAATTGTCAGAGTCAGAAGACAATCATACATTAGATGATGATGATGATGACGACGACGATGAATAGGGTTTGAATTTATTATATAGTATGCACAAAAAATGTTTTATTTTATCATATGCACATAAAACGTTATGATATGTTTACCTTTGTTTGCAGATGTCTCACAGTGGACGAGGTGCCTCGTCATCAGGTCGGAGGCATCCGGGATCATATATGCCGTCGCCCTCACCTGTCGGGCTTGAAGAAGGCATGAAGGCACCGTCGCACAGCCCCGTCCCCTCGAGTAGTAGTGCAGTGCCGTCGAGGGAGGGGATGAAGAAGATAGCCATTGTGAATGTGTATGTTATCTATTGTATGTCTCAGTTAAAATAAATCATAATATTATGATGTCTTTATTATCTTGTAAATTGCAGTATTTTGTGTCCGAGCAATGATGTAGCCCGCGTGATTATGGAATCATTCCGTAAATTCATGAACCACAACGGCTTCAATTGGAAAATGGTGCCTTAAGAGTTCAAGCAGATTTATTTCGATGTATTCAAGGTTCGTGTTGTTTATACGGAGTCATTTATGTTTTGACCTTTGACACGGTGATGTTGTAATCATATATTTTTGCGAAAATTTTTATTGAGATGATCTGTTGGGCGAGGACATGGTCTACTCCTCTTGGTGCGCAAAGGCCGCGAGCGCTATAAAGATCTTGTTCACAAGATCAAGCGGCGAAGGACTCACCCATCCCACCTCCATTTATCCACGGCGAGAATGGGATAATTGGAAGACATATTGGGCTCGGACGGACGTCAGCGGCGGCAAAGGCCGTAACAGCAAGAATGTCCGAGCCGGATGGTGAGGGTCTTGGGATAGTCAAGCATCGGGGTGGCTCACGCCCGCATTTGAGTATCACGAGAGAGATTGTAAGTACTTTGAAGTTTTAGATATAGTAAATTGATTTAAGAATCGTGATACTTGTTACTTATTTAATTTGTTTGACTTATTTATAGGCAAGAGAGCGTGGAGTAGACATATCAGAGGTCCAATGGGATGTACTCCAGAGGTATCATGCCACCGACTACGAGAGCTATACAGACGGGAAGGCTCGGAGTATCGCGGTAAGTATATTCGTTAGCGCAATAACGAGCATTTAATTAAATACTAATTGTACGAAATTATATTACAAAGGCAGGTTGAGGAATAGGTGACACAATTGAGCCAATCTAGGGGCAGTGATGAGGTGACACCAGAAATTGATAGGACTCAAATTCTAAAAAATGTCCTTGGGAGCTCCTCAAAAGAAAAAGAATAGGATGTTTGGAGCTGGTTCTCTATCAAGGACATACATGCAGAGCGAAGCGTCGTCTCATTCGGTGCAGAGAGTGCCCAACCTGCTGATTCCATAGCTTATCATCAAAAGCTATTGGAGATGGAGGCCAGATTGCAAGCTGAGCTCGAGGAATACGAGGCAGTTGCTAGGCGAGCAGCAGCAGCCTTGAGGCATCTGAGGCCGAATGCAAGCCGAGGCGAGGCGTGAGATGACTTTCTGCCACGATTGAGGCTCACTTGCGTGCTCAGTAGGAGGCCTTGGAGCGCTTCATGGCCAGCTCCCGTTTCCCCCACCCTCGTGATATCAGCTCCCGTTTCCCCCCACCCTCTTGATATTTTGGGTTGTATTATGAAGAAACAAATACATTTTATTTGTAAAACTTATCGTATGATTTAGAATTGTTTGGTTTGTTTGATATTATATCTTTTGAAATTGTTTTGTTTGAATTGTGTTTATGATTTAGAATGATAATGTTTATCATTTTGAATTGGTTTGTTTGGATTGTGTTTGTTTGTAGTTAGTATGTTTGAAAACAGATTTATTGTTTGTTGTAAACGGCCGTCCAAAATACAAATAAAAACTGTCCAGTTTGTGCACATTTAGCGACGGATCGGCATTAACGACGGATCGGAGACGGATTAACAACGTGAAATAACAGAATAAACTGAAACTAACGATGGATTTACGACGGATGAGAGACGTTTCAACGATGGATTTACGACGGACTGGTTACGTGAAATAACCAAAAAAAAAATATTTAACGACGGACACTGGCCGTCGTTATATAGCGTCGGATTTTTGACGGATTTTCATCGAATTAACGACGGAGTTGCGATGGTAGTTTTAAGCTACGACGTCATTCCGTCGTTATTAACGACGGATTAGAGTCGTATTAACGACGGATTGGAATTCAGATGACCGTTCAGAAGGTCGCCGATTAGCGACTGAAAAGTCCGTTGTTAATCCGTTGTAGATAATTAACGACAGACAGAAATCCGTCGTTAGAAGTTTGCCAACCAGCTTTCCAACGACGCCATAATTCCGTCGTTAATCAATTTTAACAACGGATCCGGCATGATTTGCGATGGAATTTTCCGTCGCTATTCGCTGTTTTTTTGTAGTGTCATCTTTCCAGCTAATTTCATGGTGCTTGATATGTCAGAAGACAAGAATATTTTATTGATTCTTAGTTGACCATTTTTTGCCACGGGGCATACTGTGATTGATGTGTGAAATGAAGATATCAGTTTTAGAGTGAATGACGAGACTATGAGAATCTCCATCTATGGTGCCAGGAAGAAGCCACCAGACTTATATAAAGCATGCGGTAAAATAGATAACTCATCTATTCCTTAAGCATTTGATGTTTCTTGAGCTTACAAGTATTGTCTAACTAAAGACGTTAAATTAAGCAATTATTGGGAGGTAGCCCAATTTTTACTGTTTTTTCCTGTTAGTTGCATTTTTTTCTTTTTCATTTTCTTTTTTATTTATATATTTTTAAGCTAGTACATCACACTTTATTTGCAAACTTGTTCCTCCTTACAATTGAATAAGTTTGGGGGATGTGCAAGTGTTGCATTGGTCTTGGTTTTATCTGTTTTCTTTTCATTTTAGTTGATTTGAGGACTGTTTTTGCTAGTGCAATGTTTAGTATGTTTTGTGCTGCTTGAGATGACGAAATTATGAAAATAATGTGAGAAAATGATGACATGGCTAGTAATGAGTCCGTTTTGTTATAAAAATTATGTATTTGTGAGTTGCATATGAAAAGTTGAACATGGTTTGATAGATGAGAGCACCTGGCCTCTAGAAATTGACAATCAAATGCATAAACCCTTGTGAGGATTTGAGCTATGATTGTCATTATTTTACAGTCTTATTTTTCTTCTTTTGTGTTGTATTCTATCTTCCATGACTTTCACTAGAACTTGCCTTGGTTTCTCCCTCGTGATCACATCTATGTGTTTAATGACTTAGATATGGTTTAAGGACATCTTTGTTGTCCACAACTTCACATGATCCTAGTATGCCTTTTCTTGAGACTTTTATCCTTTTTCTTTGATTTAGCTAAATTAGGAATGGAAAGCATGGAAAATGATGAATGAGAAGGTGAATGATATTATATCTGTTTTAAAAGTGATATAAAATAGTCTTGTTGTGTTGACTAGAAGATTGAAAAAGAGAAATTATTGTTCGTTGATCTCTCTAGCAAAAAAAAAAGATAAGGCTTTATTGTTAATTGGTTTGATGTCACAGCTCGCTATCTCTAGCCAGAGTTATGACTCAAGATGAGAATTAAGAAGCAGAAAAGAAATGGGCATTGTGTGATGTGGTGACATAAATTCAAAGAAAATTAGCATTTATATAGACATAACATCATAACTCAACATCTGCAGCGGGAAAATGTATGAGATACACATGTGAAGATGTGCATTCAAGGTTCCATACTATATCAGCGACATAAGGGATCAACTGCTCAACATTTCTCCATTCCATCACTTGCTCAACCTGCACATCAAAAACAAATATGCAGGATAAATACAAAAATAATCAGTGGACTCATTCCAGAGTTATCACAAAACACTGTGATACTCTTCAATACAAAAATCTCACATGCAAGCCACGCGCGTGGACATTTACACATGAACCCCTCGACCAGACTAAAATAGACCTTTTAGTCGTTCAATTTCAATCCATGTCAACTTAACCTTATGACAAATGAAATTAATAATTGTACATTAACTAGACTACATCACTATCGCAAGAAGGGACTTCGCGGGAAGTTGTACTTGAGGTGATAACTAAGCATTGACCACATTTTTTACGACAGAAATCGAATTCTTAGAATTGACATACTCATGTGGACTATAACGCTTCCAATTCAATTTCGTTTGTCATCTCATTTTACATATATCTCAAGAGAACTTATGAAAATCGCACATACAAGCCATGCATATGGACGTTTACACGTGAAACTCCCACTTCTCAATAGATTAAAATATTTTATTAAGAAATCTTATCTAACAAACTTATGATAAATAGTGCAAGCAAGCCACGTGTGTGGACGTTTACTCACATTGCATATCACTTTGTTTAGAGATCAAAATATGGAGGTCTTGGTGTATTTAATTACAAAAATTAAAACGTCGGGTTGCTTGCTTAGTCTTTTATTTCAAAAGATTTATCCATGCAGATCACGTAGTCCTAGATATGCTCTTTCTAGAACTCAACATGTAAAACATGCTCGCACAATTATTAAATATGTTTTAAAACTTGATAAACCTAACATGCTTGCTAAACACAGTTAATCACGTAAACATATATCTCATGCTTCTTCACGAAATTAAACATACATAGCATTTTTCTATGCAATTTAAACATCCACGACATGCTTAAAACGGTAATAAATAAATAAATTTGTTCATCACGACCCATTCGTGGATCTTGTACGTCCTTGCCTAAATTATTACATAAATTTGCACAATATAGATATTCAATTTATAATTGAAACGGGTCTCGCGTGCTTGGGCATGGATCGGACTCATCAAAACTTGATTTGGATCGAAAAATTGAATCTAGGCTGGAACAGTGATTTGGGTCGGGGTCAGGTCGGAAAAATCTGGATCCGGGTCGAACCCGAATTAGGTTCGGGTCAAATGGGTCAGTCGAGGAGCCAAGCACCCATCGTTCACTCCCGTCCGAAGCTGCACCCGCATCGGACACTGCGTCCCGACCGGTGTTGCCGCCCTGTCGCATGCCTATTTGTATTGTCGTCACCCGTGTCCGACGCTGTGTCCCAACAGGCACTACGCTCGGGTGCTATACACGTCTCCCGTTGCGTGCGTGCGATGAGCATCATCATCTCGTTCTTCATGTTTGTTTTTTGTTTTTATAGATATAATTTACAGAAAAATAAATTATAATATAACCATGAATTTTCTCGTGGTGAAATACGATTCCAACGAAAAAACAAAAATAATTGAGCCTCGGTGAACGAAAGATTCGCAATTAATTATAACACACATAATAATTAAACGTGAATTAATCCAACATAGCAAAGATACTGATACCTCGCTCTGATAGCAATTGTTGGGAAAATTGAATTTACCCTGCTCTCAATGATCTATCTTGAATGTTTAATTCACCTTACATAGATTATATTCCTAGCATACTCCTATATAATTAATTACAGCATACATGGGTTTTCTCGTGTTTATCTGTAAATTTCTGACATAGTAGATCAATGGCAGACTCCAGTTTTGATCTTATGGGTTATGATCCGGATGCCTAATCTCCAATACTGAGTGAGAGTAGTATATAGAGAACACGAAAAAAAATTCATCCCCTGCAGTGGTGAAAAGTGATTTCAAAAATCACAGTATTGGAATGGATGATCTGATTTTCTCATACCTTGTATTTATAGTGCTCTTCCTAGAATCCTAATAGGATAAGATTCCGACACATCTAATAAATACAATAATTATCTTATTCTCTGAATATAATTCATATATAGAATAATTATCTCTTGATATTAAATAATATCAGATAATATTTATCTAGATTAGGAGATATATTAAATAAATAATATATTAATCAGAAAAGAATTTCAATGGGATTCCTACACGGGTGGCCGAAAGTTATACAGTAAAAGGCCTTGATGGGCCAGCCTATAGATCAAATACAAGGAATAAATATTAACCTAAAATGAATTAATTATCTTATGTTCAGCCCAGAACATAAATTAATTCATAAACATTTATTCATTTCACTAGAGAATAAATGTTGACCTACCCATTTATTTTCGAAGTTGAGTCGGGCTTATACTTAAACTTACGAATCCCAGTATTTAAGATATTACAATTCCATTAATTATTTACAACACTCTGACAACTTAAATAATTTTATCTCTTTAATTCCTAGTACAACTCAACCTTATTATTGTACTTGAGCTAATTCAACCTGTAGGGTTTAGTACAATAAACTTTTTGAGCTCCTTAAGGGAACGTCATCATCCTAAACGTATACGGTGACTTGATACAGGTAACCAGCATTACATACAAGCACTGTCATCACCCAAGATTCAGAGAATATTGGGTTATTACATGTAACCATCATCCATAACAAGTAAAAATGATGGTCAGTAACTCATACTCACCTGGAACTTTATTGAGGTTTAGATCAACGTTAAGTCATCGAGATCTAGGTTCTTCATGATGATCAGATATAAGAACTCATCTCACTGTGATCCATCAATACGTCAAGACGTACCAGCATAGACAAGCAACCAAGTCAAGTTACTTTTTATCTATACTGTAGCCTATACAAATAACTCGTCCTCAAGTTGTCTTATCCGTGATCCTTTTTATATCTCAATAGCTTAACCAATCATACAGACTTCTTTGATCTTCTACACACTGTACGATCTAACTTTTGTATGAGATAATGAGACAATATATACAATCAAGTAAACAATTCAGATAGAAGATCATAATAGTAGTAACATGAAACATTTTATATAAGCTCAATCAGTCTTCTTTCAGTATACAAATTCAACACCAATTACGACAATAGTTAAGGGAACATATCCATTGTCGATGGCTGCTCCAGATGATTTATCTCATCATCAAGGCAGAGCAATATTGGCCTCGACTCGATGTAGTCGATTCGGTTAATCAGTACATTATTTCCATGAATACATCTGATAGTAGATAATACTTAAACTCGAACAAAACATGCAGTTCGAATGTGATGCTCGGTGAACAAATGTCTGCATACCCAATTTTTTAAATGGTTTGAAATATTTAGGATTTTCGAACCATGAGCTAAATCTAAAGATCGGTACTTTGGTTATGTTGCTAAGAAATATTAGACATTCTCTTGGGTTGTGCAACGACACACATTTGATGGTCTCGAGGCTTGGAAACCATGTTTTGGAGGTTAAGAGTTTGACCAAAAATGATTATGTGTTAAACATGTTGATTCCGAGAATGTCTCTTACTCCATCAGATCAGTGCTCCCTTTCAACTTCAAACGAAGACAATTCCCTCTTATTGTTTTGTATGCAATGACAATCAACAAAATAAAGGATAATCACTATCACACGTTGGACTTTTTCTTAAAAAAATCAGTTTTTTCTCAAGGTCAGCTTTTCGCCGCTATTCAAAAGTACGGAGTCGTAGTGATCTCAAAATCTTGATATGCGACAAAGATGATAACAATAGTGCATGTACTACGAACGTTGTGTGTAAGGAAGTGTTTCAAAATTTATAGTTGTAGGAATTTGTATTCAAGTTTTAATTTTATATGGAAAAATAATTTAATTTGTTATTATTGATTAGTCATATTATTTATTCATTATGAATATTCCACAAGTTATGGTAAATTGAACTAAAACTCATTTACACATACAACTGTCACATTTTGTTTGGTGGTATAATAAAAATCTTTATAAACCAATTCTTAAACAAAAATATCATCATACATCTAAATGAATTCTAAATAAACTTTCATGTATCGTTATAAATTCATAAATTATAAGGTATTGTTAATAGTGTATATTGAAAAAATTGAAGGAAAAATACAGTTTATCTATGTGCATCGCAGGGATAAATAACTAGTTAGTATCGAAATAACAACTCGTGACTCTATTGAACTCTAAGCAATTCGATACGATCAAAAAAATAACTGAGAAATTAATAGGAAGAGGATCACACGATCTGTGACACTTCTAAATCTGATGTACAACGCATGCGTTGTAAACACTATCGAAATTCAAAGTTGGAAGATTAATTAGAGGAAAGACGGATTCTAATTCAATAATATTGCCATTGTTTTTACAGAATCTTGGCCCAACTTTTAGGTCCCAAATTTAAGTTTCATCAGATATATTGGTTTTGCCGGTCCATTGGCCATACACACAATTTTTTTAAGGATATTTTAAATTTTTAACTACTAATCTCTCCGTCCATCATATTTATTTATTTAATTTCATTTCGATATATTCACAAAATTCGTTCACTTTTCTTTTATAGATATGAACTCCACCCAAAAGTCAATACTTTTACCTACACTCAATTCAATTATTTACAAAAAAATCCACAAATGACCCATATTTTCCACTCACGTAATATATTTTATTATATATGTATCATTCTTCACTCACCTTACACTCATTATATTTATCAAAACTCATTCCGATAAAAGCTATGTCCGTGTATCAAAGACGGAGGGAGTATTACATTACACATTGGTGAATTTAATTTGGTAGACAACAGCTGTCCAGATGCATGGTTAAGTGCAGATTTATTTCATGTAGATATAGGAGACTACGTGCCGAAAGTGAGAGGATAAAATAAATATTCGGTTGGTGAAGTAATTTCAAAGAGGCGGCCTGTAATTTTGACTTTTGAGTATATCTATATTTTTATAGCTTAATGATCAAATCTATCACATTCTTTAGTGATTTTATTCAGTGTCATAGTTTTAAAAACTTATCAATTATGTCACAATTTTTTAAAATTTATAACAGTTTCTTATAGGAAGTTCTTGCGACGACATAACTCTAAAAAACAAAGACGTTTAAGGTTCAAATGTTAATGATAGGATACGGCCCAACTCCCATGCCCAAGCATTAGGCCCAACATAAATAAGTCTGATATGAAGTTCGGCCCATACGAGTCCGGCCCAATAGAGCTTCGAAACCAGTAGGAACGCAGAAGATTCGGTCATATCTGTGAGAATCCTAATTAGAGAGGAGATAGGATTCAAATCCTATCTTAGAATAGATCTCGGATTCGAGATCTAGGTTATCATAATCGTGTATAAATAGATGATAGATTAGACGGAAAAGATCATCTACACTTCTTGTAATCACTCCTCATATTTTCAATACACAAATACTATCTCCCCGTGGACGTAGATCTTATTCATAGATCGAACCACGTAAATCTACGGTGTTCTTGTGTGCATTTATTCCCTTACGAAATTAAGATCGATCACTGGCGCCGTCTGTGGGAACCGAAATTTTGTGTTTTCGATCAACTTTCATTTACAGGGAATCAATCACGACGATGTATACCAGAAGTCACGCATCCCGAGTCACCGTCGGCAACAACAGCAACAACGGCGGTCGGACACGCCGAGCTCACTGAAAAAGCCCGGTCCCGAATTGACCCCGAAGGGCATGTCCAAAGCCTCGACGAACGAGGGAATCCCATCCTGCATGAAGAAGCAGGATACCAAAGTGAAGGAGATCGCAGCAGCAACCAAGGAGAACCTCCAGCTCCCCAGATTAACCTTGACGACGCCGTCAAGGGGTTTCTTGAGAAAAACAAGGAGAGCTTCCTCCAATACCTCGGCCAAGCACAAGGTCGGCCACATCCCGAAGAAAGGAACGCCGAAGCCTCGTCTAAACACGAGGCACCGCGACGAGGTGGATCTCCTAGCATCCAAATCATGGCGCGAGGTCACCTCACTACCAAAACGAGTTCGGTCGGCGAACTCCGCCTCACTCTCCGAAGGTGGTTTCGACGGTGCGGAGGATAGTCACCCGTTCTCAAGCGAAATACTCGACACCCCTCCCAGACAAATATCGGTGCCGAGCATCACCCCTATGACGGATCGAGGACCCATGAACTTTCTCTCAGCTTCAAAGACAATATGATCAACCAACGCTCGGCACAATTCATATGTGCAAGCTCTTCCGGAATTACTAGTCGACAACGCCCGCGGTGGTTGACGGTCTACCCTCTGGGAGCATTGGTTCCTACCGCGATCTGATGAAGGCCTTCCATCGAAGGTTCTTCCAGAAGGCCGAGTCAAAAATGACTTCGGCACATCTCCTCACTTTGAGGCAAGATCGAAACGAGTCCATCAGCGACTTTATGACCGTGTTCAATAAAGAAAGCACGAAGGTCAGACGTGAACGACCTCCTCATCATCTCGACCTTCGAGCGGCATCCACCGGGGCTTTATATAAAGAGATCGTCTGGCACGAACCCCGTCGCCACGGAGCTATGGCGCATAGCCGATCGGTTCGCCAAGGCGGACGAAGCGATAGAATGAGCGCGAGGCGAGAAAAGGCGGATCCTCCGAGAAAGGACGAAGAGAAGAAGGACGAGGAGATCGTAGCCGCGCCGGCGAAGCACCTTGGAAAGAATATGCCGCCCCATAGAGTCCGAGGCTCGGACCGCGCAACACCTCGAGCGACCTCAATACACTCCTTTGACGGAAGGGCGTAAATCTCTGAACTCCACATGGATAAGTTCGAGAAACCTCGACCAATGATGCGGTGGGTGGCGTCGAACAAAGGACAAGTCTTGCTCCTTCCATGAAGATTACAGCACGACACGGAGGAGTGCCGAGACCTCATGGAGGATATCGAGGTGTTAGTATGGGACGGGTCCTTAGAAAATACAAAGGTCACGACCGACGAGCCGACAAGATGAGGCCCCTCAGCGAAGCGAGTAAAGGAGGAAGCGAGCAAGAAGGAATTGTGCCCTAACAAGAAGGCGAAGCACGGTGAAGGCGAAGAAGGAGACGATGAACCACAATATGACGGAGTCATCTCCACCATTACGGGCTCCCCATGAGTCACGAAGTCCTCCTGAAAGCCGAAGCCGAAGTCCACATACCGCGAACCGGTCAATAAGAGGCTCGGAAGGGACGAGCGACCACCTTCTCCGAAGACGACCCGTACTGCGATAGTGCCCCACTGTGATGCTACTGGTAATCCGGCGATGGTTGCAAAAAGTTGGTGAAAGCGTATACATCGGCGATGGCGCGTCGGTAAGCATCCTTTTAAGGAATGCTTCGATAAGTTAGGAGTAGAGGAGGCGCCTCGCGCGAGCACAGCTGCCACTCCAAGCTTCGTTCGGGGAGGAAACACGCCGGAAGGGATAATCGAGCCACCGTCACGGTGGGAAAGCTCGACAAGCTCCACCAAGGTGGTACATTTCTTCGTAGTGAAGGCCTACTACCGTATAACATCATACCGGGCGAGATTGGGTGAGCGCCGTAAAGCGGTATGCTCAACATACCACCGACGATGAAGATCCCCACAAAAGGGGTGTAGCCGTGATCAGGGGATCGAAGCGAGGCAAGGAATGCTTACAAGTCGCCTACGAGTGCGGGGCTCCAACCCAGCACCCATGTGCATAGCAACTAAAGAAACCCGAGGAGTTGGAAGTAAAGAGACAACGCCTATCTCGGCGACCAGTGGAAGAGGTCACGCTATACAAAGACGAGTCACTCAAGGTGGTCAAGATTGGCTTTACCGAGGCGATCAATTGAGAGAGAACAGGTTATCCAACTCACGAGGGAATTCGAGGCGTATTTGCTTGGTCCCTCGACATGACCGGGTCTCCAGGGTATCATCACCATAAGCTTAACATCGACCGAGCACAAAACCGGTTCGGCGGAAGCAGCGAATTTTGCGGTGAGTAACCAAGTCATCCATGACGAGGTAAATCAATTACTAAAAGCTCGCATATTGTTCGAAGTTAAATATCCGACATGAATAGCCAACCGGTGATGGTGAAGAAAGGAGGAGGGATGGCGAATGTGCGTTGACTACACCGACCTCGATAAACATTGCCCAAAGTTTCTATCCCCTTCCCAACATCGATAAGAAGGTCGACGCATTGGTCGGGTTCGAAGTCTTGGTTTCTGGACCTATATAAAGGGTATCATCAAGTCTTGATGGATGATGAAGATCTTTGCCAAGACACCTTTATTACTGAGACTTGGTCTTAGCATACGGAAAATGCCATTCGGACTTAGGAATGCGTGAGCTACCTATCAAAGAATGGTAGACAAAATATTCGACCCTACATAGGTCGGAATGTAGAGGTGTCGTCGACGACATCGTAGTAAAAGCATGGAGGAAGCCGCATGTGTCGCCGACCTCGGGATCGTCCTCGACACTACGAAAAGTCGACCTCAAACTGAACCCCAGTGCACATTTGCGGTTCGGTCGAGAAAATTCTTAGGATCTTTGGGTTTCACAAGAAGGGTTAAAAGCCAACCCATCCAAGGTTCAAACTATTCTAGAAATGAAGATGCGAAGACCATTCACGACGTGCATAAACCGACCGGGCTGCATAGCACTAAGCCGCTTTCTTTCAAAGGCATGACAAGCAGCTACCCTTCTTCAAGGTACTCAAAAGGCTCGGAGTTCTCTTGGAATGATACACATAAGTCCGCTTTGAAGATCTCAAAACTACCTCGCCAAACTTCCTACTCGTCTGTTCCGAAGAAGAGAGGTCCTTTCCTATACCTCGCCGCTCGACGAAAAAATAAATGCGGTCTTAGTGCGAGAGGAAGGACGTCGACTCGGTATACTTCATCACCGAGCATTAAAGGCCCGAAACAAGGTATCGACCTTTGAAGCTCGCCTAGCATTAGTAAATGCCGCAGGAGACTACGTCCATACTTCCATGCACATCCCATACAAGTCCTCACCGACCATCCACAGCGGCAAGTGTTGACGAAGCGGAAGCTTCGGGAGAATTGCGAAGTGGGCAATTGAACCGGGCGAACATGATATATCTTTACGCCCCGTCGAGCCATCAAGGTCTAGCCTTAGCGGACTTTCTTGCCGAGCTCACTTGGCGAGAAACGAAGCCCCGAGTCCGTGTCGGACAAAGCGAAGCCGAACCAATGGAGAAAACACAGGAGGATTTTGGCAAGTCTACGTTGATGGGGCTTCGAAAACGGGTATGGAGTCGGCATCTTGCTCCTTGGACGGATGGCAAGAGATCACATACGCACTTGTTCTCGTTCAAAATACGAACAACGAAGTAGAATATGAGGCTCGATCGCGGGACTTTGCTTAGCTCAAAGTCTTGATCTGACGATAAAGTTCATAGTGACTCTCAAGTCGTCAGTAAGCCACATGTTGGGGAAATGCGAGGCAAAAGGCGATGGGATGAAGAAATACCTCGAGAAAGCAAAAGCCTACAACAAACTTTCTCCCACTTCCGGATAATTCGCATCGAGGAGCAAAGCAGGCGGTGACATCTTAAGCAAATTGGTCTCGTCGTCAACAAGCCCGCCATGAGGAAGTTCAAACCGAAGCATAGATGATGCTAATGAAGGGCGAAGTCAGCGTAGTCTCGGCGAAGAGCCTGGTGGATGACTCCTATTCAAGAATACCGGAGAAAGGCGAACCGCCCCATGATAAGCTCGAAGCGGGAGGATCTGAATAAATCTTTGCGATATGTACTAGAGCGGGGAGTTCTCTACAGGAAATCATACCTCCAGCCTCTCCTAAGATGCTTGGGTCCGAACCGAGCTGATTACATACTACGGAAGTGTACGAAGGATCATGCGGAAGTCACATCGGACCCTGAGCCTTGTCAAAGAAAGTCATGCGATGGGGATACTATTGGCCGACAATGTTAGGACTCACTCAACCTTGTGAAAAGGTGTCCAAGTGTCAAATTCATGGGAGCGTGCAAGGCTACCGCAGACCGACCTCGCCTCCGCATAAAGCCCTCGCCATTTATGCGATGGGGATCGACATCGAGGCCTTTCTCGCAAAGCGCCGGGTAACTTCAATTCGATTGTCACGATTGACTACTTCACGAAGTGGGTAGAAGCTGAACCCTTGGCGAAGATCACAAGCAAAACGCCCCCAACCGTGCGGAAGAACATAGTATGTCGATTCGGCATCCTCATATCCTTCTTTGGATAATGGGACACAATTCATCGATAAGATATTCAAAATTGGTGTCAAGAGATTCGGATCCAACAAAAGTTCACCTCGATCGCCCATCCTCAAGCAAATGGTCGATCAAGTCACCAACAGACGATTGTGAAGGTCTCAAAACCCGCTTGACCGAGCTAAGGGTCTGGGTGGAAAATTTACCACAAGTCTTATGGTCATACCGAACAACACCTCGGACGGCGAACGGAGAAACGCCTGATCGGCATATGGAACCGGCGGTAATCCTGCAAATCGGAATCACGAGGTCCCCACCATTCACTTCTCATGAAGCAAATGGGGAAAATCTACGAGTGATCTAGATGCGCTCGAGAAGAAAAGAGACCTCGCCTACATCAAGGTAGCTCGGTACAAACAACAAGTAGCTCGGTATTACAACCGGTGTGTCAAGTCCCGACGTTCGAGTGGCGACCTCGTGCTCGAGAAATAATGAAGTCGATAAAGCCGCAAAGCTCGCAAACTGGAAGCCACATGGGAAGGACCTTCAAGGTCAAAGAAGTCCTCGGAAAATGAGCCTATAAGCTCGCCCATTTGTCCAGGTGAGCAAATACCAACACATGGCACATCATTCATTTGAAGAGATATTTTGCATAAGTGTCGAAAGTTGAGTCTTGTTAGATCTCGAGTCTGTTAAGTCGAGTCCGTGTCTTGTCGTCTTGTTCCATTATCTTTTATCAATAAAAATCTTTTTTTCTCTATCTATTTTATTGTCTTGCATGTTTTATTTGTCACTTATGCATATAACTCTTATAAAGCGAACTATACCTCTTCGAGAGGACGAACTATACCCCGACGGAGGACGGACTACCTTTGTTTAAAGCGAGGCGAACTATAAACGTGCGTAAGGGGACCACCCCTCCCGATAAAACTTGGCAAAACAGGAACCCATACCTTCGTACGAGAAAGGATACCCTCGTTTATTTCGAGGACGGATACCTTCGTACGAGGACGAACTACCCTCGTTTATTTCGAGGAAGCTTCGTATGAGGGCGGATACCTTCGTTTATTTCGAGGGCGGATACCTTCATACGAGGATGAACTACCTCGTTTATTTCGAGGAAGCTTAAATGCGAGGACGGATACCTTCGTTTATTTCGAGGACGGATACCTTCGTACGAAGACAAACTACCTTGGTTTACGGCAAGAACGAGCTATCTTCGCCTAAACAAGGACGACCCACCTTCTTATTGGTTACGGTAATTAAAGACAAGTGTTCTCGAAGAGTCAACACAAGGCAAAAATAAATTTTATTTCAAAATATACAGTTTGTACATCACGAGGACGAAGAGGGTCCGGGATGCCGGGAAAAGCTGAGCCAATCCCTAGCAAAATCGGGATTCAACAGAGCATCTATACTAATCCTACCTCTACCTCATCCCCGATCTACGCTATGAGCCCTGCCAGCTCGACTTCGACCACTTGACGATGCAGCCCTGCTAGAACGACCTCGGCCGCTCGATGACGACCGACTTCGGCTCCTGAGGATCCACGTCGCTCTTGGGCCATATTGCGTCTCTCTTGAGCTCGCCACTCCGGATCGTCAAAATTCGGAACATTTATTGTAGTACGGGCAGGTGAGGCGTCCCATGAGAAGAAGAGACCCGAGTATCCGTCGAGCGATTCTTCGATTTGGGTTGACGAGCAATGATCTTGTATATGCCTCCAGTCTTTTCAATTGCGAACGCTCAAGTGAGCGCGAGATTTCTTGCCATACTCACACCTGCACCCAGACAATGACGCGCAGCCTCAACAACCTTTGCTTCGACCTCGTGAATGGTCATCCCACCACTTCGGTGGATGACTTCCTCACTCTGAGTGCTCTTGACTATGGTTCTAGCCCTCCTTCGCAATCTCGGACTTCTCCTCCAACTCAGGCGAGCACGAGGCTCGTCCACGGCTCTCCGGCAGCCCTAAGCTTCAGATCAACCTCGCACGCACATGGTCTAGCTTCCCTCAAACGGAGGAGTTCGATCTCTTTTGATTCAATAGCCCACGTCAAAACCGCGATGTGATTTAACGAGGGAAGCATCGGGCATTTCGTGAGAAGGCGGACAAAAGCAAACAAGAAGGCAAGTCTCTTGGTGAAAACAAATTTTATTAAGGCCTCGAGGCGTAATATTGTGCTCAAGTACAAAAAAAAAAAAAAATATTTTAAGGATCAACTGACCCCGCCATCAGCTCCGAGCTGCATCTCCTCGTTGCCAACCCCGCCTGCCTCAACTTCGGTCGTCGACACCTCGGCCTCCTTCTCAGCTTCGGCGGCCGCCACCTCGGCCTCTTTCTCATCTTCGGCCGTCGACACCTCGGCCTCCTTCTCAGCTTCGACCGCCGACACCTCGGCCTTCTTATGAGCTTCAGCGGCCGCCACCTCGGCCTCCGGCTCCTTACTCAGCTCGGCCATGATAGCTTCGGAAAGGGGATCTCGATCCACCGAGCAAGCACGGACAGACTCGGCAATCGCCAGAGTCGGGACGAGGCCGACTACGAATGATAGGCGTGCTCTTGGCACGCCAGACAAGGAGACCAACGTAAGACCGCACCAGAGCGTCAGTCTCCACGACCTCGTATCCATACTTAGTTTTATCTAAGTCGATAGTCATCGGCGACGTCATCCAATGTGTCGGACACCGCCTCTTATTTAGCGACTCGGCCATCTTGTTCGCCGGCCGGAGAACTTCCGAGACAAAAGTTTCTCGGTGTGGCGAGAAGCTCCCCTCAGGAAGCCGTTGCCTCGGCTTCCTCACCGCCCGCTTCGCTGGCTCTCAATCCGACCTTGCCGCCTCGGCGGCCGTTCGCCTTCAAAGGTTATCTCGGCCGACGCTCCGCCTGCTGACCTCAACCCCGGCCGGACCTTCTCCACCACGGCCAAAGCTTGGCCTCCTCTCGCCGCAACCCGAGCCTTCTCCTCCGCCTCGATCGCATCCTCCACAAGACGGGTCTTCCTCCGGCTCTCGGACGTGGCGAGCCAAATGCTCAAAATGAGCCACAAGATCATTCGGATGCCCGACAACAAGCTCGGACACCGCATCAATTGAACCTTTACGCCCCTCGGTCCCCCGTAATAAAGCTAACAACATCAAGCAAAGCCTCAACACTGGCGGAAAAAGTACAAAGACAAGTGCATTACACCGAAAAGGCGGACGTGCGACCCGGTGCCAAGGATCGTGCAATCGTCGCCGCCGTCGGCGGGAGGACGACGCTTCTTTTCTCGGAGCGGGAGGTGCGGCGGAGGCGATTTAATGCTTCGCTTGAGGCGACGAAGTCTTCGGCCGAGGCGACGAACGCTCCGGCTGAGGCGAGGTCGCAGTCTTCTCAGCCCTCTTGGGGGTGACCTCGGCGAGTCTTCGCCGCCTTCTTGGGCTGTGGCCTCGGACTCCGACCCTTTCTTCCTCGAGGACACGAATTCCATTACGTAAATAACAAATGTCAAGTCAATACAGAGCAACACAAAATATTATGACACTAAAGCTAAGTGCGTGGCCTCACCGCCGTAGGCTCGTCTGCAGCAGTAGGTCATGGGGCTCACCCATGACCGCTAGTTCGCCTCGGAGAAGACTTCACAACCGGGATAACCCGTCCGGATATATCTCCACATCACCAAGCAATCCCTAATGGCTACATCACCAACCTCTCACGCCCAAGCGGTCGTAGAACCATCAAACCGCGGAAGAAGTACTTTCGCGGTTTTGATATCTTCGACTGTTTTATTTTAAATTACGACGGGGTGATAAGTAATACCACCCCGCACTAAATTAAAGGCTAAAAATCTAAGGATGAGCCCCAGACTCAACGGGCGATTATGCCTATGTGCATATATACCAAGGCCCGTCGGTGTGAAAAGAGTTCGGTGTTATTTGGGCAAAGGGGATAGCAAAAAGCTGTTGTAACTCAACAAACACGGAAGGATAAGGAAGACGAAGACCGCACTTAAGGCTGTCCTCGTATACTGTTACAAAACCATACGGAGGAAGGCTAGCCCTATCCCCCGGACGAGGGGCAATTAACCCAGCGGACTCCGGAACAAAAAATTTAGAGGCAAGCTCTAATATCGAAGGAATTGTCAAAACAGAAGAAAACGAAGAAACCTTTCCTAAATCATAATAAGGAGGATATTCTAATCTACACAAGGTAGGTTGGGGGGAACCAAGATGATAAATTTCAAAATCCACCGGAGAATCCGGTGGTGACACAGACACGATACGACGTTCAGGGCCGTGAGAATCAGACGAAGGTGACGAAGATGAGGAAGCCATAACTTACTAGTTTTAAATTCGAGGAAGATAGCATTGAAACTTGCGAGAAGGATAATGGCGACAGAAGAATCTCTGGAACACAAGAGGTTTCTGAATTTTTTGAATATTGAAATGTTTAAGTGATAGGCTTAAAGGCGCGATCGCGGAAGTTATTCTCCCAATATGCGCTTTATCGGGAATCCAACAATTGCTACATTAAATGCGCATTAAATGCTATGAGGCATCCAGCGTTGATCCCGGCTTCACGCCCATAAAGGCGGACGACCCAAACACCTCGGCATAACGCCTCGTTAGGCGGAAGCCAAAGACCTCGGCATAACGCCTCGTCGGTGAAACCGATCAAAACCTGGGCATAACGCCTCGTCAGCGGTTACCAAAGACCTCGGCATAGCGCCTCGTCGGTGTTACCAAAGACCTCGCATAACGCCCGTCGGAAGTCGATCAATAACCTCGCATAAAGCCTCGCCAAGTGAAGCCCATCCAAAGACATCGGTAGCAAAGACTAATCAAGTCAAGCCGACAAAATACGAAGTCAATATACAAGGATAACTACCAGATCGACCATGCTCCACTCCGTCGCGGACACATCTATGGTAAATATCCCCAAACCCATCGCGACCTCGCTGCGTCTTTTTGGGGGATATGATGGGATACGCCCAACTCCTGTGCCCAACATAAATAAGCTCGATATGAGCTCGGCCCATACGAGTCCGCCCAAGAGAGCTTCGAACCAAGTGGAACGCAGAAGATTCGGTCATATCGTGAGAATCCTAATTAGAGAGGAGATAGATTCAAATCCTATCTTAGAATAGATCTCGATTCGAGATCTAGGTTATCATAATCGTGTATAAATAGAGGATAGATTAGACGGAAGAGATCATCTACACTTCTTGTAATCACTCCTCATATTTTCAATACACAAATACTATCTCTCCCTGTGGACGTAGATCTTATTCATAGATCGAACCACGTAAATCTTTGGTGTTCTTGCGTGCATTTATTTCCCTTACGAAATTAAGATCGATCAGTTAATATCCACATATGCAACTTATTTTATTGAAAAAACTAAAAGATCATTCTCTAGCACGCCATGTTATGTTTCGATCATCGGAAGAAAAATTTCTATGATAAAATGGATACAAAATGAAAAGTTGAAGAGGAAATTAATAATAAGTTTCAAGAGTTGAGATAGAAATTTTGATGAAATCACTAAAATTTGGGATATAGTTGATCGTTATCCTTTTTTTATTAAAATGGTGCTCAGTATTGTGCATTTAAAATGTTACACCACGTGTATTCTGACATAATAAATACTTATATATTACAAATTAATAAAATATGAACTGTCATACAAAATATAATACACGTGACAAAGATTATATACCGTCTAAAACTGCTCATGTTATATCCATCGCGTCAAAATAATTTATTCTATAAGTTAGACTCTGTTTATGTGAGGGTTTTCAATTAATATTGTGTGAAGTAACAATACAAAAATTTGTGGAAAGAAGTACTCTTGTTTCTTTTGTTCTGTGTTACAAGGATAAATCACACCTAATATTTAGGTGTATATATGTTCTAGGTAAATTTTATTATGTGTAGTAACCCAAAACTCTTTAAGTCTTAATTAGACCTTAATTAAGGATAATTAGGGGCTTAAAAAGTATTTATTTCTTAAGAATTTATAAAGAAGTGTAAAATAGATTATTTAATGATAGAAATTGATTAATTCTTAATCGAAGAAATAGAAAGTTGAGGATGTAGAGATTATTTAGAAATGAGTTCTATTATGATCAAATGTGAGAATTTTGATTATTATTGTGTGTTTTAATGAAAAATGTCATTTGATAGAAAATGTGTTAATAAATGTATTAATTATTTCTATGTGAGAAATTTCTTATAAAATGAGATGAATTACTTTTTTTAAAAAAGCTATTAAATAGCTTGAATAAATTTATTTTACTATTAATTAGTGATAAAGAAATTATTGTTATCAATTTTCGAAATTAAAGAAATGATGCATAAATAATTGAATTTTTATACATGAAAGAATTTAATTTATGGTTAAATGAATTTAATTTCAATCATGAATATTAATTGTTTTGAATTTTAATAATTATTAGAAATATAATTTTACCTATTAAAGTATATTAAGGTATAGTATTAGTAATTTTGGAGGTGTATTTATAATTTTTAGAAATTTGTGTCTAATGTTAATGAAATGGATACAAAATTACATTTAAATGCAAATAAACTTTCTAGAATTTTATAATTAACATAAGATCTTCATCTTCCTCATTTCTCCTCAAAATTTTCGGCCATCACACACTAACACACACCAAAAATTTTATTTTCAATTTAAATCCATATTTAAGTGGGAAATTAGTGGAATTTCACTCCAAGCAAGGTAATTACTTGATTTAACCTAAGTTTTTATGATTTAAATTGATATATATGATGTTCTATAATCCTATAATTTTCGAAAATTATGAAGAGTAGATTATGGTTGATTTGTTTAAATTTTATTATGTTTATTGATTTAATTGTGATTATGAAGTATAAATAACATGTTCTATGGATTTAATTCTTTCATTTACAAAAGTTGATGAATTAAAGTTTTGAATGTAAACCCTAAATTTTGTATGTGAAGCATATGTTATGATTTAATTGAATTGAGCTTGGATATATGTTTAGAAATAGAAATAAACAACTTATGATTAAAGAAATAGAAATTAAAACATGTGTATAAAAAAATACTAAAATTTTCGAAAAACTAAGGGTGATAGGAACTTAAGGATTTTGATGTTATTTGATCAAATTGACATGATATTTGAGCTTTAGGATATATGTAATGCATGATATGAATTTATAAGAATTTAATTCATGCATATGAATAAAGTTGAAATTTTAGAAAATGAAGGGATGTTTTAACTATGATTTCTTGATTTTATTTGATGTATTTGATATGATTTTTGAGATCTAGGATAAAAATAATGCTTAAGTTGAATTTATGAGAATTTTTGAACATAAGTATTAAAAGTTGAAAAATTAAAGTTTAGTGCAAAGTTATGATTTTATGTGATAAACTTGATCAAGATTTAAATGGATCATGGATTAATGATAATTGATACTAAATGAATATAATTATGAGATATTTGATATTAAATGTATTTTAGATGGTAAAACTGTTGAAATTCTTTATATATGTAGTTGAAGGGCATTAGACGATCAAAGTGTAAATGAATGAATTTAATCTTGTTTTAAGTTCCTAAATGCATATTTAAGTATATGGTGATGATATTGGGGAGCTTGGGATGAAATTGGATGAGTTTGGATTAATTGGGCTATTCATATTATAAACGTTACTCTGCCGAAATTTCGGTAGAGATTGTTTATTAATAAAACGTTTGAAATTGTAATTGGTAAACTATTGATAAGTAGTTAAATGAATAAGGAAGGTTACTAAATTCAATAATAATTTTATGTTACAAGGATCAAGTGGGGCAAGAAAGGACGTGAAGGAAGAAACGTTAGAAAAAGTTGAATAAAGGGTAACAACTATCCAGGTGGGCATTTCTTAACTATCTTTTAATGAGCGCTCAATAATTGTTCATTTTCTCAAAATAGATTGTGCATGTTTTTGAGTTGACTTGCCTATTTTAGCATATGCATTATGCCTATCTACGAGATTATAGACGACGTCGGGCTTGTCTTTGGATGAGCTCCAAGACAGTCGTGTGTACACAAGGACGATCGGGGAGCCCCGGGACCGATCATGGTATTGAGAGGGCTCACCTCTCGATACCTAGAAAGAACGTAGATATGGTATCCGTGAGCGGGGAGCTCACGGACCGACACGGAAAGATTGCCGCATAGCATGAGATAGAATGATAAGAAGCATGCATCATGAAATGTTTTATACGTAAAAAAGTTAGCATGTGTTATTTTACTAAAACCCCGTGTTAGAAAAATAAGTGCAAGTCAATTATGCTTTATGGCGGTGCCCACCGAGTACTTTCGATTGCTCACGCCTCGCATATGTTTTCCTATATCGGAGTTAAGCGAGGAGATGGCAGAGAAAGGACAACGAGCTAGGATTTTGATCTTGTATATATATATTTTGTCATGCAGAGAATTTTGTCTCCATACATAATTCTCACCACCCTATCTGTTGTGCATACTACGAATTGTTAATGTTGATACCGATATGATACTATCAAACTTGAATGTCTTTGAAACGGTATATTTTGATATGTATAAATATGTTGATTGTTGATGATGTCCTTGTTGGAGGTCGGGAATTGATTCATTGATTATTGATGTTCGTTGGTATTTTGGGCTATCCTATTTCAAACGAAACTCTGATGAAATTTTTATAAAACCTTGGCAACCTTGACATTTGAGTTATCCCTATTGAGAAATCATGATTCAAATAGTCCCATAGTCATAGCTTGTCTATTTAATTGGCTAATTAATTAGGTAATTAATGATAATTACTTGATTAATTAGTTAATTAAGTAGGCGGGTCGTGACAGAGTGGTATCAGAGCAGTGTTTGGCTCTGTGCCTGTTGGCTTATTTAGCCCACCCACTATTTGAAAACCTCGAGTCCTAAAAGTTGAAGAATATGGTAATGCTCATGATCCAACTCCGCCTCCATTTTAGCGGGTAAGATAATTTTAATATTTTAAAGATTTAATGTAAGTGATGAATGAAATGTTAAGATGGACTATTATGGAATGGCTAAGTATATATATTTGCTATACTTCTTTTCTCAAGTTATAAATTTTATAAGAGGATGGCGAGAACTTGAATAACTTCAAAGAAGTTTATACGCTAGACTTCACAAATAGGAAAAGCAGTGATGGTTATAAATACAAGGCTCCTATTTAGGATATAGATCCGTGATTAAGTGTGGAATGTAGTTAGAAGGTATGGTGTAGTAGATTAAGATAGTCGCTTCTTGATTAGTGCGGGGCTCGCCTCTTAGATGTGTGGATGAGCCTCGGAGGTTGCCTAGATTTTGATTGTCCAGAACTAGAGGATTTCATAAGTCTAGTACGGGAACAGTCTCGTATATTCAATATTTCTCCTGTTAGTTAAATTATTCTTTCAACTCAGTTATGTTGATATTTATCGTGAATTAGATGATATTCTAGTTTTCTTTTTTAGACCCTAAATGAACTTGAAAGTGTTAAATTGGAGTTGAAAATGTAAATGAGATCCGCTTGTTTGGTCTCGATTACCTTCGGATTATTTGTTGATTGTATAGAATCCGACTAAGTTCTTTGGATATGGATCTGTATGATCATTCTTTGTATAAGAACCCTTCCATTTGAATTTTTTTTTTCTACTTGAGGTGATAATAACTTTCCTACTGTTCCGATACTTGAAATAGAAAATTTGTACTCAATGGGCACCTCTACCTTTCACCTTTATCCACCCGGAATTGACTTTGTCGGGAAGGCAGCAACACTTCTGGAGAGGTAGCACACCCCATCTTAGGTATTCCAGTAGTTTCAGAAGAGTTAATAGAAATATTAGATGTATGATATCAAAGTGGTGTGTAGGTATTAAAGCAGGAAGGTCGGCCCTAGATATTCCTTAAAAATAATTTTGTTTTGCCTTGTATCCTTTAGAAGGGTGTGAATTTTAATGAGCTGTTATCCATTCTTGCTTTAATTACTTTTATGCTTAACCATTTGATTGTAACCCTAATTGTGAAAATGTTGTTTCCTCACGTATTGCTATCCTATTAAACATTGTGAAAATTTCCTATTTTATTTAAATTATAGAATGCCTCCAAGAAGAAGAAGAATTGAATCGATTTCAATGGAAGCTCAACAAAGTGCTACAACCCCATCAATTGAACATGCCCTTCACCCCTGGACTTGCAAGAAAAATTTCAATTATTCCTCAAATGTAATCCACCAACTTTCACCTGGTGGCGATCCTCAAGCGTAAGAGTGGGTCGATCTGAGAAAAGATTTTCGATTTTTAGAATGTTCGGATCAAGAGTGTCTTCGTGTGTAGGATTTCTTCTCAAGGGACCGGTGATTATTGGTGGGAATCTCGCGAGAAAACATTTCTCGCTGACCAGTTAGAAAGCTTAACATGGGAAAGATTTAAAGAAGAGTTGTATGTGAAGTTTATTCCTCGCAGCTACCGGAAGGTAGGAGATCGAATTTATGAATTTGAGCGTGGTTCTAAGACGGTAGCGAATATGATGTGGAATTTTGTGCCTTAGCACGGTATGCACCGTACAAAGTGGAGTCGATGAGAAAATGGTCGAGCTGTTTGCTCAGACTCGACAAGAAATTAGGGTCGTGTTAGCTGCACAACCTTCCTCGACGTATCTCAAACGCTAAATCGGCGTTGGATATGGAAATGGGCTGCAAGGTGAAAAGTCCGAGCCACTGTCTCAACTCGCACTCAACTTTCCTCAATCTGGACCCAGAGGGTAGATTCAAAGGAAAAGAAGGTGGGAAGATAAGAGTTTTGCAAGAAAGAAGCCTTTCGGAGGCTTGGTCAATCGTCGAAAGGTCATTTCGACCACCATCCCAAGGATTTCCTCAACCTCCTCGCGCCAATTTAGAGTGCCGATATGTTCCCAAATGTGGAAAAGCTCATTCGGGGATCCATCGTTTGGGAAACAATACTTGTTACACTTGCGGACAATTCGCCACTACTCTTTAATTGTCCAAATCGTGCTAAAATGCCGGAAATAGTGGACGAAAAACTTCTTCCAAACCCACCCAACCTCTCGAAAGCAATTCTTTGGATATTCTTCTCAACCTCAATCTCAAGCACTGCAATCTTCCGTACCATTGGTTGGGATAACACCCAAGTCGATTCAACCTCAATCCTTTCAGTATAGACTCCTGAGCTTATGCTATCCATCGAAGCAACTCAAGAGAACTCAGAAATTTGACGGTATGGGACGTCGAATGGTGTACCTATTCTTATTCTTTTCGATCTTGGAGCCTCGCATTCATTTATTTCATCCGCATGTGTAATTGCTTTTGAGCTTCCCATAAAGCAAGTGAATCGAATTTTAATGTGTTTACCCATTTAGGCGGTCGACTTTAGTTAATCAGTATGTCTAACTTAGAATTTGAGTTAGGATCCCTAAAGCTAAAAGTCTGAATCGTTGCGTTTATTGCCGGCTGAGGGATGTAGACTTGATCCTGGGATGGATTGGTTGACTAAAATTTTGCTAAAATTCATTGTGAAAAAGGGAGATAGCCTTTCAACCACCGAAAAGAATCCACTTGTTTCTATGGGATACATGAAAAGAAGAGATGGATTCCATAGTATACGCTGCGAGATGGAGAAGATGATAAGATGCTTAAGAAAATCAGGTTTATCTAGTATACCGAATGAAAAGGATAAAATGGAAAAGAAAATAGAAGAGGTACATGTGGTAAGAGAATATTTAGATGTTTTTAGGAGAAATTGTCGACTTACACCGAATAAGCGATTAGATTTTGCGATAGATCTTGAACCTGGATCGGCACCTGTGTCGAAAGCTCCTTATCGAATGGCACCAAAGGAACTTCAAGAGTTGAAAGTTCAGTTACAAGAACTTTTAGACATGGGTTTTATTCGACCCAGTGCATCGCCATGGGGAGCACCGGTCCTTTTTGTCAAGAAGAAAGATGGTACCTTAAGGATGTGCATTGATTATAGGGAGTTGAATAAATTGACATTAAAGAATAAGTATCCTCTCCTCGAATAGATGACTTGTTCGATCAACTTAGAAGCTCGTGTGTTCTCAAAGATCGACACGAGATCCGGATATCATCGGTTGAAGGTTAAATTAGAAGATATACCTAAGACGACTTTTCGGACGAGATATGGTCACTCTGAATTTGTGGTAATGCCATTCGGGTTGACAAATGCTCCGACTATATTCATGGACTTGATGAATCGAGTATTCCATGAATACCTTGATAAGTTCGTTTAGTATTTATTGATGATATTCTAATTTATTCAAAAGCGAGTGGAACATGAAATGCGTTTAAGAATGGTGCTAGAAAAGTTGAGGCGGAAAAGTTATACGCCAAGTTCAAGAATGTGAATTACGCCCAAGAAGTGAATTTTCTTGGCCACATCGTTTGTGGAAGGAATTAAAGTTGATCAGGCAAAGTGCAAGCGGTCTTAGAATGGAAGACCCCATCGACCCGAGCGAGATTCGCAGCTTCTTAGGCTAGCAGGATATTACGTAAGATTCGTTGAAGGATTTTCAAAATTGCTGACCTATGACCCAACCGCTATGGAAGGGAGTGAAGTTTCGATGGACTCAAGAATGTGAAAATAGCTTCAAGGAACTCGAGGACAAACCGACTTCGCACCAAGATTGATAATACGGATCGATAAAAGTACACTCTTTATACGATCGTCGAAGAAAGGAATCGGAGGTGTCTTAATGCAAAATGGAAAAGTAATCGCACGTCTCTCGCCGATTAAGACCTCATGAGCTTAATTATCCCACATGACTTGGAGTTAGCCGTCAGTGCACGCATTAAAGATTTGGAGACATTATCTCAGATGGATCAAAATGTGAGATCTATCTGATCACAAAAGTCTCAAGTATTTCTTGAACAAAAGGATCTAAATATGCGACAACGAAGATGGCTAGAATTGGTTAAAGATTATGATTGCGAAATTAAGTACCATCCGGGAAAAGCAAATGTTGTCGCCGATCGTTGTTTAAAAAGTCGGGAAAGATTAGGACATCTCTAAGCGAAAATGATGAATTGATTCGTGATTTCGAAAAGATGAGGTTGGAGATAATATTACCTCCACAGACTATTCGAGGTATCATCGCAACGTTAGTTGTTGTACCGGACTTGAGGGCTCGAATAATTGAAGCGCATCGATATGATGATCAACTCGAGAAGTTACGAATGAAAATCCGAACAGGAGAACTATCGGGCTACAGAGAAGCTGAAGATAATGCGATTATGTTAGGAAATCGATTTACGTGCCCAATGATATGAAGCTAAAGATGAGATTATGAGCGAAGCTCATAATGCTCCATATTCTACTCATCACAGGAACACCAAGATGTACATGAGATCCGAAGCGACATTTAAATGCGGGCAGAATGAAAGAGAAATAGCATCTTTTGTCGAGCGATGTTGGCATGCCAACAAGTTAAAGCACTCCATCGAGACCACATGGAAAGTTGCATCCTCCGGAAATTCCGAGTGGAAATGGGATCATGTAGCAATGGACTTTGTGACGGATTGCCCAAGTCAAAACGTGGAAACACATCGATTTGGGTAATAGTTGATCGATTAACGAAGAGTGCTCACTTTATTCGATCCTGTTACTTATGGGCAGATAAATTGGCACAAATATATATACGAAATAGTGCGATTGCATGGAGTGCCGATTTCGATTACCGGATCGCGACACCAAGTTCACCTCACGGTTTTGGATGAGTTTTCAAAAGAATTAGGTACTAAATTGAACTTTAGTACTGACATTCCACCCACAAACCGATGGTCAAACAGAAAGAACTATCCGACGCTAGAAGATATGCTTAGAACAGTGGTGTTAGATAGAGGTGATCAATGGGAACAAGCCATGCCGTTGGTTGAATTCGCATATAACAATAGTTATCGCCACGATTCAAATGGCGCCATACTGAGCTTTATATGGCAAAAGTGCATCACCCTCTATTGGGATGAAGTCGGAGAAAGAAAAGTTCTAGGCGGAGGCGATAGAAGAAATGATTGATTGTGAAGCAAATCGGGAAAAGGATGCAAGAAGCTCAAGATAGATGTAAATCTTATGCGATAACCGTCGATCTGAATTGAAATTTGATGCAGGAGATAAAGTTTTCCTAAAAGTCTCGCCAACCAAAGGAGTTCACCGCTTCGGAATTAAAGGAAAACTTAAGCCAAGATTTATTGGTCCTTATGAAATTATAGAAAAAGTGGGACCAGTTGCTTACCGACTAGCTCTACCGCTCAGTTTCGGTAATATTCATGACGTATTCCATGTGTCCCAGCTCAGGAAATATATCTATGATCCTAAGCATATAATACATCA
This sequence comes from Salvia rosmarinus, assembly GCA_036937905.1. Taxonomy (NCBI): domain Eukaryota; kingdom Viridiplantae; phylum Streptophyta; class Magnoliopsida; order Lamiales; family Lamiaceae; genus Salvia; species Salvia rosmarinus. The sequence continues at coordinate 42,419,640 of CM072818.1, read as the reverse complement.
AGAGGAAATTATTCTTGAACCAGACTTGAGCTATGAAGAAAGACCGAATGCATTTTAGAGCGAAAAGAGCGAAGCTAAGGAATAAGTCCATTCCTTAGTAAAAGTCGATGGAGTCGCCATGGTGCAGAAGAAGCAACACGGGAATTAGAAGATCGGATGAAAGAAAGATATCGTAATTATTTTCTAAGGTACGAAATTTCGAGGACGAAATTTTTTTAAGGAGGAATGTAGTAACAAAATCTTTAAGTCTTAATTAGACCTTAATTAAGGATAATTAGGGCTTAAAAGTATTTATTTCTTAAGAATTTATAAAGAAGTGTAAAATAGATTATTTAATGATAGAAATTCGATTAATTCTTAATCGAAGAAATAGAAAGTTGAGGATGTAGAGATTATTTAGAAATGAGTTCTATTATGATCAAATGTGAGAATTTTGATTATTATTGTGTGTTTTAATGAAAAATGTCATTTGATAGAAAAGGTGTTAATAAATGTATTAATTATTTCTATGTGAGAAATTTCTTATAAAATGAGATGAATTAATTTTTAAAAAGCTATTAAATAGCTTGAATAAATTTATTTTACTATTAATTAGTGATAAAGAAATTATTGTTATCAATTTTCGAAATTAAAGAAATGATGCATAAATAATTGAATTTTTATACATGAAAGAATTTAATTTATGGTTAAATGAGTTTAATTTCAATCATGAATACTAATTGTTTTGAATTTTAATAATTATTAGAAATATAATTTTACCTATTAAAGTATATTAAGGTATAGTATTAGTAATTTTGGAGGTGTATTTATAATTTTAGAAATTTGTGTCTAATGTTAATGAAATGAATACAAAATTACATTTAAATGCAAATAAACTTTCTAGAATTTTATAATTAACATAAGATCTTCATCTTCCTCATTTCTCCTCAAAATTTTCGCCATCACACACTAACACACACCAAAAATTTTATTTTCAATTTAAATCCATATTTAAGTGGAAAATTAGTGGAATTTCACTCCAAGCAAGGTAATTACTTGATTTAACCTAAGTTTTCTGATTTAAATTGATATATATGATGTTCTATAATCCTATAATTTTGAAAATTATGAAGAGTAGATTATGGTTGATTTGTTTAAATTTTATTATGTTTATTGATTTAATTGTGATTATGAAGTATAAATAACATGTTCTATGGATTTAATTCTTTCATTTACAAAAGTTGATGAATTAAAGTTTTGAATGTAAACCCTAAATTTTGTATGTGAAGCATATGTTATGATTTAATTGAATTGAGCTTGGATATATGTTTAGAAATAGAAATAAACAACTTATGATTAAAGAAATAGAAATTAAAACATGTGTATAAAAAATACTAAAATTTTAGAAAAACTAAGGGTGATAGGAACTTAAGGATTTTGATGTTATTTGATCAAATTGACATGATATTTGAGCTTTAGGATATATGTAATGCATGATATGAATTTATAAAATTTAATTCATGCATATGAATAAAGTTGAAATTTTCGAAAATGAAGGGATGTTTTGAACTATGATTTCTTGATTTTATTTGATGTATTTGATATGATTTTTGAGATCTAGGATAAAAATAATGCTTAAGTTGAATTTATGAGAATTTTGAACATAAGTATTAAAAGTTGAAAAATTAAAGTTTAGTGCAAAGTTATGATTTTATGTGATAAACTTGATCAAGATTTAAATGGATCATGGATTAATGATAATTGATACTAAATGAATATAATTATGAGATATTTGATATTAAATGTATTTTAGATGGTAAAACTGTTGAAATTCTTTATATATGTAGTTGAAGGGCATTAGGCGATCAAAGTGTAAATGAATGAATTTAATCTTGTTTTAAGTTCCTAAATGCATATTTAAGTATATGGTGATGATATTGGGGAGCTTGGGATGAAATTGGATGAGTTTGGATTAATTGGGCTATTCATATTATAAGCGTTACTCTGTAGAAATTTCGGTGAGATTGTTTATTAATAAACGTTTGAAATTGTAATTGGTAAACTATTGATAAGTAGTTAAATGAATAAGGAAGGTTACTAAATTCAATAATAATTTTATGTTACAAGGATCAAGTGGGGCAAGAAAGGACGTGAAGGAAGAAACGTTAGAAAAAGTTGAATAAAGGGTAACAACTATCCAGGTGGGCATTTCTTAACTATCTTTTAATGAGCGCTCAATAATTGTTCATTTTCTCAAAATAAATGTGCATGTTTTTGAGTTGACTTGCCTATTTTAGCATATGCATTATGCCTATCTACGAGATTATAGACGACGTCGGGCTTGTGCTGGATGAGCTCCCAGTACGAGTCGTGTGTACACAAGGATGATCGGGGAGCCCTCGGGACCGATCATGGTATTGAGAGGGAGGCCTACCTCTTGATACCTAGAAAGAAACGTAGATATGGTATCCGTGAATGGGAGCCTACGGACCGACACGGAAAGATGCCGGCATAGCATGAGATAGAATGATAGAAGCATGCATCATGAAATGTTTTATATGTAAAAGCTAGCACGAGTTATTTTACTAAAACCCCGTGTTAGAAAAATAAGTGCAAGTCGATTATGCTTTATGGCGGTGCCCATCGAGTACTTTTCAAGCTCTCGCCACGCATATGTTTTCCTATATGCGAGGTTAAGCGAGGAGATGGCGGCGAGAAAGGACACCGAGCTAGGATTTTGATCTTGTATATATATATTTTGTCATGCCGAGAATTTTGTCTCCATACATAATTCTCGACCCACCCTATCTGTGCATACTCGAATTGTTAATGTTGATCTTGACATGATACTATCAAACTTGAATGTCTTTGAATCGATATATTTTGATATGTATAAATATGTTGATTGTTGATGATGTCCTTGTTGGAGGCTGGGGAATTGATTCTGTTGATTATTGATGTTCGTTGGTATTTTGGGCTATCCTATTTCAAACGAAACTCTGATGAAATTTTTATAAAACCTTGGCAACCTTGACATTTGAGTTATCCCTATTGAGAAATCATGATTCAAATAGTCCCATAGTCATAGCTTGTCTATTTAATTGGCTAATTAATTAGGTAATTAATGATAATTACTTGATTAATTAGTTAATTAAGTAGGCGGGTCGTGACATTATGTTATGATGATAACTCGTAAATCATGAAAAGAGATAAATCGTAATTTTAGACATGTGTGATAGGTTCATCCTAAATACAGTGATACAATTCAAACATTTATTTATTTCGTGAATTATCACATGATGAATTATTGTGAAAAATGATAAAGCCGCATTAATTATATTCATTGACTCAAACCCAAGACCACAAGAGTAGAGGGTATTTTGATTTGAAATAACATGCTGAATAATTATGAATTCATAACTCATTGGATCTGAATACAAAAACATCATCGTAGATCTTTTAAAGATCGAAAATAGTTCATATTTTATAGTTTAAAAACAATTCTTATTAGAATGACATCCTATATATAATTAACTTTTCAATATAAAAAGAAGAAAATAATCAAAAAGTATGTACAAATAAGAAAGGGTAAATATCAATTTAAACCCTGAACTATACATGTTTTATCAAAAAATCCGAACTTTCAAAAATATCTATTAAAACCTCAAACTATCATATTTTATATCAAAAATATGATAGTTTGGGATTTTAATTTGTATCAAATATGATAGTTGGGGTTTTAATAGATATTTTTGAAAGTTCAGGATATTTTTGATAAAACATGTATTGTTTAGGGTTTAAATTGATATTTACCCAATAAGAAAAGTAGGATGAAAAATTTGAAGGAAGGAAGAAAGAAAGACAATAACTCAAGTCGTTTTTAAAACCTGATAACAAATGTGTTACCCCACGGGCTTTGCTCAATTTGTTAAGAGCTAACAGATTTGGAATAAGGATCAATGATCGAATCTTAGCATCCGCAGTATGAGTATGGGAGTTTCATCATTTTTAGGGTAACTTCTTATGGGCACTAGAAAAATTCTTCTTAGCTTCTTAATAGATGAGTTATCGTGATTTGTCCCCTTATATTCTCATGAGGTTGGGATGAGCACTCCGAGAGCTTCCCCTTATGGAGCAAGAAAAGGAGATGATAAATTTTCAAACATAAGAGCAGCCCTAAATGATTTGACTTTGGATTATGGGGAACGAAATGTAAAGCCACTCAAACTGACCTAAAAAGTAATGACTTGTTATTTTGTGACCAAAAAAAGTAATGACTTCACCTAACTTTTCACTAATATATGGTCCTACATGTGTCAAACTTTGTTATTTTTCTTCGAAGGAAAATTATTTCATTTGATTTCCACAATATGATAATGACGGTGTTGGGAATTTACCTTGTGATATATCAGCAAATTAGTTGCAATGTGGAAGCCTCTGAGAAACGAATTGTTTCTTCATTTTGAACTTTGCTAATTAATTACTTGGGCTTCAATTGGGCTCGTGATAGTTTATTTGTGTTTATTCGCAAATGTTTTTTTATAAAAAATACTCTGAGTACATCGGCCTAAAATATTGGCAATATTAAAGAATATGAGTAACTTACAAGTAATGAGATCACCGATTTTTTTCGGTTAAGTAATACATAAATTTTAAATAATGTGTTATGATGAACTTGAACTTGAAATTTTTAACCTTAAACACTAATCATTTTATTATTAGGTCAACACACATGATCACCTATTTCTCGCCCCAGTTCCACCACGTCTTGTGACAATTGATTTGATTTGAGAGGCTGAAAAATTATGGTTGTGGTCAAATTACTTGTCAATTCTTGTCAAATGGTACACTGGATGCTACAACTCTATTGATTATAGTCTCATTTAAGATGATTACATGTGTAAAAGGTTTAGTTGGTCTTAATTGATTGAGATCCATAATTTTTTTAATCTCAATCGATCGAAATCCACCATCTTTTACATAACATCATTCTCAAAGAATGTATATAATAGATAGGGCTTGTAGCATCCAATGTACCCTTATCTAGCCTTGTTTAAAAACTAAGGGGGGTGTAAACTTTTATTGTGTAATCCTTCATTAATTTTTAAGAATTAATCATTGAGGATATCTTAAAATTCGATATTATTTTAGTCATTTGAATTGTTCTATATTGATTAATCTAACCAATATAGGTGGATTGTAATAATCCTCTAAACAAATGGAAAGTTATTTATTCCGATTTTAGTCATCCATTAATCCTATGTAGTAAACACTCAATCCTCTTATATACTAATCATAAAAAGTAAACACCCTATAAATAATCAGTCATCTTCTCTTGGTTGGTTAAAAATCAAAATCTTAACCACCTAAAAAGTGCTGAAAAACCTTAGCTCCAAATATACCCAATAAAAACAATAATAGAATTAAACTATGTTTGTTTTACAAAACGGTAGATTAATCCGATAAGATTTTGAACAAACAAACAAACAGAAGTCATAAAATAATTTTACAGCATCTACATCCTCTTCCTATCCACAGGGGGATATTACACGAAAAAGATGTACAAATAAATGAACGACAACAAATTATAATCAATTAAAAAAGAGAATAAATACATGTGCAGTGTGTGCGGACGAAAAAAATCAAAACAAAAAATAATACTTAATTTAGAACCCGATTCCAATTGGAAAATAGCCCTATTTGACTTTTTCCACCCTCGCAGGCCCCCCTAAACCTAGTCCTCTGCCTACTGCCTCCCCATCAAACAACTTTCCGGCAATTTTGACTAACCGACTCCTCTAAACAGGCGGCGGCTCGGGGTTCTCGTCCCCCTCAGTTTTGGGCTCCAAGCACTTGAACGACGGCATCTTCACTGGCGTCTTGCTTCCGCCTGCGCCTCCCCTCTTTGAAGATCCTTCGCCGCTATCCGCCACTACCCTCGGCGATCGGAATGATAGACCTCTCGTGAAAAACATCCACCGGTCCGAGTTGGCTCCCCGACCGGGTAGCTCGAGCCTCCTATAGAACCGCCCGGCCCGGCTGCTGCCCTCTTCTCCCCCAGTTCGGTAGCCCTTTCTCGAACTGCCTTCCCTTTGTAGCCCGGCCGCAAGGCTTCTGGTCCGGTTCAGCATTGCCCGGTCCATCACCTCCTTCCGCACTCCCTCCGGTAACCTCAAAGTAAACCTCTCGAGATTCTCACCCGGTTGGACCAACGAGTGACCAGTCGAGTGCGACCGGAACTTACCGAACCCGAGCATTTTCGGCCTTCGGATTGACCAGGACCTCGCAGGCCGGTTCGGGAGCTCGAGGCTTGGGTTCCGCTCCGACTGTTGCGGCTGCGGGCAATCATCATCATCGTCCACTTGGACGGCAATCTCGTCATTTCTCGACTCACTTCTTTCGTCTGCATCATCGCGAGCGCGATCGGCCTCTTCAACCGGCTCGCCTCCCGCCTGTGGGACCAGATTGGCCCGGCAGACCGGGCAGGTGGTATGCGAGGCGAGCCAGGCGTCGATGCAGTCGGGGTGGAAGACGTGGTCGCACTTCGGCAGCAAACGCAGCGTCTCGTCGTCCTCGAACTCGTTGAGGCAGACGGCGCACTCGAGCGCGCCCTTGCCGATCTTGTGGTCCTTCACCTCCGAGTAGGAGAAGGTCGGGAACGTCTCGATCAAGGCCGCGTCGATTCCCTCGCGGCAGCCGCTCCGCGGCGACCGCGCATGGAGAGGCCGCCGACGATGCCACCGCCTGCAGAGGCGTTGTAGCAGTGGCGGATGTAGATGGAGAAGAAGCCCATGAAGAAGAACGCGGCTACGAGGACGGCGATGATCACGGCCATGGACGGGCTGAACCGCGCGTACATGTTTGGGTTGTTTTCCGGCGGCGCACCCGATTGAGCTGCCGCCGGCGAGAGGAAGAGGACGACGAGGAGGAATAGTGTCGTATTCATTCTAATAGGTTGAGAAATATTTTTGTAAGTAGATTTGTGTGTGGATACATATATACTTCTGCATTTTGGTGGAGAGTCAAGAGTGGCTGTTGTGGATTATTATTGGTGATGGTGAATATATTCTAAAGAGAGAAAGAGAGGCACTGGCGACGAAATGATGGGAAACATACGACTAATAGGAAGTAAAATTGTTGTCAATGAAATGAGTTGAATAATTGAATTGAAATAATAATAATAATAATAATAATAATAATAATAATAATAATAATAATAATAATTGATAAATCTAGTGAGATTTATGAAAGCGATAAAAAACGAGAGACTTTACGTGGTTCGATCGAGAATAAGATCTACGTCGCGGAGATGATCCTCAAGATGTTTACTATAATCGGATTCTGAGAAGTATCTCAAAGAGCTCCAGGTATTCAAGAATTGCTAACCCTTTACCTTCAATCTAACTCCTATTTATACATAAGCGTAAACCTCGCCAATCACGATTGGCGGGACCATGATCCTCTATAAGCGTGTGATCTCCACCATAATTGTCCATGATTTCCACCGTTACCCCATTATTGTGTCCTTGACCGCCTTTAATTGGGGTTTGGGGGCATCGTTCGGGCGAAACGAATAGGGCAAAACTAGGTTAGGCCCGGCTCGTTTGGGCTGCTAGTGGGCTTAAGAGGTTGGGTCATATCCTATCATAGCCACAGAAAGTCAAGAAACTTGACCTTGCCGGTGAGCGGAGAATGTGCTTTCTTGAGGCGGGATGTTCTTGGTGAAGTTTTCGTCGAAGGTTCTTGTCTCTAGCTGCATGCGGAGCCGAATTATGACTGAATCTTGTATAGGTTACACCGAGGTTTGGTTTGAGCGACCGCTCTTATGTAGGACGTCGAGGTCCGGGCGAAGGAGAAACTCTTGTAAGGCGTTGTTCGTTGACAGGAACCGAGGTGCGATCCAAATACTTCACCAGTGCGAGGAGAACATGGGCGTAGTCCGATGTCCGAGCTCAATGTAATCATTACGTGAGCAGATCGGGCGACGTCGAGGTCCGATGTCGGAGGACGTCGAGGTCCGACCGAAAGACTTTGCCGATGCGAGGAGGACATGGGCGTAGTCCGATGTCCGAGCTCAATGTAATCGTGCGTGATCGGGGCGGTGCATGCCTTTTATAGAGTACGTCCATACGCGCCAGGCGGTAGTTGGGCGCTTGAGCGGCGTCTTGGCGTCGATCACACATCAATCGTAGATGAGCACATGAGATAAATGAAACGGCAGATTTTAGCGCCATATGTCCTATAAATAGGTCAAAAAGAGGCAACTGTTCACTTTCTTCTTCGACGCTTTATTCCAGAGAGCATACCTGTAGAAATTCCCCTCTTTCAAACTTTGTTGAAGAAATCGGATATCTCGCTCCAGAAAAAGTAAGTATGTATTCTTCATCTTCTCATTCCTCTTCTATACGATATTTACGGTTACATTTGGGGTCCGGCGCGGATCCCAATGTGAGGGATTATATATGCCATAATCGCCTAGGTAAATCTATAGGACTTAGTTCTAGGGTTTCACCGGTGTCATCGGTATGGGATGGCATCAGGATTGGTCGCGGCGAGATCAACTTTAACGACAGAGGAGCTCCTGGAGGTTGCGGAGAAATACCACATTCCAGAGGATGCATGGTGGTGCCTGCCGAAACCCAATGATAGGGCGATGGCCCCTCCGTAGGGGTTTATTACCATTTTTGTAGATAGTTTAATAGCTGGGCTTAGGTTTCCTTTTGCCCCTATTTTCCAAAGCCTTCAAGAGTATTTTCGGATCCCCATATGCCAACTGACCTCGAATTCTATTAGGTCGGTTGTTGGGCTTGGGTTGGCCTGTTATGGCATAGGCGAGGAGTTTTCTTTTGAAGTTTTGATGCGTTTTTAGCATCAAGTCCATAGGGGTGTATTATCTATCACCCGCTCGAAGTTCAAGATAGCGCCCCTCAAAGGTATCCCACCGAAAAATAGATATTTCTTTCATGGGTTGAGGGATATCCGAGGTATGAGTGGGGGCCAGTGCGATGAAGGGCGTGAAAATTAATTCCACAGGCCCTATGGAGGAGTGTTGAGCGATATGGGTGAGATCCTATCGATCAATTATACCGAGGATGACTTGAGCGATCTTCAATGAGTGTCATAGGTCGAAGCTCCGATGTGAGTCTCGATTTGGGTGAGGCAACCTTCTTATCTTTATTTCCACCGTCGATTTCGTTGTGCTAACAAAATTCTCATTACATTTGCGGTGAAGATTGACCCTACCGAGAAATCAATATAGCGAGCTCTTGGCGCTACCGCACCATCGATCGAAGGGCCCGCGAGGAAGAAGGCGGCGAAATGAGTCCACCCAACGGCCGTGGTGGTGGACGCCTACAAGGACTTAATGATCGGGTCCTCGAGGCAACCTCGGGCCCGACGGAGATCGAGGTCCATGGCCACCTCTGCCCGAGGTGCGGCTTCAAGCCTCCTTTATCCTTCCCAAAGGTATAAGTCGCTACTCTTCTCCTTGTGATTTTGTTGTTACGTGTTGCTAATTGTTTTATATTCGGGATGCGGCCTCGATGGCGGTGAGATGCACCACATGGCGGTCTTGTTGTTGAGGCGCCGCAATATGAGGCCGTGGAGAGAAGGCGGCCGCGGACGCTCGAGAGGCATTCTTGAATCCGCTGTTGACGCAGCTGCAGGCGGATGCCAAACTTGCAAAGGCAACGCCGAAGTGGCAAAGAAGGCACCGAGCGCCATAAGAAGAAGGACCGGCCTTACGAGTGGCCCGTGCCAAGTGGAGAGCGCTTCGGGGAGGAGGCTGCCGAGGCGAGAGGAAGGCGGCAGCAGACAAGCGCCTTCTTGGCGGGCGAGGACCTATCTTGAGGGCCTTCGCCAAGCAGAGCTTATCAGTCGGAGAGTTTTCCTCCTTCATCTCCGACCGGCGGTGTGATGAGGCCTTGGTGATATGTGCTCACCTAGAGAAGCTAGCGGCGAGACACGATTTTGACAAGGCCCAAGACGGTTGGGTTGAGGTCGCACCTCGGGAGGTATGCATGAATTATGCCGCATAATCGTTGGGCGACCTCCTTCCCGTGGTGGATGCCTTGGCATCTTCGCCTCGCCTCGGCGGAGGAGGTCAGACTTCAGTCAAGGAAGATGAAGGCGTGGAGCTTCAAGCATTCCTTTGCCGAGTTGAGAGTCGAAACCGAGGCGGCAGGACCGAGCTCGGACATCCTTCCGAGATCGGCAACACTTGGAGGAAAGCAGCAGAAAGGCAGTAGCGGGAGATCGGAGAGTCCGGCAATGAGCACGAGGTCGGTGGACCTAATGTAATAGGCGATTTGCCGGGTCGATAGGACCTGTGTTGTACAAACTTCCATTTGAATAATAGACATATCTTGTTAAAATGCTTGTGTGTTGTCTTATTTCTAGCATTCTTCATCTCAATACTTGAGACTCGATCATGAGTTACTAACAAAGTCTGAAAGAAGTCCGAGGTGCTCTAGCGAGAAGGATGAAGAGGTGGCCTTGGAGAAGTCGGTCGCACGGTGACTCGGGTTCGCCGGCATGGATGTCACTCGGCATCGTCGCCAGAACTAAAGCGAAGTTGCATGAGGCCGATCGAAGTGGTCCGCCTCATCGAGAATGAGGCGTTAAAGTTAAGGATTACACATCTCAAGTCCGGGGCTGATTTATCCGCAGATGTGATCAAGGACCATCGATGCAACGCGGAGGCAGCTTGAGGTGACAACGGAGGAGGCTGGCTCGGATCTCGGAAGAGCATGCGAGTATGAGAAGGTAATCCACCGTCTTGGTGGAACTACCATATCTCGCCGACGATCGAGTTCGAGCTTGTTGGCGGAGGGCATGGTGTCTTGAGGATGAGGAGGGCGAATAGCAAGAAGTTTAAAGCGCCGCCGACTCTATCACGAAATACATGTAAATGTACGAGATCGTCGCATAACGACGATGCCCCAATCCCGCATAGGCCGCTGGGCGCCGTGGTCCAATAATCAAGAGTTCAAGAAGAGGAGGCGGCTACACCGATCATGCGAAGTGCTCCGTCTAATGGGTCCACCGAAGAGGAGTGTTTGAGGGGGCGCTCGGCGGTCGGAGGCAGGCCCGGCGGGCAGCAGTCGAGTGGTGGCGGCAGTTCGGGGACGAGGGCATGGTTCTGGCCCGACGTTAGGCTCACGGGGTCGAGGTGCAGCCTCGGGTACAGGATCGCATCCCCCGGGCCGGAATCCGCCCGTGTCGTGTCAGAATGCATCCGGAGCAGGCCGAGGTGGTGCCGTCCTCATAGATTGGGTGGAGGGCACCGAGTTCATTCCGGGTATCCATCGTCGACCTGGGGATTTTGTTCAACTATCTCGACCGGTGAGTCTCATGAGGCGAGCCCGGAAACCCGAGTGAGTGTATATAGTGCAGGACTTTGTATGTAGGTATAAATATATTTGGACTCGTTTCGAAGTGTACGTTTTTCCTCTTGAGAGGTATAAACATAGCTTAGGACTTCGTTTGGTCGTAAATGTATTTATACTGTATACTTGGGCATAATTTGGTGAGATCCAATCTGGATGTCTTTTACATGTAGATTTTTCAATTTAATGAGTAATCTGTATGTGTTGCACCGAGACGTTCAATTTAATGAGTAATCTACGAGTGCGGCGCGCGTTTAGTGAGTACCCTACTTAGTGGGTTATTCATCTTCGTGAGGGCGTCCCCTAGTGAAGGTTTAAATGCGGTATATCCAAACAGATGTTCACATATCAACAAAATGGAATACTCATTAGAAAAATAAATTTTTTTTTTTTTTTTTTATTCAACAAGTATATAACATCGCACTTGACAAAGCAAGTAAGGAGACTAACATAAGGGCGATCTGAAATCAAGCTATGTAAAGTACCTCCTTAAATGAGAAATATGCCGAGTTAGGGATAGCGCCGGATAGGTGAGATAGTTTGTAGGCCCTTGCCGAGGTCCTCGTGAACGCGGTATGGGCCTTCCCATGTCGGATCCAACTTGTTAAGGCGTTCGGCTCTGCGGCTTCATTATTTCAGAGACGAGGTTGCCTACTTGCAATGCGGAGGCTTTGACCCTTTTGTTGTAATACTGAGCGACTGGCCCTGTGACTTAGCTTCATTTATGAAGGCGAGTTCGCGTTTTTCTTGAGGGTATCGAGGTTGGTCCGAGTCGTCTCGTTCGCCTCGGGTCAAAGTGAAGAGCGTGGGCTCGGTGCGCCAATTTCAGCGGTGATGGCCTCGGTTCCATAGACTAAGCTGAAGGTGTTTCTCCGTGCGAAGTCCGAGGTGTCGATCAGCAGGACCGGAGGACTTGGGAAGGTTTTCATTGATCGCCTTTAGCTCGGTCTAGCCTCTTCTTTAATCCTTGTATAATCGTGCGGTTCATCACCTCGGTCCGACCATTGGCTTGTGGGTGTGCGACCGAGGTGAAGCGTTAGTCGATCCGGAGCTCTTTGCACCACCTTGAAATTTTTATCGACGAACTGGGTACCATTATCCGAGACCGAATGTGGTATGCAAGCGGCGGACTATATTCTTCCACACGAAGCGTGCGAATCCTTTTGCTCGTGAGGTTCGACGGTGGCTCGCCTTGACCCATTTTGTGAAGTAGTCACGGCGGCGACTAAATATCGAAGCCGACACGGTGCTCGTCCGAACGGACCAACGATGTCGATCCCCATCGCATGAAAGGCCATGGGCTCTGCGCAGCTCGGATCGGTGCGGTCCGTAGCTTGATCGTGGAATGAAGTCGCACCGGACACTTTTAACGAGTTCGAATCTTGAATAAGGGTGGGCGATAATATCCCGACCTCAGCGTCTTCTTTGAAAGAGCCGGAGCCGATGTGGCTTCCGCAAGATCCTCTGTGAATCTCATTAAGCACGAGTCGGCTTCTACCGCCCAAGGCACCTCGGGAGGGTTGAAGGTAAGATTTCGGTAGAGAGCCCTCGTACACAAGATACTTACGGGATTTCACCATCATCTTTTTGGCCTCTAGCGATCACGAGGTAGTGTGCCAACTTCCGTGTATGCTTTAGGGCGTCGTCCGGTTTGGTTCACCGAGATAACGATGCGGGCGCCTCAATGCTTCTGGAATGAACTTCCTCTACCGGCGGATTTGTCGATGACGAAGCCAATTTACTAAGGATGTCAGCTCGGCTGTTTTCCTCTCGTGGGATTTGATTAATACTGAAGTATCTAAATGAGGCCAGCATCTCTTTTGCCTTCTCAAGGTACTGCTTCATTCGATCCTCCTTAGCCTCGTATGTGCCTAAGACCTGGTTTACCACGACCTGGGAATCTCCAAATATCTGGACTTTGTCCACTTTCAATTCCTTTGCTAAGCGGAGTCCTGAGATCAGTGCTTCGTACTCCACTTCGTTGTTGGTGGTCGGGAAGGTAAATCGGAGGGCGTATGTCACCTCTTGCTTATCTGGGCCGAGGAGAGGATACCGCTCCGCTACCCGCCTTGCATGAAGCTCCGCCCACATACATCCGCCAACATCCGGCGGGTGATGCAAGGGCAGTTCCTCCGTGAGAGGTGGGAGTGACCTTGCCGGTAGAGGTGACCTCGGTGAATTTGACCTCCACCAGAAACTGCAAGGGCTTGCCCTTTATGGCCGGCAGGGGAGTATGAGATGTCGTGTTTCATGAGCTCCAGTGCCCACTTAGCTATTCGCCCAGATGACTCTGGTTTTGATAAGACTTGTCTTAGAGGTAAGTCCGTTATTACACAGACGGAATGAGCTTGAAAGTAAGGCCGAGGCGCCGCTTGGCGTTCACCAAGGCGAGCTACCTTCTCGAGGTTGGTGTACCTCGCCTCGGGTCCTTTGAGAGCCCGGCTAATGAAGTAGATGGGGAGTTGCAGTCCCATCTCATCTCGCACCAAGATAAAGACTGATTGCCTCGTCCGAGGGTGGCGGATATAACGATAGAGTTTCACCTTGCTTTGGGGCGGATGGTGTCGGCGGTCGGTGAGATATTCCTTCGGTGTAAGGCGACACAGTGTTCTTCCGCCAGGTGAAATCTGGAGCTCTCCTCAGGATCTTGAAGAAAGGAAGTTGCTTCTCGGCAGCTCGAGATAGGAATCTGCTGGTGAGTTTGTGTATTTCACGGATGGTTCTTGGGACCTGCATGTCGAGCACCGTTTTCACCTTGGTAGGATTGGCTTTCAGGCCTTCTTGAGACACCCAGCATCCCAAAAATTTACCCGTCTTCACCACGAATGTGCACTTCTGGGGATTGAGCTTGAGGTTGGCCGACCTGAGGAGCTGAAGAATAGTTTCGAGGTCAACAGCGCAGTTCTCAGCTTTTTTGCTTTTGACTACTATATCGTCGACATAGACCTCAACAATTTCCCCTATGTGATCTTTGAAGATCGCGTCCACCATCCTTTGGTAGGTAGCTCCAGCGTTTTTCAGACCGAAAGGCATCTTTCGGTAGGCAAAGACACCGAAGTCAGTAATGAATGCTGTTTTTGGGGCGTCCTCCGGGCTCATCAGGACTTGGTGGTATCCCTTGTATAAATCCAAGAAACTGAAGATCTCATGCCCCACCAATGCTTCCACTTTCTTGTCAATGTCGGGGAGGGGGTAACAATCCTTTGGGCAGTGTTTATTGAGGTCGGTATAGTCGACACACATGCGCCATCCTCTCCGGCTTCGAACTACAGCGGGATTAGCCATCCGTGTTAGGTATTTAACCTCGTGCAGTGATTTTAGCCTCCGGGTTGGGTTACCTCGTCTCTTATGACTTGACCGCTCCGCGGCAAAACTCTCTTCTTACGCGAGCTGGTTTAGTAGCACGATCGATGTTGAGGCGATGAGTTATGAGTTGAGGCGAGACCCGGTCATATCAATGGAGACCATGCAAACACGTCTCTATATTCCTTAGAAATCTGCATGACACATTGGCGAATATTGGTGAACCTTGGGTACCAACCTTGACAACTTTGGAAGAATTAGGTCGTCGTATAGTGAAGATTCTCGGTCACCGATCATCCCGAGGTGGCAACGGAGGTTCTGTAATTGCTAGGCACGAGGTAAAGCCGCGTCTTGGGTTGAGACTCGTAGGCATTCTTTAGTTGCCGTTTGGTCACCCCGAATGCTTAGCACTCCACGGGGTGGGTATTTTAATGGTGAGGTGGTACACGGAGATGAGGCAGCCTGGTTGCATCTGACCAATCTCTTCCGGGATAATGTTGTATGGAGAGGCGGCTCGGACCCAGAAAAACTGAATGGCTTTGGTAGCAGGCACAGGAGCACGTCCTCACGGAAGGAAGGTAATGACACCTTCGGTTGAACCGCCTCTTGAGTAAAGCTCCATGGCTGGGAAGGTGCGGGGTGTACCAATTCCTCCGACATCAAGTTTATCCGAGCAGACTCTGGAATATGATGCTAACGGAGGCTCAGATGTCAATGTAGACCCGATGTACATTCTTGTTGCCACCACGGCTTGTATAGTAATGGCGTCTGGTGAGGCATGATCTTAAATCTTGGGTCATCTTTGGAGAACACGATGTTCTCTCCATCCGAAGTCGCTTGTTTTCGGTTCTTTGAGTCGGCCTCGAGCTTCATTTCTAAGTGACGACCTCGTCGTGCACTAACCGGCAGTCGGTTATAGCGTAGACCTGCTCCATTGCATTGGGACCTTCGTCCTCGTCATCTTCAGGTCGGGTTGCCGTTGAGTCGGTCGCAGATTGTTACCACCTCCATTTTTCCCTCTGCGCTTTTTATTACGGCCCGAGTCGGCCGGTACTTCTTCGTGCGGCCTTCCTTGACGAGCTCGTCATCAACTGTGAGCTCAAGGACTTGCAATCTTACGTATCGTGACCGTACCCACGGTGGTAGTCACAATACTTTCCCGTTGACTTTTTGGATCTCCTTTCATGGAGGAGGTTTTGGAAAGAGCTCGGTGTGAAGCTCAAATATTTCATACGGATTTGAATAGAGGCGCTCGTTATTACTGAGGTTTGGCCGAGGTCGACGCGATTCTCTGGGCCCTTTTTATTCTTTCGAGCGCACCGGCGTTGGCACCTCGGCCCGATCCTCGGCTTCCTTCTCTCGATCCATTACTCATCCCGGATCTCTCTCTTGGGTCCGACTCGTCCCTTTGACAAAGTTGTCAACCAAGGTCAAAGGCGACTAGTCGCCTGTCTTCGGTACATTCATGGGTGATCTCTTTATTGAGCTCGGTCGGATCCCGTTCTTGAATCGTTGATGATGTAGAGATCGTTACTCTCATCTATTTTAAGGATTCCATGATGAACTGGAGGCGAAATTCGACATTGTTTCGTCCGTCCTTGGCGGATAATAGCGGATCGGATGAAGGTTGTTGAGGCGGCATCTTTTGGTAAAAGCGCCATTTGAGGCGATCCATGAGGTCTTTGAAGCAATGGATCTTTGTTACAGCGGCGGGTGAACCAACGTCGAGCGTTGGAGATCAGCACCTCGGGAAAGACCTTACACATATGGAAATCTTCCATCCCTTGGTTCGCCATGTTGGTGGTATAGGCAAATAGGAAGTCAGAAGGATCTCCAAGGCCATCGTATGCAGCAATATTCGGAGCCCGGTATCGCTGTGGCAAGGGTGTATCCAGAATCTCCCTTGAAAAATGAGAGATAATTCGTCCGTGTCGGTCGAATCCGGGGAGCTCGTTACCATCCCTCTCCGGGGGAGTGGGAGATCGATAACGGCGTCTGTCGTCTCTTCGAGGGGGAGTTCGACTTGTCTTTCCTCCTTCTTCCCGCCCGTTCACATGGGTATCACGCCGAGGTGGAGAAGCGGCTCCGCGGAGAATGCGAGGCGAATGAACCACGGTATTGGGGCGGTTATTGTGCGCAGATGAGCGTTGATTATTTTGGAGGTGAGCGACCTCGATTGCGGTAATCACCACCGGGCACTCTTGAGGCCCGCTCCGTTTGTCCTCTGGTTGAGAAGTGCAGAATTGATTGAGGTTGGCGTTGAGGAACTCGGACCTTTGCTCGACCGAGGACCTCATGGGAGCGGTGAACCTCACATTCACCGTCGAGGTCGGCATCTTCCTCTTCGTTGGGCGGCGATCCACGAGGGTGTATGGAAGCATTCTCCATGTAGCCCTCGGGTGTGTGACAGCTGGTGGCATCCGTAATCCCCTTTCCCGGCGTTGTGTGACCACCGATCGTCTTACGCACGGTTGTTACCGACATCGCATGCAATCTTAGCGTTTGCACGTGTCCTTGCCATTAGATTGTAGAAAACACGACTTTTGTTCAAGAGTTTTCCCAGACGGCGCCAATGATAAATCTAGTGTGCGAGATTTATGAAAGCGATAAAGAACACGAGAGACTTTTACGTGGTTCGATCGAGAATAAGATCTATGTCCACGGAGGAGATGATCCTCAAGATGTTTACTATAATCGGATTACGCAAGTATCTCAAAGAGCTCCAAGATTGATGAATTTGCTAACCCTTTTACCTTCAATCTAACTCCTATTTATACATAAGCGTAGCGTTGCCACGAATCCCACGATTGGCGGGACCATGATCCTCTCTATAACCGACCATGATCTCCACCATAATTGTCCATGATTTCCACCGTTACCCCGTTATTGTGTCCTTGACTCCGCCTTTAATTAGGGTTTGGGGGCATCATTGGGCGTAACGAATAGAGGCAACACTAGGTTAGGCCCGGCTCGTTTGGGACTGCTAGTGGGCTTAAGAGGTTGGGCCATATCCTATCAATAACTAAATATAAGCTAGCAAAATCGAGCTGGCTCTGATCAGAAGATTCAGAACTGAGGTTTAGGTATAATGAAACTATCGATTATGTTAATCTTTTTTTTATTATATTCCATTGAAATTCTCCATCAAATTTTAATCAATATATACTATTAGACCATATTTAGAACTGGAACCTTCTAAACGGATTTCCTTCTTCACACTTGACCGGCACTTATACATGTTTTTTTTCCGGAACTCTTGGTCAATGAATAATTGCTTCTACTGCTTCTAAAGTTTTGATGTATAATTTAAGTATCAAAAATATTTGGGTAGAGCCGACCTTATCTAAAGGGTCATTTCATGGGTCGCCTTGTCCCAAATCTGTCTGATCCGATCCAACCCATAAACATGTTATTTTATCACTTGTTATGAATAAAAATATCATTTATTATACATTTTGAATAAATCTATCATTTGTTCTGAATAAATATGTTATTGTAAATAAATATATCACTTATTCTGAATAAATATATCACTTTCTCTAAATAAATGTATGATTTACGCTAAACAAATATGACATTATATCACTTGTTGTGATTAAATATATCATCTACTGTAAATAAATTGTATTGTATCACTTACTATGAGTAAATATATTAGTTTACTCTTAATAAATGTATCACTTATTAAGAATAAATATATCATTTACGAATTAACATATTAATATTAATAGATCCGGTAGGACCAGCCCGCGAGTATGCCTCATAAATTATATAATGATTACGTAATTAAAATATGCAAAACTTATGTATATTTGGATGCACTCTTCAATTAAAATTCATTAATTCTCAATTATGATTTATTTATTTATTTACGTTGGGAAAATTCTGTATTAAATATGTGCTTTGATTAGATCCCAAAATTCTTTGATGATTGTCCTGCTGATGTAATATAGTGTTACTCACATGTTAGGGAGTTAACATTTTTGGTTACAAGTTTCAGCAAAAGAACTATCAGTTTGGACAGATCCAAAATTGATGGAGTTCAAGTAGTACTGAAGCTAGTCGTATTGAAAGAAGTTTTGGTACCAACAGAATCGAAAAGAAGCACATCAAGATCGTCTGCTGGCGAAGACTAAAGCCAAGCGCATCAAGGCAAGTATAACGATATTGATGAACAGTGCTACTGAATAGTGAAGTTGAAGACTAAAAACAAAGAAGTTAAAAATATGACTAAGTGTCATACCACCAGCTGAGAAGTTGAAGTTGTTGATAACTATGTCAAAGTTGAAGCATCATACTGATTCAGGGTCATCAAACTGGTAAAAGACGGAGTCCACCCTACTGATAAAACATAGAGCAAACTCGAATGATACGACCTGAAATTGACATACTAAAAAAACACGGAGTCAACCATACTGAAGAAGCACAGAGTTATTTAAGCCTTGAGTATTTGACTTGCCACGTGTTGTAGCGTATCTGAAGAAGATCCTGACATGCCAAAACCACTTTTTAGAGCTGCACAGTGTATAATGATGAGACCCCGATAGCGACGTACGAGGATATGATTGGTGCTATTCCAACGGCATTATTCATCATCCTCTCTATAAATACGCACAGAATACAATATTTGAAGGTTACCGAAATGTTGCACAATCAAATATTCTAAAGCACACAGAGCTTATATCTGAAGAACATACACACAATGATTTCAAAGAAGGGAGTTCCATAGTGTTTTCAGAAAATCTTCAAAGCTCAAACATACTTATCAACTCTAGATTTTGTAGGGAAATATGATTCTTTACCCTCTTCTCGAGGATCCATATTGGATGTTTAATTCATCAAACATTGATGATATAACTAACATGTATCTATATAATTAATTGCAACACATAGATGTTTACTCTTGTTTACCTGCAAATTTATGGGATATGAGATCAATGACAAATTCCAGTTTTGATCTTTTGGACTGTATCCTGGATGTCTATTCTCCAATACGGAGTGAGAACAATTTATGGAGAACACTGTAAAATTTCACCTCCTACTTGTATCTATGAGATTTTCGAAAATCTCAAACAAATGAATATGATTATTCTGATTTTCTCTCACCTTGTATTTATAATGCATTCCTAGAATCATGTTTAGATAAGATCCTTGCATATCTAATAAATACAATAATATCTTTACAGATAAATCATATCTAGAATTATTATCTCTTGATATCCAATAATATCAGAAAATATCTCTTGATATCTAATAATATAAGATAATATCTATCTATATATTGGAAATGTATTAATATAATACATAAATCATAATAGATTTCCAGTGGGACTCATATAGGGGTAGGCGAAAATAACAACAACAAGACTTGATGGGTCAGTCCAGGGATCAAAAGCAAGGAATAAAGATGAGCCTAAAATTAATTAATTATTTTATGTTCAGTCCAGAGCATAAATAAATGAATTAATTATCTTATGTTCAGTCCAGAACATAAATTAATTCATAAATATTTACTTATTCCACGAGAGAATAAATGCTGATTTACCCTTTTATTAACGAAGGTAAGTCGGGCTTAGACTTACGAATTCCCGCATTTAAGATATTGCACGTCAATTAATTATTTATAGCATTCTGATCACTGGTTAAAATAATTAATCTCTTTAATTCCTTAAGTAGTACCACTAAACCTTATTATTGTACTTGAACTAATTCAACATGCAGGGTTTATTACAATAAACCTTTTGAGTTCCATAGGGAGACTTCATCATCCTAAACAGATATAGTGACTCGATATAGGTAACTAGCATGACATACAAGCACTGACACCACCCAAGATGCGGAGAATCCGGAGTTATCTCATGGAACCCTCACCCATAACAAGTCAAAGTGGTGATCAGTAACTTATACTCACCTAAAATGTTATTGAGGTTTAGACCAATGTAAAGTCACCAAGATCTATGTTCTATAAGACGATCAAATAGAAAAACTCATCTCACTGTGATCCATCAATACATCAAGACGTACCAACATAGACAAGCAACCAAGTCAAGTCACTTCTTATCTATTCTGCAGCCGATACAGATAACTCGTCCTCAAGTTATCTCAGATGTGATCCTTTTTATATCTCAACTAGCTTAACCGATCATATAGACTTCTGTGATCTTCTATACACTGTATGATCTAACTTTTGTATGAGATAATGAGACAACATATGCAATCAATTAAACAATTCAAATAGGAGATTGTAATAGTGGTAACAGGAAACATTGTAAAACATGCATGCTTCAAAACGCGATAAACCTAGCATGCATGCTAAATGCAGTTAATCACGAAAATAATGAATACTTTGATGGGAAATCTGATTTTAACCCTCTCCCGGGGATCTATCTTGGATGTTTAATTCACCATACATTGATTATATTCCTAGCATGCACATATATAATTAATTATAACACGTTGGTGTTTTCTCATGTTTACCTGCGAATTTGTCAGGCAAGGAATTGGATCAAGACTCGTGCTTTAATCTTCTGGACTATATCCCGATTGCCTAAACTCCAATGTCGAGTGAGGACAATCTATGGAAAGTATTGGAGAAATTCGCCTTCTTCCACTCCTTAAGATTTTCGAAAATCCTAACTTTTAGAATAGTATAATTTTCGAAAAATTCTTCTCTTAGGATTAGAGTTTGATTTTCTCTCACCTTATATTTATAATGCAACCCTAAATCCTATCTAGATAGGATCTCTGCATATCTAATAAATATAATAATATCTCTTCAGATAGAGAGCATCAGAACAGAGTCCCAGATGGACTCTTTAAGTGGTGGGTGAAATTTCTCATAGCTCCAGGCCTTGATGGGCCAGCCCAGGGATCAAATGCAAGGAATAAAGAAGGGTCTCAAATAAATTAATTATCTTATATTCAACCCAGAACATAAATTAATTCATAAACATTTATTCATGCCACTAGAGAACAAATGCTGACTTACCCCTTTATTTCCGAAGTTGAGTCGGGCTCGCACTTAGACTTCACGAATCCCCGTATTTAATATATCGAACGTCCATTAATTATTTATAGCTTACGCTTAAAATAATTAATTTCTTTAATTCAACCTTAAGTAGTACCACTCAACCTGCAAGGTTTAGTACAATAAACCTTTTGAGCTCCTTAAGAGGACGTCATCATCCTAAACGGATACGGTGACTCGATACAGGCAAATAGCATGACATACAAGCACTGCCACCACCCAAGATGCAGAGAATATTAGGTTATCTCATGTAATCCTCACCCATAACAAGTCAAAGTGATGGTCAGCAACTCATACTCACCTAATACCTTATCGAGGTTTAGATCTACGTAAAGTCACCGAGATCTAGGTTCTTCACGACGGTCAGATAGAAGAACTCATCTCACTGTGATCCATCAATACGTCAGAGACGTACCAGTATAGACAAGCAGCCAAGTCAAGTCACTTCTTATCTATACCAGCCTATACCGACAACTCGTCCTCAAGTTGTCTCAGCTGTGATTCTTTTTATATCTCATTAAGCTTGACCAATCATACAGACTTCTATGATCTACTACACACTGTATGATCTAGCTTATATATGAGATAAAGGGACATACATATGCAATCAAGTAAACAATTCAGATAGGAGATTGTAATAGTGGTAACATGAAACATTGTATACAAGCTCAACCAAAACTGCTTCCAGTATACAAATCCAACAATCTCCCACTTATACTAAAGCAAACTTTTAGTATACAATTTGTCTCTCTACTAGCTATTACAAACAACACACCATCACTTTGCTTCTCCCACTTCTACAAAAGTTTCCTTTCTAAGTCGGTGCCATCTTGCGCAATCCAAGTCCTCAAATATGCTCTTCGTAGACTTTTTACGACAGGCTCTTCGTGAATGGGTCAGCTCGGTTATCCGCAGTACGAATCTTCTCAATCAGCACGTCTCCTCGTCGAACGATATCTCGTATGACATGGTACTTTCTCTCTATGTGTTTGGTTGCCATGTGGGTCCGTGGTTCCTTCGAGTTTGCCACTGCACCTGAGTTATCACAATATACTATGATACTCTTGGGCAAACAAGGTATCACATCTAGATCCATGAGGTAGTTCTTGAACCATACTGCCTCCTTAACAGCCTCCAAAGCGGCTACATATTCGAGCAACGATGAACGACAGATCCACAATTAATTAATTGTACACGTAATAATCAAACGTGAATTAATCCAACAGAGCCAAGATACCGATCCCAGGCTCTAATACCAATTGATGGGAAATCTGATTTAAAGCCTCTCCCGAGGATCTATCTTGCATGTTTAATTCACCATACATCGATTATATACCTAGTATGCACCTATATCATTAATTGCAACATGTTGGTGTTTTCTCGTGTTTACCTGCGAATTTGTCTGACAAGAATTGGATCAAGACTCATGCTTTGATCTTCTGGATTGTATCCCGATTGCCTAAACTCCACTGTCGAGTGAGGACAATCCAATGTCGAGTGAGGACAATCTATGTCCACTGTATCCCGATTGCCTAAACTCTAATGTCTAGTGAAGACTCAAACCGAACCAAACCGAATCGAATTTTAAACTTCGGTTTCGGTTCGGTTTTTGGTTAACCAAACTTTTAATAATTTTAATAATTTAATTTAACATATATATATATATATATATATATATTTATATTTAGATATATATTAATTTAATAGGGTTTAATATTTATATATATAATTTAATTTAATGTATATATATATTATAATTTAATTTAATAAGGTTTAATATTTTAATAATTTAACTTCATTTCATTTAATATATATATATATATATATATATATATATAAACTTCAGTTCGGTTCGATTCGAACCGAAATTTCAGGTTGCTAAACCGAACCGAATCGAAAAAATTTTGGTTTTTATTTTTTTGATCCAAACCGACCAAATTGCTACGGTTCGGTTCGATTTTTCGGTTTGGATTCGATTTTGCTCACCCCTAAAGAAGGACCTCAAATAAATTAATTCATTTGCACTCCGCCAGGATACGACTCCTCCTCCTAAGGTAAACACATAGCATGAGGTAGACTTTTCTCATCACGGTCAGCTTGAAAATCCGAGTCTGAATAACCCAAAGGCATTAGACTATCTGCTTGGTAAACTAGCCTATAATCTTGAGACCTTTTTAGGTACTTGAGTATATGTTTTACTGCAGTCCAATGAGCTTGTCCAGAGTTAGACTGATATCTAGCTACTATGCCTACCGCATAGCAGATATCGGGTCTTGTACATAGCATTGCATACATGAGACTTCATACGGCGGAAACGTAAGGAACTTGTCTCATTTCGTTTATCACCTTTGCAGTCATAGGAGCAGTATGACTGCTCCTTAGATAAAAGAACACTATGTCTGAAAGGTAGCAATCCTTTCTTAGCGGCCGCATGCTAAAACGAGTAATTACAGTATCAATGTAAGATGCCTGAGATAAGCTCAATATTTTCTTCTTGCGATCTCGGTAAACCTTTATCCCAAGAATATACGCTACATCTCCTAAGTCTTTCATTTGAAACTGATCGGATAACCAACTCTTTACGTCTGATAACAATTTCACATTGTTGCCAAGTAGAAGGATGTCATCTACATAAAGTGCAAGAAATACCACATCATCGTTGACATCTAAACGATACACACAACTTTTGCTAGGCAACTGGATAAATCCACAGGACTTTACCACCTCGTCAAAACGTAAGTTCCATGAACGGAAAGCTTGCTTAAGTCCATAAATGGACTTCTTAAGCTTCCATACTAGATGCTCTTCACCCTTCACCACATAACCTTCGGGTTGCTGCATATAGATGCCTCTACCTTCTTCAAGGTAACCGTTTAGAAAAGTGGTTTTCACATCCATTTGCCAAACCTCAAGGTTTAGGTGAGCTGCTATGGCTAGAAGAATTCTGATGGACTTGAGCATTGCCACAGGCGAAAAGGTCTCATTGAAATCGATGCCCTCAATCTGAGTGTACCCTTTCGCCACAAGCCTGTCTTTAAAAGCCGAAACATCTCCATCTGAATCTCTCTTCCTTTTGTATACCAACTTACTACCTATGGCTTCCTTGCCATCTAGTAGATGTGTCTTTTCGTATACATCCATAGCTGTTATGGACTTAATTTCTAAGTCCATAGCGGTGTGCCATGATTTTGCATCTGTGTCTTGTATCGCCTCACTGTATGTCCATGAGTTGATTACAGCATCCTCGTTTTCTGGGACTAAATCTGAAGATTCACCCACGAACATAAAAATCGCTCGGGTTGACGAACAACCCTCCCACTACGACGAGGCGCTACTGGCACAATGACAAGGTGGGTGTAGTAACCTGTGGTTCTCTATCTTGCACAACTTGCTGGATAGGTGCCACTTGTACAGTCGGTATCTCTAGTGGAACTCGACCCACTTCAATTTCTTGAAGTATTTGGTGTCGATCTTTCCCACTAGACACGACATCTCGTACCTTTGGTCTAATCGGTGGTGGAATACGACCATCTTCTAATTCTTGAAGTATGATTTCAACCTTGGATTTATGATTTTTCATATAGTCTTGTTCTAAGAATCGGGCGTTAATGCTAATAACGACCTTCTGATCCTTAGGACTATAGAAATAACCAGCTTTCGTTCCTCTAGGATAACCAATAAACAGCCTTTCTTCAGATCTAGCCTCCAACTTGTTAGCTTTCTTGTTCAGCACATGTGCTGGACTGTCCCATATCTTTATGTGGTTTAAACTAGGCTTGCGCTCAAACCATAACTCGAAAGGTGTCTTATCGACTGACTTGGACGGTACTAGATTGAGCAAGTATGCCGTTGTTTCTAAGGCATACCCCCAGAACAAAATAGACAATGTTGCATAACTCATCATTGATCTAACCATTTCTAAGAGAGTCCTATTTCTTCGCTCTGACACATCATTTTGTTGTGGTATGCCCGGTGTAGTAAGCTGGGAGATAATCCCACACTGCACTAAATAGTCCATGAACTCGTTATTGAGGTATTCGCCACCGTGATCAGACCGCAGTGACTTGATACTCTTACCTAGCTTCGTCTCCACTTCGACCTTAAATTCTTTGAATTTTTCAAAGCATTCAAACTTGCGGTGAAGTGGGTATTTGTATCTGTACCTTGAGTAATCGTCAATGAAAGTGACAAAATACTCGTACCCTCCACGAGCTTGCGTGGACATCGATCCACACAGGTCAGAATGGACTAGCTCCAACACTTCTTTAGCTCTATAACCCTTTGCTTTGAAGGGTCTGGTCGACATATTTCCTTCTATACAGGATTCGCATCACCGGAGCGAGTAATAGCGTAATTTCACCCAACGCTCCATTCTTAGCCAGTCTTTGGATCCTATTTAGATTGATGTGACCTAATCTAAGATGTCAAAGAAATGTAATATCATCTAGCGAAGAAAACTTCCTCTTCTTAAGGTTTGATGTAGATGCAACATAATTAAAGGTATTATACTTGGCAGAAATAGTATAAAGCGAATTATATAAAGTACCACCACAGATAACTTCGTCATTTCTTATGATAGAAACACCACTATCAAAAATAACAGAATATCCATGTATAAATAGTTTGGAAACCGAAATAAGGTTCCACCGAAACTCCGACACATATAAAACGTCTTTTAATACTAAAACTGATCTATCAAAACATAAAGAAACATCTCCAACTGCAACAGCCTCGACTTTCACTGCGTTGCCCATGGATATCGTTATCTCGCCATCAAGCAGCTCCCTTGTCCGCGAGGAACCCCGCAGGTGTAACAAACATGATCGACAGACACGTATCTACTACCCATGAATGAGTAGAACAAGTCGCTAAACATGTTTCCGTTACTAAAGCAAATGACGTACCTTTAGCCTTGAGCATAGGGCAATTAGCCTTCCAATGCCCAGTCTCACTGCACTTGAAGCATTTGCCCTTCTCCTTTGGCTTTTTCAAACCGCTGGTAGAGCCCTTTGTATTGCTCCCACTCTTTTCTTTAGCCTTAACATCTCTTGAATTCCACTTTATCTTTTCATCTTTCGATAAAACAGTGGTTTTCCTTGAGGTGCGTACTAAAGACTGTGCACCTTTGCCCATTTTGTATTCCTCCATTACTAAATCCTCTTGCAATGAATCTAGAGTATAACTCTTATCATAAAGGACTACTCCATAACGGATGTCATCAAAAGACTTGGGCAAAGTGTTGAGGATCATATCGATTCTGACTACGTCATCAATATATCCTCCAACCAATGCAAGCTCTCCGAAGAGATTGATCATTTTCTCTACATGGTCATGCACTGAATCGCATTCCTTCATTGAACTTGACATAATTAATTTTGTCAAATTATGACTAGCGATTTTGTCCGATTCCCCATACGATTTCATGAGATTTAGCCATATAGTGGCTGCATCATCCATCTCTTGATGCTGGAGTTGCAAGGACTCGCACATGGTGACCAAAAGAAGGCACTTTGCCATTCTATTTGATTTGTCCCATTTCTCGTGCTCCTTGCGCTCCTCATCAGTAGATGAATCATCTAGGGGTTTAGGACGGGGTATAGTGAGTAAAAATAAATTTTCTTAGGTAGTAAGAACAAATTTCATGTTTCATTTCCACTCGATAAAATTTGACCGGATAGAGGATTTTGTGCGAGCATATTGATAATCGGTGTAAGAGACATATCTGAAAAGCAATGTAAACACATAAGCATACGATCGCACATAATTCGTAACAATAATATTGTAACCTTTTGATAAAACAATATTAATTGAAACCTCCAATCGCCCAAGAAATTCCACATGCATGCCACGCGTGTGGACGTTTACACATGAACCCCTCGACCAGACTAAAATATACTTTTTAGTCGTTTAATTTCAATCCATGTCAACTTATCCGTATAACAAATGAAATTAATGATTGGACCTTACTAGACCACATCACTATCACAAGAAGGGACTTCGCGGGAAGTTTTACTTGAGGTGATGTGTAAGCAATGTACACAATTTTGACAGCAGAAAATCAATTCTTAGAATTGGCATACTCACTCGGACCATAACGTTTCCAATCCAAATTCTTTTGTCATCTCATTTTAAATCTATCTCTAGAAAACTTATGAAAATCGCATATGTAAGCCACACGTGTGGACGTTTACATATGAAACTCCCACTTCTCAATAGATTAAAATATTTTATTTAGAAATCTCATCCAACAAACTTATGACAAACAGTGCAAGCAAGCCACGCGTGTGGACGTTTACACACAATGCGTATCACTTTGTTTAGAGATCAAAAAGTGGAGGTCTTGACATCTTAATTTTAGAAATAAATATGTCGGGTTTCTTGCTTAGTCTTTTTGTTTCAAAAGGTTTGTCCATGCAGATCACGTAATCCTAGCATGCTTTCTATAGAACCCACCATGTAAAACATGCTCGCAGAATTCTAAAATATGCTACAAAAACGCGATAAACCTAGCATGCTTACTATGCGCATCCAATCACGAAAACATACAACATGTTTATCTACGTAATTAAACATGCATAACATGCTCTTGCATAATTTAAACATCCACGTCATGCTTTGAACGATAAAAATAAAATAAATTCATTCATCGCGGCCCACTCGTGGATCCTGTACTTCCCTGCCTAATTTATTACATAAATTTGCAAAGTACAGATCTTCAAAAAATATCGAAACGGGCCTCGCTGCACGGCATGCACGGACCGGATTCGTCAAAACTGGATTTGGAATGAAAATTTAAAAATGGGCCAGAACAGTGGATCGGGCCGGATCGGGTCAAAAATCTGGAACCGGGTCGAAAAATCGGTGCAGGCGGAAAACGGTCTAGGCGGCGGGTCGGATCGGCCCAAGATGGGCTGGTCGCGTGCGTGAGCGCACCAGCGGCCGACCACCAGATCCATCCGCCGCTTTCTTTGCGCCGTTGCCCCATCGCCGAGCGCCTCCGCCGAGCCTCGCACGACGCGGCACACCATCACCCGCCCTTACCAACTCGAGCTGCCGAGGCGTGCCAGGCATCGTCGCGCAGCCTGGCCGAGAGGCCCTGCGTGTTGTGCCGCGTGCCCCTGCCAAGAGCTACCGGGAGATTGCTGCCAAGTCTTCCGTACGGCGACCGAGCAATCTGTGTGCGACTCGCGAGCTTCTGCCGACGTCACCGAGAAGATATGCCGAGGAGTGCCGAGAGCACCGAGCGCTGCGCAGGCGCTGCCGACAATGCATGCTCAGCGCCGAGACCACCCAAGTGCTGCCGAGAAAACTCGCGGCGTGCATATTCAAGTCTAGTGTTGAGGCGTCCGTACGAGAACCGCGCGCCCCACACGCCCAGCCTGCCGACGCCGCCGAGAGCTCTCGTGCGTGCATGCTCAGCGCCGAGATGCACCGAGGCGTGCCGAGGCATCCTCGTGGAAACCGCGCGCCCCACACACCCGGCTATCGAGAGTTCTGCCGAGGTCTGCCCGCCCGTGTGCTATCGAGAAACGTGCACACGCTGCCGAGCGGCATGCTGCGAGTGCCGAGCATGCTCAGCGTGCCGTCACCCGCACGCCCTTGTATCGTGCATCCGGTTTTCGACCAGTCTCCCGTCGCATCGTGCGATAGGACTCCGTCGTCTCGTTCTTCGTGTTCTTCATCTTAGTTCCTCTTTTACCGATTAGATTTACAAAAATCCTAATCTAACCAAGGATTTTGTCGTGGTGAAAAATGAAATCCGACAAAAATAAAGCGAGCCACGATGAGCAGCGGATCCACAATTAATTAATTACATGCGTAATAATCAAGCGTGAATTAATCCAGCGAGCCGAATGCCGATCCCGTGCTCGATACCAATTGATGGAAATCTAATTTTAACCCTCCCAGGATCTATCTTGGATGTTTAATTCATCATACATTGATTATATTCCTAGCATGCACCTATATAATTAATTGCAACACGCTGGTGTTTTCTCGTGTTTACCTGCGAATTTGTCAGGCAAGGAATTGGATAAAGACTCGTGCTTTAATCTTCTGGACTGTATCCCGATTGCATAAACTTCAATGTCGAGTGAGGACAATCTATGGAGAGTACTAGAGAAATTGCCTCTTCCACTCCTTGAGATTTTCAAAATCCTAACTTTTAGAATAGTATAATTTTGAAAAATTCTTCTCTTAGGATTAGAGTTTGATTTTCTCACCTTATATTTATAATGCAACCCTAAATCCTATCTAGATAGGATCTCTGCATATCTAATAAATATAATAATATCTCTTCAGATAGAGAGCATCAGAACAGAGTCCCAGAGGGACTCTTTAAGTGGTGGACGAAATTTCTCATGGCTCCAAAATTTGATGGGCCAAATTTCAGGATCAAATGCAAGGAATAAAGAAGGGCCTCAAATAAATTAATTATCTTATGTTCAGCCCAGAACATAAATTAATTCATAAACATTTATTCATGCCACTAGAGAATAAATGCTGACTTATCCCTTTATTTCTGAAGTTGAGTCGGGCTTGCATTTAGACTTCACAAATCACCGTATTTAAGATATCGTACGTCCATTAATTATTTACAGCTTTCTGACTGCTTAAAATAGTTAATCTCTTTAATTCCTTAAGTAGTACCACTCAACCTTATTATTTTACTTGAGATAACTCAACCTCCAGGGTTTAGTACAATAAACATTTTGAGCTCCTTAAGAGGACGTCATCATCCTAAACGGATACGGTGACTCGATACAGGCAAATAGCATGACATACAAGCACTGCCACCACCCAAGATGCAGAGAATATTAGGTTATCTCTGGTAATCCTCACCCATAACAAGTTAAAGTGATGGTCAGCAACTCATACTCACCTAATACCTTATCGAGGTTTAGATCAACGTAAAGTCACCGAGATCTAGGTTCTTAACGACGGTTAGATAGAAGAATTAATCATCTCACTGTGATCCATCAATACGTTAGAGACGTACCAGTATAGACAAGCAACCAAGTCAAGTCACTTCTTATCTATACCGCAGCCTATTCCGACAACTCGTCCTCAAGTTGTCTCAGCTGTGATTCTTTTTATATCTCTTTAAGCTTAACCAATCATACAGACTTTTGTGATCTACTACACACTGTATGATCTAGCTTATATATGAGATAAAGGGACATACATATGCAATCAAGTAAACAATTCAGATAGGAGATTGTAATAGTGGTAACAGGAAACACTGTATACAAGCTCAACCACAACTGCTTCCAGAATACAAATCCAACATACTTGCTCAATCTAATACCGTCCAAGTCAATGGATAAGACTCATTTCAAGTTATGGTTTGGGCATAAGCCAGTTTAAGCCATATAAGGAAATGAAGTAGTCCGACACATGTGCTGAACAAGCAGGCTGACGTGTTGGAAGTTAGATCTGACGTAAGACTGTTTGTTGGATATCCTAGATGAACGAAAGGTGGTTATTTTTATAGTCATAAGGATCATAAGGTCGTCATTTTTACCAATACCCGATTCTTGAAGGAGGACTACATGAAAAATCACAAATTCAAGGTTGAGATCATTCTTCAAGAATTGGAGGATGATCGTATTCCACCACTGATTCTGCCAAATGTACAAGAAATCGTATATAGTGGGAGAGATTTACATGATACTTTAAGAAATTGAAGCAGGCCGAGTTCCACTAGTGAAACCGACTACACGAATGGCGCCTACATAGCAAAGCGTGCAAGAATCGGCACCATAAGTTACTGCACCCATCGTTGCCATAGTGCCAGTAATGCCTCATCATAATGGGAGAGTTGTTCGTCAACCCGATCGATATATGTTCATGGAAGAATTCTTGATTTGATTCCAACAAACGCATAGGGAGAATGACATGTCGCTATGAACTTAGAGATTGAGTCCATAACTGTTATGGATGTATACAAGAACACACCTCGACCACATGGCAAACAAGTCATAGGTAGTAAGTGGGTATACAAGCGGAAGAGAGATTCTGATGGAGAGATTTCGGCTTATGAAGCCAAGCTCGTGGCGAAAGGATACACATAAATAGAGAGGATTGTTTATGATGATACTTTTTCTCCTTTAGCAATGCCCAAGTCCATTAGAATTCTTCTGGCCTAGCAACTCACTTGAACCTAGAGGTTTGGCAAATAGATGTAAAAATCACTTTCTTAAACGGTAACCTTGAGGATGGTAAAGACATCTATATGCAGCAACCTCAATGTTATGTGGAGAAAGGTGAGGAGTATCTAAAGTGAAATCTTAAGAAGTCCATTTATGGACTCAAGCAAGCTTCCCGATCATGGAACCTACGTTTTGATGAGATGGTAAAAACATATGGTTTTACCCAGTTGTTAAATAAGAGTTACGTGTACCGTTTAGATATCAACGGTGACTTGGTGTTTCTTACACTTTATGTAGATGACATCCTTCTACTTGGAAACAATGTGAAGTTGTTATCAGACGTAAAGAGTTGGTTATCCGATCAGTTTCAGATGAAAGACTTAGAAGATGCAGCGTACATTCTTGGGATGAAGGTTTACCGAGATTGTAAGAAGAAAATATTGAGTTTATCTCTAACGTATTACATTGATACTATGATTATTCGTTTTAACATGCAAACCGCCAAGAAATGATTGCTACCCTTTAGGCATGGTGTTCCTTTTTCTAAGGATCAGTCTCCGAAGACTGCAAATGAGATAGAGAAAATGAGATACATTCTCTATGTTTTCATTGTAGGTAGTCTCATGTATGCGATGCTATGCACGAGGCCCGATATCTGCTATGTGGTAGGCATAGTGGCAAGATATCAGTCTAACCTATGGCAAGCTCATTGAATTGCGGTGAAGCATAGACTCAAGTACCTGAAAATGACTCGAGATTATAGGTTAGTTTACCAGTCAGACAGTCTAATGCCTTTGGATTATTTCGATTCGTATTTCCAAGCTGACCGTGATAAGAAGAAGTCTACCAATGTGTTTACCTTGGGAGGTGGATCCGTATCTTGGCGGAGTGCAAAACAGTACTGAATTGTAGACTCCACCATGAAGGTCGAATATGTAGCCGTATCAAAGGATGCTAAAGAGGTGGTATGGCTAAAGAATTACATCTTGGATCTAGGTGTAGTACCTCATTTACCAAAGAATATCATAGTGTTCTGCAATAACTCGGTACAGTAGCAAACTCGAAGGAACCATGGACCCACAAGGTAACGAAACACATAGAGAGAAAGTATCACATCATATGAGAAATCGTACAACGAGAAGACGTGCTTATAGAAAAAATTGATATTGCAGAAAACCTAGCTGATCCTGAAGGGAAATCTTAGTTTACCCGTACTACCGATGATCTATCTTGGATGTTTAATTCACCATACATTTATATTCCTAGCTTGCTACTGTACAATTAATTGCAATACAAAAGGATTTTCTCATGTTTACCTGCAAATTTCTGGCACAATAGATCAATGTGTTGGATTTGTATACTGAAAGCAGAATGGTTGAGCTTGTATACAATGTTTCCTGTTACCACTATTACAATCTCCTATCTGAATCGTTTACTTGATTGCATATGTTTGTCTCATTATCTCATACAAAAGTTAGATCATACAGTGTGTAGAAGATCACAGAACTATGTATGATTGGTTAAGCTTATTGAGATATAAAAGGATCTGGCGAGACAACTTGATGGCGAGTTATCGGTATAGCTGCGGATATAGATAAGAAGTGACTTGACTTGGTTGCTTGTCTATGCTTTGAGTGCGTCTTGACGTATTGATGGATCCTGATGAGATGAGTTCTTCACCGACCGTCGTGAAGAACCTAGATCTCGGTGACTTTACGTTGACCTAAACCTTGATAAGGTTTTAGGAGAGTATGAGTTACTGACCATCACTTTGACTTGTTATGGGTGAGGGTTACATGAAATAACCCAAGATTTTCCGTATCTTGGGTGGTTGCAGTGCTTGTATGTCATGCTAGTTACCTGTATTGAATCACCGGTTTTGGATGA
Organism: Salvia rosmarinus; assembly: GCA_036937905.1. Lineage (NCBI taxonomy): Eukaryota > Viridiplantae > Streptophyta > Magnoliopsida > Lamiales > Lamiaceae > Salvia > Salvia rosmarinus. The sequence continues at coordinate 42,385,906 of CM072818.1, read as the reverse complement.
TGACGTCCCCTTAAAGAGCTCAAAGGTTTATTGTACTAAACCCTGTAGGTTGAGTTAGGTCAAGTATTGTAATAAGGTTGAGTGGTACTACTTAAGGAATTAAAGAGATTAATTATTTTAAGCAGTCAGAATGCTATAAATAATGAATGGACGTGCGATATCTTCAATACGAGGATTTGTAAGTCTAGGTACAAGCCCGACTCGACTTTAGTAATAAAGGGCAAGTCAATATTTATTCTCTAGTGGAATAAATAAATATTTATGAATTAATTTATATTCTGGGATGAACATAAGATAATTAATTCATTGTAGGCCCATCTTTATTCCTTTCATTTGATACCTTGGCTGGCCCATCAAGGCCTAGAGCTGCTGATATTTTTATCCAACTCTGTAGAGTCCCACTAGGACTCTGTTCTGATTAATGTATTATTTTAATACATCTTCAGATATTATCTGATATTATTATATATCAAGAGATATTATTTGATATCATTAGATATCAAGATATATTATATGATATTATTAGATATCAAGAGATAATTATTATAGATATGATTTATCTGCAAAGATATGATTTTATTTATTAGATATGCAGTGATCCTATCTAAATAGGATTCTAGGAATGCATTATAAATACAAGGTGAGAGAAAATCAGAATATTGTTATTCATTCATTTATGATTTTTGAAAATCATAAAGAAAAGGTAGGAGGCGAATTTTTGCAGTGTTCTCCATTGATTGCTCTCACTCAGCATTGGAGAATAGGCATCTGGGATACAGTCCAGAAGATCAAAGCTGGAGTCTGCCATTGAACTTATATTCGAGAAATTCACAGGTAAAACGAGTAAACACCTACGTGTTACAATTCATTATATAGATGCATGCTAAGTATATAATCAATGTATGGTGAATTAAACATCTATGATAGATCATCGGGAAGAGGGTAAAATGAGATTTCCCTGACTGAAAATGGAAGATTGAAGTACCACGATACTGATGAACATTGCTACTGAAGAGTATAGTCAAAGACTGAAGACTAAAGACTCAGCACTGTTGAAAACAAAGAAGTAAAAAATATGACTAATTGTTATACCAACAGCTGAGAAATCGAGCTGTTGAGATCCACGACAAGTTGAAACTTATTACTGGCTCAAGATCACTATACTAGTAAGAGACGGAGTCCAGTCTGCTGATAAAACTCGGAGCAAACTCGATTGATACGGCATGAAATTAACATACTAAAAAGACACGGAGTCAATCCAACTGAAGAAACATAGAGTTATTTAAACATTTAGTTTGACTTACCACATGTCGTAACGTATCTGCACAAGATCCTGACATGCCAAAACCACTATTCAGAGTTGCAGAGCTATAGTGTACGATAATACAGACCCCGACAATGACGTATGAGGATTCAAACAGGCAGAATTCAAACGACAAATGGAAGGGATGTGATAGGTGCTCCCTCCAATGACACTATTCATCGGTCGCTTTATAAATACACAAAATCTAACATTTGAAGGTTACCAAACGTTGCATATTGAAATATTCTAAAGTACCCAGAGCTTAAATCTCAAGAACATTTACCAAATGATTTCGAAGAAGGAGTCCAAAAGTTTATAAGAAAATCTTCAGAGCTCAAATATATCTATCAGCTCAAGATTTCAATATACATTCCCTTATAGTTTAGGTTACATTCTCGTAATATTCTAAACCTAAATATATTGATTTTTTGCCTAGGAAAACCCTCTACTGAAAACCCCCAAACTTTAAGTAGAAGTTGGACAAGTAAGCAACAAAGTGTCAGTTGCTGAAAACTTGACTGTCCTGCACCTATAAGAAAAGTTAGGTCGATTGTACTTGTAAACAATCAGAGGTTTCCTAGCCCCAGCAAACATAAGAGGAATGCCAAGTTAGGCGCGATACAGAACAAGTTAAAGTCTGTATCTAGGTTTACTCTTATTACCCGTAAATAACACAAAATCTCAAGTAGTGGATTGACTATGTTATCAATCCGTGGATGTAGGAGTTGATCTCTTTGAACCATGTAAAAACTAAGTGTTCTTTACTTTCAGTATCGTCTTTTATTTACATGTTATTGAACTGAACATCATCAAGACATGTCGCACAACACTATTTTGAAACACTCTATCAGTATAAGTTTGATGCTAAGAGATAAACTGAAAAATGACTAATCAATATTTCACTAAGTATTTTCTATCAGTTTAAGTTTTCAGTAGAGGCAAAATGTAACCACCACTTTCCACAAGCACATCAGTTATCAGTCCAACTAACCAGCTGCCTCAATAGTAAGCAGGTTTGTTAACTGATATCACTATAAACAAGACTCTCATTTCTTGAACTGATCAGCAATACTGACACCAATATTGAACTGACTTCAGTTAACCGACATCAACTAACTAAGTAGAAGATCTAGTCTTGAGAAATGAAAAGTTCTAATTTGTCTTGACTAGTGTATCCCCCTTCCCCATATACCAATATGAATCCCTATGGACCATCAATTTCTATAGATTTAAGTCTGTCACACTTGATTTTTCAAGTGTGATTTATCTCTCATGTTTAATTTACAAGTTATTTCATAATAATATATAGTTTACCTTATGGGAATCGAAAGTAGTGGACGGTGAACTCCCTATAAATTTAAAGAAAAGAAATTGAAAAAGAAAAAAATGTGCATACTTAATTAAGGTTGAATATCAACTCAATGTGTCCATTAAATGCAAAAACTTTGGTGCAATTGTCCTAAGTCAAGTACGATTTAATTAGAATTTTTGAATTCTTAGTTATGAATTGATAATTATAATTAGAATTTAAATAATACGTATGATTAGAATTGTGATAAGAGTTTAACAATTTCTAATTTATTAATCTAAATTGAATTCTAAAAACTTTTTTTTGGAACAAAAATTAGAATTCAATTTAGACGGACGTTTAGAAATCTAAATATAGAAGTTATTAATTACAATCAATATCAATATATAATATGATTAGTGTAAAAATGCGCTACATCATTTCTAAATTTTAGGTGGATTTTTTTGATTTTTTATTTCTTATCTAAATTTCCCGTTTTATGATTTATTCTAGTCATATTTTATTTTCAATAACTATCTCAAATTCAATACTATAGCCAGGGAACATTTTTGCTTTAATTATCTCAATTCTAATCACTTTACTATAGCTACGAAATAGGTTTGCCTTAATTATTTCACTTCTAAGCACTTCCCAATGATTTAGGTACATAATATTTGGCTTTATTATCTTCTACCAAATTTAATATTTTTACCTTAATTATCTTCAATTTTCCAATCTGACAAACACTAGATTTTGTATTTGCTATTATCTTCTACTTTCCAATATTTTTAAAGCGAGATTTCGCCGCAATCTTGAAATAAACCCCACTAATGTCTTGTTCCAAAAGGGAAACCCTCTCCCAGGAGCCCTCATAGGATACGGCCCAACCACTAGGCCCAAACATCAGGCCCAATATAAATGAGCCCCGACATTAAGCTCGGCCTATGTAAGTTCGGCCCAAGAAGACTTATAAACCAACTACAACTCAAATCTCGTAAGTGGAGACGTAGAAGATTCAGATATCTAAATGAATCCTGGATGCATATCTAAAAGAATCCTTATAAGAGAAGACGATTATAATATAGTCGAACTCAATATCATTGTGTATAAATAGAGGCTAGATTAGGCGAAAAGGATCAACTACTCTCTTTGTAATCGCCGCACTCTCAATACACATATACTCTCTTAACACTCCGTGAGCGAGATCTATTTTAAAGATCGAACCACGTTAATTCTCTATGTTCATTGCGCATTTATTTCCGTCACGAAATTAAGATCGATCACTGGCGCCGTGCGTGGGAAGCGAAATTGTGTGTTTTCGATCAATCTTTGTTTACAGGAATCAATCACGACAATGAATACAAGAAGTCTTACATCGAGCAGCCGGCAACAACAAAGAATAACGCCGGGCAGGCCGGCGAGCTCGGCTTGGGAAAAGCTCGGTCGAGATCGACCCCGAAGGGCATGTCCAAAGTCTCGACGAGCAAGGCCATCCCATCCTGCATGAAGAAGCAGAGTACCGTAGCGAGGGAGGTCACAACAGCAACCAAGAGGAACCCCTGACACCACAGTTAAACCTTGACGAGGCAGTTAAAGGGTTCCTCGAAAAGAACAATGAGAGCTTCCTCTAGTACCTTAGCTGTGAACAAGGTCGCCATCATCACGAAGATAAGGACGTCGAAGCCTCGTCAAAGCACGAAGCGGCACAGTGAGGTGAATCCCCTAGCCTCCGGATGATAGGCGCTCATACCTCTACACGGGTTGGGGCCAAAACCGACCGTGCTAGGGACGAACAGCATGGGACAGGTCGTCGCGATCACCGCGAAGTCGACCCCCACTATAACAACGAGCCCGGAAGAAGATCTCAGCATCGTTCCTTGGGAGACGGATTCGATGGATATGGGAGGATCATTACCCCCTTCTCTGACGAGATACTCGACATTCCACTCCGGACCAAGACAGGTGCGAGCATACGCCTCTGACGGACTAAGGGATCGCGAATTTCCTTTCACAATTCCAATACAATATGATTAACCAACGTCTCAACACCATCCATATGTGCAAATTGTTCCTGAGTTCTTGGTCGACAACGTCCACCGGTGGTTCGACGACCTACCTCGTAGTATTGGATCATACCGAGATCGATGGAAGCCTTTCACAGAAGGTTCTTCCAAAAGCGGAGTCCGAGCCACATCGGCTCACCTCGCTTACGGTGAGACAAGGCCGAAGCGAGTTCATCAGCGACTTCATGACTCGGTTTAATAAGGAATGCCTCAAGGTCGAAGATATAAATGACCTCCTCATCATCTCGGCCTTCGAGCGGCATCTCGCGGGGGCCTTATATAAGGAGATCGTCAATCGAGGCCCGTCTTGCGTCGGGCTGGGGCGATAGCGATCGGTTCGCCAAAGCGGACGGGCGGCTGCGGAAAAGCGTGAAGCGAAAAGGTGGAACCCCGACAAGGGAGAAAAGAGGATGGTCGAAGTGACCGGAGCCAAGGCCGACGAAGTGCTTTGGAAAGGATACAACGTCACCCGATAGAGTCTAGGCTCGGGCCGCGTAATGATTCGGAGCGATCCCAGTATACACCCTTGACGAAGTCAAGGGCGAAGATCTACGAGCTCCACATGAACATGTTCGAGAAATGACAGGGGGGTCGAAACATCGGTCCAAAGACAAATATTGTTCCTTCCATGAGGATTATGGACAGAACACGGATGAGTGCAGAAATCTCATGGTAGACATCAAAAAGTTGGTACAGGACGGAGTCCTAAAGAAGTACCAAGGGCATAGCCGACGAGCTGGTCAGTACGAAGCCCCCCACCGGGGTCAGAAGAAAAGAAAGCAAGAAAAGAAGGAAAACTGTAACCCTCACAAGAAAGCAAGACACGATACTGATGAAGAGGGAGATGACGAACCCCAATACGATGGGATCATCTCCACCATCACGGGGCTCCTCGCGGAGCTACGAAGTCCTCTCTGAAGGCTGAGGCCCGAAGTCCCCATACCAGCGAACCTGTGAACAAAAGGTTTAAAAGGGACGAGGTAATCACATTCTCCGAGGACGACCCCGTGCCAGCCGTAGTACCTCACTAGGATGCGATGGTAATCCAAGCAGTGGTCGCCAACAAGCTAGTTCGGCGCATATACGTCGACAGTGGTGCGTTGGTAAGCATCCTCTTCAAGGAGTGCTTTGACAAATTGGGAGTTGAGGAGGCACGCCTCGCACCGGCACCACTGCCACTTAGAAGCTTTGTGCAAGAAGAGACGCGACCTGAGGGAATCATCGAACTTCCTGTCACAGTGGGAAAAGCGCCGACGAGCTCCACCAAAGTGGTACAATTCTTTATGGTAAACGTCCAGTCACCATATAACATCATATTAGGGCGAGATTGGTTGAATGCAGTAAGGGAAGTATGTTCAACGTATCACCTGACCATGAAGATCCCCACAAGAGGAGGAGTAGCTGTGATCCGGAGAGATCAGAAAAAAGCCAAAGAAAGCATGCAGGTCGCCTTAAGAGGTACCGGGACTTCGACCCAGCACCCACAGGCATAGCAATTGGAAAGAGCGTCATCTGCTCTCAATAGCTCGGTGAAAGAGGTCGTATTGTATGAGGACGATCCCCTCAAGGTCGTTAAGGTAGGTTCTACCGAGCCTCATCGAGGTTGATCATCCGACTCTAAGGAATTCAGAGACTTCTTCGCCTGGTCACCCCTCGACATGACCGGGGTCTCACCGAGCATTATCACTCACCGGCTCAATATTGACCCAAGTGTAAAACCAGTTTGGCAAAAGCAGCGGATCTTTGCAGCTGAACGGAATCAGGTCATACATGACGAGGTGAACCAACTATTAAAAGCACGCATACAGTTCGAAGTCAAATATCCGACCTGGATAGCCAACCCGGTGATGGTCAAGAAAGGAGGAGGGGGATGGCGAATGTGTATCGATTACACCGATCTCAATAAACATTGCCCGAAGGACTGTTACCCCCTTCCAAATATCGACAAAAAGGTTGACGCTTTGGTCGGATACGAAGTCTTGACTTCTTGGATTTATCTGAGGATATCACCAAGTCACGATGAGTGGCGAGGACGCATCCAAAACAGCCTTCATTACGGACTTTGGAGTCTTTGCATATAAGAAGATGCCATTCGGACTCAAGAATGCAGGGGCCACCTACCAAAGAATGGTGGACAAGATATTTCAGCCCTACATAGGTCAGAATGTGGAGGTATACGTAGATGACATTGTCGTCAAGAGTAAAGAGGAAGCCACATGTGTTGCCGACCTCAGGATTGTCCTCGGTTTACTTCGAAAGGTAAACCTAAAGCTAAACCCCCAGAAGTGTACATTCGCAGTTCGGTCTGGAAAATTTTTGGGGTGCTGGGTCTCACAAGAAGGATTAAAAGCCAACCCGTCCAAGGTTCAAACCATTTTGGAGATGAAGATGCCAAAGACCATCCACGACATGTATAAGTTGACGGGCTGCATAGCCGCACTAAGCCGCTTTCTTTCAAAAGCCGCGAATAAGCAGCTCCCATTTTTCAAAATACTCAAAAAGGCTCCGGAGTTCTCCTGGGATGATAAACACAAGACAACTTTTGAAGATCTCAAGAACTATCTCGCCAAACTTCCCACTTTATCCGTCCCGAAAGAAGGAGAGGTCCTTTCCCTATACCTCGCCACCTCGGACGAAACCATAAGTGCAGTTTTGGTACGAGAGGACGGATGTCAGCTCCCTGTATATTTCATCAGCCGAGCACTAAAAGGGCCAGAAACGAGGTATCAGCCATTGGAGAAGCTCGCCTTGGCGTTAGTAAATGCTGCAAGGAGACTATGCCCCTACTTCCACGCACATCCCATACAAGTTCTCACCGATCATCCACTTCAGCAAGTGTTGACGAAGCTAGAAGCCTCGGGGAGAATTGCGAAGTGGGCAATTGAATTGGGCGAGCACGACATCTTTTACGCCTCGTCAAGCCATCGAGGAACAGGCCTTAGCGGACTTCCTTGTCGAGGCTAACCAGCAGAAAGCCGAAACCCGCCGAGCCGACCCCAGATAACGCCGAACCCGAACCCGTAAAGGAACCATCTGAAGATTGCTGGCAAATCTACGTGGATGGAGCTTGGGAAAAAGCAGGCGATGGGGCGGGCATCTTGCTCATAAGTCCGGATGGACAAGAGAAAACCTCGCACTTCGGTTTATATTCAAAATACGAATAACGAGTGGAATCTGAAGCCTTAATCGCGGGACTTCACCTAGCTCAAAGTCTTCAGATCACGAGCCGTGCAAGTACACATCGATTCTCAAGTCATAGTAAGCCACATGCTAGGAAAGTATTTATAAAAGGCAAGGATGAAAAAATACCTTGAAAAGCTAAAAGCTACAATAGTCGTTCTCATACTTCGGTTGGTTCGCATCCCAAGGGAGCAAAATAGCCGGTGACACTCTAAGCAAAGCGGCCCGTCGTCAACGAGTCCGCCAGAGAAGAAGTCGGGAGAGGATGCATAGGCGATGCCGAGGTCAAGTCAACATAGTCTCGGATGAGGAACTTAATTGGATGACCCTATTCAAACATATTTGGAGAAGGCGAACTACCCCATGATGAGACTCGAGGCTAGGAGAATCTTGAGCAAATCTTTACGATATATTTGGGCGAGGAATTCTCTACGAAATCATACCCAACCTCTCCTAAGGTGTTTGGGTCCAAACAGAGCTGATTACGTACTACGAGAAATACATGAGGGATCATGTGGAAGTCACATCGGACCCAGCGCCTTATCGAAGAAAGTCATGCGATGGGGATACTATTGGCCAACGATGTTCCAAGACTCAATTGACCTCGTGAAGAAGTGTCCGAAGTGCCAAATTCATGGAAACGTGTCGAGGCTACCTCAAACCAACCTCGCCAGCATGCAAAGCCCTTGGCCATTCATGCAATGGGGGATAGATATCGTAGGCACCTTCTGCAAAGCTCCAGGGCAGTTTCAGTTCCTGATAGTCGCAATCGACTACTTCACGAAGTGGGTGGAAGCCGAAACCTTGGTGAAAATTACAAGCAAAAACACCCTCAACTTCGTCTGGAAGAACATCGTGTGTCGCTTCGGCATCCCTCATATCCTCGTTTCGGATAATGGGACTCGGTTCACGATAAGGTCTTCAAAGAGTGGTGCAAGAGCTTCGGATCAACAAAGATTCACCTCGGTGGCCCGTCCTCGTGCAAATGGTCAAACCAAGTCACCAATAGGACCATTGTGAAAGGACTAAAACTCGCCTCGGTCGAGTAAAGGGCAACTGGGTGGAAAACTTGCCGCAAGTCTTATGGTCGTGTCGTCAACACCTCGAACATCGAGCGGAGAAACACCTACGGTTTGGTGTATGGGCTGAAGCAATAATCCTGCAGAGATCGGTATGCCGAGCCCCGCACTATCAACTTCTCAAACAAGTAAATGGGGAAAATCTACGAGGCGACCTAGATCTGCTTGAAGAAAAGAGAGAGCTCGCTTACATTAGAGAAGCTCGGTACAAGCAACAAGTAGCTCGGTATTACAACCAACGTGTCAAATCCCGACAGTTCCAAGTAGGCAACCTCGTGCTTCGAAATAATGAAGTCAGTAAAGCTGCAAAGCTCGGTAAACTGGAAGCCACATGGGAAGGGCCTTACCAGGTCGAAGAAGTCCTCGGAAAAGGGTCATATAAGCTCGCACATATATCCGGTGAGCAAATACCCAATACGTGGCACATCATCCATCTCAAGAAATATTTTGCATAAGTGTCAAAATTGTTCATTTTAGTCATGTCGCGTCTTTTTTGTAATGTTGTGTCGAAGGTTGAGTCTGTACAGTCGTCTTTTTGGTCTTTTTCTGTTGTTACGTCATATTTTATTAATAAAATATTTTTCTTGCATATTTCATTTGTTACTTATGCATACTACCTCTTCCCCATAATACGAACTATACCCTCTTCGGAGGACGAACTATACCCTCTTCGGAGGACGAACTATACCCTCTTCGGAGGATGAACTATACCCTATTCGGAGGACGAACTATACCCTCTAAGGAGGAGATCTAAACGCGCGTGAGGGGACCACCCCTAGCGATACTTCTTGCCAAATAAGGAACCCATACCTTCGTTTATTTCGAGGATGAATACCTTCGTTTAATACGAGGACGAACTACCTTCGTTTATTTCGAGGATGAATTACCTTCGTTTATTTCGAGGATGAACTACCTTCATTTAACACGAGGACGAACTACCTTCGTTTATTTCGAGGATGAATTACCTTCGTTTATTTCGAGGGTGAACTACCTTCATTTAATGCGAGGACGAGCTACATTCATTTATTACCAGGACGATCTACCTTCGTTTGATTACGAGGATGAAATATATACAGCGTTTGCTTAAGAAGGAAAATCAATACTAAGGCAGAAAAATTTGTTCTTATTTCCGAAGTATAAAACGCATACATTATGAGGACGACGAAGGCCCAGGAGGCTGGGAAAAGCTAAGCCAATCCCTAGAGAAGTTGGGGTTCAACAGCTCATCTATGCTAACCCTATCCCTACCTCTACCTCGTCCTCGATCGACGCCGGGAGTTCGGCCAGCCCGATCTCTTTGCCTCGCCGAACGACCTCGGCCGCTCGATGACACACGACCTCGGCTTCTCGATGGGCGACGTCTATCTTGCATAAAAAAACTCAAGAGAAGTGTCGTCGACATTCCACGTCGTCGGAAGAGAAGAAGAAGTCTCGGTAGGAGAAGGAGCTCTGGCTGACGAAGAAGCCTCGGTCGTCGATCGAAGCACCCGCTCGAGGAAAGGATAACGATCTACGACGATCTTGTAGAGGCCACCTAGCTTCGGTCGGCATACCGCTCCCGAAATCGCCAGAGTCTCGACTGCATTTTCCCTATAACTCCAACGGTGGTCATGAGCTCAAACTTTAGCTTCGCCTCCGAGATAGTTATTCCACCACCCGGTGGATAACCGTCAGATTCAAAGATGCTCCTCGGCGACCGATTTGGCCTTATCCTCTGCGATCTCGAACTTCTCCTCCAACTCCAAAAATCGAGCCTGAAGCTCGTCAAATTTCTCTTGAGAAGCCCTGAGTTGGACGTCGGCCTCCTCCCGCACATGGCCAAGTCTGCCCTCTAAATGAAGGACTTCGACCTCTTTAGATTCGAGAGCCCGAGTCAATATTTTGATTTGATCCAACCAAGGCGACACATCAAAAAATTCAGGAGAAGACTGGAGACAAAACAAAAGACAAGATTTCTTCCATAAAAATTGTGGAATTTTATTAAAGCCTTTTAAGGCAGGACTTTGTCGAAGTACATTTACATTCACAAAAAAAAAGAGGGGTGGATCAACTGACCCCTCCGCCAGCTCCTTGCTCAGGCTCGTGACCTCGACCTCCTCCCGAGCTCCGAAGCCTCGGCTCTCGCCATGACTCCAGCTGCGCCACCTGTGTTGATTTGTATCTTGAAAGCGCTTTTGGTTGAGCTTGTATACAATGTTTCTGTTACCACTATTACAATCTCCTATCCGAATTGATTACTTGATTGCATATATCGTGTCCCTTATCTCATATATAAGTTAGATCATAAGTGTGTAGAAGATCACGTAAGTCCGTATGATTGGTCGTTTAATGAGATATAAAAGTTTCACACCGAGACAACTTGAGGACGAGTTGTCGGTATAGGCTGCGGTATAGATCGTAGTGACGTGACTTGGTTGCTTGTCTCATCTTGATGCGTCTCGACGTATTGATGGATCACGGTGAGATGAGTTCTTCATCGACCGTCGTGAAGAACCTAGATCTCGGTGACTTACGATGATCTAAACCTCGATAAGGTATTAGGTGAGTATGAGTTGCTGACCATCACTTTGACTTGTTATGGGTGAGGGTTATATGTTCTAACCCAATATTCTCCGCATCTTGGGTGGTGGCAGTGCTTGTATGTCATGCTAGTTATCTGTATCGAGTCACCGTATCCGTTTAGGATGATGACGTCCCCTTAAGGAGCTCAAAAGGTTTATTGTACTAAACCCTGCAGGTTGAGTTAGCTCAAGTACAATAATAAGGTTGAGTGGTACTACTTAGGAATTAAAGATATTAATTATTTTAAGCGATGGAATGCTCTAAATAATTAATGGACGTGCGATATCTTAAATACTGGGATTCAGAATGTCTCGAGTGCAAGCCCGACTCACCTTCTGTAATAAAGGGTAAGTCGGCTTATTCTCTAGTGGCATGAATGAATGTTTATAAATTAATTTATGTTCGGGTGAACATAAGATAATTAATTTATTTGAGGCCCATCTTTATTCCTTTCATTTGATCCACAGGTGGCCCATCCAAAGCCCGTAGCTACATGGAAATCGGCGCCCCTACCCTCTAAGGCAAGGATTTGATTCTCTTTATCCAATAAGGATATTTTTATATTTATGGGATATGCATGGATCCTTTCCTTATGGGATTATGGTAATGCATTATAAATATAAGGTAAAAGATAAGATCAAAGCTAATCCTCAATTATCCTATAGCATATTTTCGAGAATCACCATAGTTCCTTGGTGAGAGATTTTCAAAAATTGCCTAGAGGGTTAGGGTGATTTTGTAGCATTCTCCATAGATCGTCCTCACTCGACGTTGGAGATTGGGCAACCGAGATATAGTCCAGAAGATCAAAGCACGAGTCTCGATCCGTTCATCCCGATCCACCTCGGATGCATTCAAAGGTAAACACGAAAACCCCTACTTGTTGCAATTAATTATATAGGTGCATGCTAGGAATATAATCAATGTATGGTGAATTAAACATCCAAGATAGATCCTCGGAGAGGCTAAACCCGATTTCCTTACAATTGGTATCGAGCACGGGATCGATATCTTGGCTCTGTTGGATTAATTCACGTTTGATTATTACGTGCGCAATATATTAATTGTTGGATCTGTCGTTCATCGTGGCTCGGTTTTATTTTTGTCGGATTTTGTTTTTCACCACGAGAAAATCCGTGGTTAGATTAGATTTTTCCCTGTAAATCTTATCTGTAAAAGAAGAACGAGACGACGGGAAGACACGTCGGAGAAACCGGACGCCACGCGAAGGGCGACGGGCGACGGCACGCAGGCGTGCTCGCCGCCGCAAAGACGCCTCGGCGCGCGCGCGCTTCGGAGGGCGGCGACACGGGTGAGGCGAGCACCTCGGCGGCGTGCGTGTAGGCACTCGGAAACAGCGCGCGCATCGCGCGCGCTGCGACGATCGTTAGCGCCAGCCGCACACACGGGCGGTGTTCGCGGCGGCTCGCGAGGCGGCGCGCGCATCACATGCTGCGGGCGTGCGGGCGTGAGGCGCCAAGGCGGCGGCAGTAACGCCGCGAACGCCGCGATCGCGAGGCAGCCCGCGAGGCGCACGAACGTGCACGCGGAAACCTCAACGTGTGCGAGGGTTGGGCGGCGGCGACGCGGAGCGCGCGATTTTGCGCGGACGCCCGGCCGGCGGGCGGCGCGTGCGAGATTCGCGACAGAAACCTCGGCGCGCGATTTTCTCGGCGAGCCAGCGCGAGGATAGGCGGCGGCGGTGCTGGGCGAGCGCATGGGCTGTGCCCTGCCAGACGTGCCCAGCCCATCTTGGGCCAACCCGGCCCAAACCCGATTTTTCGGTCCGAACCCATTTTTCCGGCCCGAATCCAGTTTTGACGAATCCGATCCGTGCCCGTGCACGCGAGGCCCGTTTTTCGAAGTTTATGAAGATCTGTACTTTGTAATTCTATGTAATAGATTAGGCAGGAAAGTTCGTGTTCCACGTGTGGGCCACGATGAACGCTTTATTTTATTTTAATCGCTCATTGCATGTCGTGGATGTTTAAATTATGCGAAGCATGCTATGTATGTTTAAATTACGTGAGACAAACATATTATATGTTTTCATGATTGGATGCGCATAGTAAGCATGCTAGGTTTATCGCGTTTTCAAGCATATTTTAGAATTACTCGCGAGCATGTTTTACATGTCGAGTTCTATAGAAAAGCATGCTAGGATTACGTGATCTCGCATGGACAAACCTTTTGAAACAAAAGACTAAGCAAGTAACCCGACATATTAATTTTCAAATTAAATGTCAAGACCTCCACTTTTGATCTCTAAACAAAGTGAGACGCATCGGAGTAAACGCCACACGCTGCGGTTTGCTTGCAGACGCTTATCATAAGTTTGTTAGATGAGATTTCTAAATAAAACTTTTTAAATGTATTGAGAAGTGGGAGTTTCATGTGTAAATGTCCACACGTGGCTTGCATTTGCGATTTTCATAAGTTCTCTAGAGATGGATATAAAATGAGATAACAAAAGAATTTGGATTGGAAGCGGTATGGTCCTAGTGAGTATGTCAATTCTAAGAATTCATTTTCATCGTTAAAATTGTGGTCATTCACGAGACATCACCTCAAGTACAACTTCCCGCGAAGTCCCTTCTTGCGATAGTGATGTGGTCTAGTAAGGTCCAATCATTAATTTCATTTGTCATAAGGATAAGTTGACATGGATTGAAATTAAACGACTAAAAGGTATATTTTAGTGCCGGTCGGGGGTTCGTGTGTAAACGCCCACACACCGTGGCTTGCATGTGGAATTCCTTGGGCGATTGGAGGTTTCAATTAATATTGTTTTATCAAAAGGTTACAATATTATTGTTACGAATTATGTGCGATCGTATGCTTATGTGTTTACATTATCTTTTCAGATATGTCTCTTACACCGATTATCAATATGCTCGCACAAAATCCCTTTATCCGTCCGAATTTTATCGAGTGGAAACGAAACATGGAATATGTTCTTATCGTTGAAGAACACATGTTTGTTCTCACTACTCCTAAACCCGATGCCCTTACTGACGCATCGACTAATGAGCAGCGAGAGTCAAGCAGACTTTGGCATAAGTCGAACAATATGGCCAAGTGCTATATGATGACTACAATGTCCAAAGGCTTGCAGCTGCAGCATCAGTCGATGGTAGACGCGACTGAAATATGGTCAAGTCTCGAGAGTAAGTTTAGGCAATCGGATCGGACAGTCCGCTTCCACACAATGAGAGAAATTTTGGCGTGTAAGATGGAAGAAGGAAGTTCGGTCCATGACCATGTCTCCCACATGACTCATCTCATGGATAGTCTTGATCAGCTGGGAGGAGGTATTGACGGCGAAGCCAAGGTCGATATTATCCTCAACACACTGCCCAAGTCTTTTGAGAATTTTTGCGTGAACGCGATCACGAGCAAGACCGAGTATACGCTTAGTCAGTTGCTTAATGATCTCGTGGCCGCGGAAAGAGTCATGGGTAAAGGAGCACATGCTCTTTCTAGCACATCTAGGGGCCCAAATTTTCCGTTGCAAAATGGAAAAATAAAAAGGGGCACCAAAGGTGGCAGAGGCAAGGGAAATAGTGGGAGTAATGGGAACAAGAACATGCCTGCCACCGGAGGCTTAAAGAAGCCAAAGGAGAGGGGCAAGTGCTTCAAGTGCGGCAAGACTGGGCATTGGAAGGCCAAGTGCTCTATGCTCAAGGCTCAAGGTACGCCATTTGCTTTAGTAATGGAAACATGTTTAGAGACTTGTTCTACCCATTCTTGGGTAGTAGACACGGGTGAGACTGGTCATGTTTGTTACACTGCAGGGTTCCCGCGACAAGGGAGTGCATGATGGCGAGATAACGATCTCCATGGGCAACGCGGGCGATAGTCGAGGCCGTTGCGATCGGAGATGTTACTTTATGTTTTGATAGAACAGCTTTAGTATTGAAAGATGTTTTATATGTACCTAATTTTAGTGGAACCTTGTTTCGTTTCAAATTGTTTATTCATGGATATTCGTTATTTTTGATAGTGATGTTTCTATCATAAGAAATGACGGTTATCTCGTGTTGGTGTAGGGATGACTTATGTCAAGCCCTCGCCCGAGAATCTATCTTCGATATTTAATTCACCATACATTGATTATATTCCTAGACGCTCTATATAATTAATCGCAACACGTAGGGTTTTCTCGTGTTTACCTTTAGATCCGAAGAGGTCGGTGGAACGAGATGAATGGATCGAACGGATCGACTCGTGCTTTGACCTTCCGGATCAGATCCGGTTGCCCAATCTCCAACGCCGAGTGAGGACGATCTATGGAGAATGCTTCGAAAATCACCCTCTTTCTTCTCACACAATTTTCAAAAATCCTCTCAAGAGAACTATGAGATTCTAAAATATGCTTGTAGATTATTGAGGATTAACCTAGACTTTATCTCTTACCTTATATTTATAATGCATTACCATAATCCCATAAGGAAAGGATCCATGCATATCCTATAAATATAATAATATCCTTATAGGATAAAGAGAATAAAATCTATCCTTAGAGAGCATATAGGCGCCGATTTCATTGAAGCTACGGGCCTGGATGGGCCGACCAAAGGATCAAATGCAAGGAATAAAGATGGGCCTCAAATAAATTAATTATCTTATGTTCACCCGAACATAAATTAATTTATAAATATTCATTCATGCCACTAGAGAATAAATGTCGACTTACCCTTTATTACCGAAGGTGAGTCGGCTTGCACTTAGACATTACGAATCCCCGATTTAAGATATCGAACGTCCATTAATTATTTAGAGCATTCGATCGCTTAAAATAATTAATATATTTAATTCCTTAAGTAGTACCACTCAACCTTATTATTGTACTTGAGCTAACTCAACCGCGGGGTTTAGTACAATAAACCTTTGAGCTCCTTAAGGGACGCCATCATCCTAAACGGATACGGTGACTGACATGCATAACTAGCATGACATACAAGCACCGCCACCACCCAAGATGCGGAGAATATGGGTTAGAACATATAACCTCACCCATAACAAGTCAAAGTGATGGTCAAGAACTCATACTCATCTAATACCTTATCGAGGTTTAGATCATCGAAGTCACCGAGATCTTGGTTCTTCACTACGGTCGATAGAAGAACACATCTCACCGTGATCCTTCAATACGCCGAGACATACCAAGATAGACAAGCAACCAAGTCAAGTCACTTCTTATCTATACCGCAGCCTATACCGACAACTCGTCCTCAAGTCGTCTCAAATTGTGAAACTTTTATATCTCATTAAGCTTAACCAATCATACGTACTTCGTGATCTTCACACAACCGTATGATCTAACTTATATATGAGATAAGGGACACGATATATGCAATCAAGTATTCAATTCGGATAGGAGATTGTAATAGTGGTAACAGAAACATTGTATACAAGCTCAACCAAAACGCGCCAAGATACAAACCAACAATCTCCCACTTATACTAAAGCAAACTTTTAGTATACAATGTGTCTCTACTAGCTATTACATACAACCATCACTTTGCTTCTCCCACTTATACAAAAGTTTCCTTTCTAAGTGGGTGCCATCAAGTTTAATCCAAGTCCCCTAACGTGTCCGCTATATACTTTTGGCGGCAGCTCTTCGTGAATGGATCCGCTAGGTTATCCGTCAGATCAATCTTTTCAATCAAGATGTCCTCTCGCTCTAACGATTTTCGTATGACATGGTACTTTCTCTATGTGTTTTGTCGCCTTGTGGGTCCGTGGTTCCTTCGAGTTCACATCGCACCGAGTTATCACAAGAACTATGATACTCTTGGGCAAACCAGTACCACATCTAGATCCATGAGGTAGTTCTCGAACCATACTGCCCCTTTAGAAGCCTCAAGGCGGCTACATATTCGCTTCCATGGTAGAGTCCGCAATGCATCGCCGCTTTGCACTCCGCCAGATACGGCCCACCTCCCAAGGTAAACACATAGCCCGAGGTAGACTTTTTCTTATCACGGTCACTTTGAAACCGAAGTCAGATAACCCAAAGGCATTAGACTATCTCGCATGGTAAACTAGCCTATAATCTCGAGTCCTTTTCGTGTACTTGAGTATATGCTTATCGCAATTCAATGAGCTTGTCCAGGTTAGATCGATATCTAGCTACTATGCCTACCGCATAGCGTATATCGGGCCTCGTGCATAGCATTGCGTATATGAGACTTCCTACTGGCGGAAACGTAGGAACTTGTCTCATTTCCTCTATCTCCTTTGTAGTCATAGGTGATCTGCGTTTAGATAAAGGAACGCCATGTTCAAAGGTAGCAATCCTTTCTTGGCGGTCGCATACTAAAACGAGTAATCACAAGATCAATGTAAGACGCCGAGATAAGCTCAACATTTTCTTCTTGCGATCTCGGTAAACCTTGATCCCAAGAATGTACGCTGCATCTCCTAAGTCTTTCATTTGGGCGATCGGATAACCAACTCTTTACGCCTCGATAACAGCTTCACGTTGTTGCCAACTAGAAGAATGTCATCTACATAAAGTGCAAGAAATACCACATCACCGTTAACATCTAACCGATACACACAACTCGCTAGGCAACCGGGTAAATCCATAGACTTTACCACCTCGTCAAAGCGTAAGTTCCATGATCGGAGGTCTCGCTTAAGTCCATAAATGGACTTAAGCTTCCATACTAGATGCTCTTCACCTTCACCACATAACCTTCGGGTTGTCGCGATATAGATGTCTCTACCTTCCTCAAGGTAACCGCTTAGAAAAGCGGTTTTAACATCCATCCGCCAAACCTCAAGGTTTAAGTGGGCTGCTATGGCCGTAAGAATTCGATGGACTTGAGCATTGCTCACAGCGAAAAGGTCTCATCGAAATCGATGCCCTCAACTGAGTGTACCTTCGCCACAAGCCCAGCTTTAAAAGTCGAAACCTCTCCATCGGAATCTCTCTTCCTCTCAGTATATCCACTTACTACCAATGGCTTCCTCGCCATCCGGTAGAGGTGTCTTTCATATACATCCATAGCGTTATGGACTCCATTTCTAAGTCCATAGCGGTGTGCCATGATCTTGCATCAATATCTCAGATCGCCTCCTTGTATGTCCATGGGTCGATTATTGCATGTTCGCTTCCGACTAAACCAAGATTCACCACGAACACAAATCGCTCGGTCGACGAACAACCTCCCACTACGACGAGGCGCCACAGCACAATGGCAACAGTGGGTGCAAGAACTTGTGGTTCTCATCTCGCACAACTTCTTCGGGTAGGTACCACTTATACGGTCGGTATCTCCGGTGGAACTCGACCCACTTCAATTTCTTGAAGTATCCGTGTCGATCCCTCCCACTAGACATGACATCTCGCACCTTTCGCCTAATCGGTGGTGGAATACGATCATCTTCTAATTCTGAAGAATGATTTCAACTTTGATTTATGGTTTCATGTAGTCCTCTTCTAAGAATCGTGCATTAGTGCTAATAACGACCTTCCGATCCCAGACTATAGAATAAACCACCTTCGCTCCTCTAGATAGCCAATAAACGACCCAAGCGTCGGATCTAGCCTCCAACTTGTCGCCTTCTTGTTCAAAGACGCAGCCGGATCGCCCATATCCTTATGTGGTTTAAACCGGCTTGCGCCCAAACCACAACTCGAAGCGGGTCTTTTCGACCGACTGATGGTACCAGATTTAGCAAGTATGTCATGCTTTCTAAGGCATACCCCGTAACTAAATAGGCAATGTTGCATAACTCATCATTGATCTAACCATTTCAAAAGAGTCCTATTTCTTCGCCCGACACACCATTTTCTCTGTGGTGTGCCCGGTGAAGGCTTGTTGGGATGTAATCCCACACTTCACTAGATAGTCCATAAACTCGTTATCGAGGTATTCGCCACCGCGATCGGATCGCAGATGACTTGATACTCTTACCTAGCTTCGCCTCCACTTCCGCCTTAAACTCTTTGAATTTCTCAAAGCATTCGTGACTTGCGCGGTGAAGCGGTATACGTATCCGCACTTGAGTAATCGCCAATGAAAGTGACAAAATACTGCATTCTCCACGAGCTTGTGTGGACATTGGTCCACACAGTCGAATGGACTAGCTCTAACATTTCTTTGGCTCTATAACCCTTCGCTTTGAAGGGTGCAGTCGACATCTTACCTTCTATAAAGGATTCGCAGATCGGGAACGGAGTAACCGTGAGATTACCCAACGCCCATTCTTAGCCGCCTTGATCCTATTTAGATTGATGTGACCTAATCTAAGATGCCGAGAGAAAAGTAGTGTCATCTTGCTAAGAAAACTTCTCTTTTAGGGTTTGATGAAGATGCAACATAGTTATAGGTATTATGTTTTGCGTAAATAGTATAAAACGAATTATATAAAGTGCCAACACGATAACTTCGTCATTTCTTATGATAGAAGCACTACTATCAAAATAATGAATATCCATGAGTAAATAATTTCAAACAGAACAAGGTTCCATGAAAATCCGCACATATAAAACGCCTTTCAAAACTAAAACTGTTTTCTCAAAACATAAAGTAACATCTCCAACCGCAACGGCCTCGACTTTCGCGCGTTGCCCATGGAGATCGTTATCTCGCCATCAAACGACTCCCTTGTCCGCAGAACCCCGCAAGGTGTAACAAACATGATCGATATAGCCAGATCTACTACCCAAGAATGGGTAGAACAAGTCGCTAAACATGTTTCAGCATTAAAGCAAACGGCGTACTGAGCCATGAGCATAGGGCACTGGCCTTCCAATGCCCGCCTACCGCATTTGAAGCACTTGCCCTTCCTTTGGCTTCTTCAAGCCTCCGTGGCAACCACGCTCTTGTTCCCATTACTCCCATCGCTTGCCTTGCCTCTTCCACCTTTGGTACCCTTTTCTTTTCCATTTTGCAACGAAAATTTTGGGCCTTTAGATGTGCTAGCAAGAGCATGTGCTCCTTTTCCCATAACTCCTTCCGCAAAGAACGAGATCATTAAGCAACCGACTAAGTATAAACTCGGTCTTGCTCATGATCGCATTCACGCCGAAAGTTCTCAAAAGACTTGGGCGGTGTATTGAGGATGATATCGACCTTGGCTTCGTCAATACCTCATCCCAACCGATCAAGACTATCCATGAGACGAGTCATGTGGGAGACATGTTCATGGACCGAACTTCCTTCTTCCATCTTACACGCCAAGATTTCTCTCATTGTGTGGAAGTCGACCGTCCGATCCGATCGCCCAAACTTACTCTCGAGACTTGACCAAATATCGGTCTCTACCATAGATCGATGTTTGCAGTGCAAGCCTTTGGACATAGTAGTCATCATATAGCATTTAGCCATATTGTTCGACTTATTCCAAAGTCCGCTTGACTCTCCGCTCATTAGTCGACGCGTCAAGAAGGTCATCGGGTTTAGGAGTAGTGAGAACAAACATGTGTTCTTCAATGATAAGAACATATTCCATGTTTCGCTTCCACTCGATAAAATTTGGACCGGATAACGGATTTTGTGCGAGCATATTGATAATCTGTAAGAGACATATCCGAAAAGATAATGAAAACACATAAGCATACGATCGCATATAATTCGTGAATAATAATATTGTAACCTTGATAAAACAATATTAATTGAAACCTCCAATCGCCCAAGGAATCCCACATGCAAGCCACGCGTGTGGGCGTTTACACACGAACCCTCGACTGCACTAAAATATACCTTTAGTCGCTTAATTTCAATCCATGTCAACTTATCCTTATGACAAATGAAATTAACGATTCGACCTTACTAGACCACATCATTATCGCAAGAAGGACTTCATGAAGTTGTACTTGAGGTGATGTCTAAGCAATGACCACATTTTTAACAAACAGAAATGAATTTTAGAATCGCATACTCACTGGACCATACCGCCCAATTCAAATTCTTTTGTTATCTTATTTTATATCTATCTCTAGAGAACTTATGAAAATCGCACATGCAAGCCACGCGTGTGGACGCGTTTACATGAAACTCCCACTTCTCAATAGATTTAAAATATTTTATTTAGAAATCTCATCTAACAAACTTATGATAAATAAAGGCAAGCAAGCCACGCGGTGGATCGCCACTCACGCAAGGCCTCACTTTGTTTAGAGATCAAAAGGTAGAGGTCTTGACATTTTAATTTGAAAATTAATTTGTCGGGTTGCTTGCTTAGTCTTTTGTTCAAAAGGTTTGTCCATGCAGATCACGTAATCCTAGCATGCTTGTCTATAGAACTCAACATGTAAAACATGCTCGCAGTAATTCTAAAATATGCTTGATAAACGCGATAAACCTAGCATGCTTACTATGCGCACTTAAATACGTGAAACACTTAAAGGTTTGTCAACGTAATTTAAACATACATAGCATGCCATCGCATAATATAAACATCCACGACATGCAATGAACGATAAAATAAAATAAAACGCTCATCGTGGCCCACTGTGGAACCCGCACTTTCTTGCCTAATCTATTACATAGAATTGCAAAGCATGTAAATAAACTTGAAAAGGCCTCGCGTGCACGGGCTCGGACCGATTCGCTAAAGCGGATTTGGGCGGATCGGGCCTAAAATCTGAATCGGCCGGAAAACGGTCCGGGCCGAAAACGGTTCAGGGTCGAATCGGGTCGGGTCGACCCGTAACTAAAACGGGCGGGTCGAAACTGGGGCCGGGCAAGGCCAGAGCACGACCCATGCGCGCAAAGACCGCCGCCGCATCGCACCCCGCCGAGAAAAATCGGCGACTTTGAGGTTTTACGCGATCTCGGCCGAGGCCGCCGAGGCCTCGCGAGATTCGCGCTACCGCTGCCACCCGTCGCGCGCCCGCCGAGCACGCCTCGAGGTTTCAGCAAGCAGTGCGCGCGCCGCGCCGAGCGTTGCCGAGAATGCGCGCGCTGCCTACCGAGGGCGCCTACAGGCGTGCGCGGCCGCCGAAGCGCCCAAGACGAGCCGAGACTCGTTGAGGTTTCCCCGACGGCCGCCGAGCCGCCGAGGAACCCGCGTGAATGTCGCGCGCGCCCGCCGCCCGCCTGACCACGCTGAGGTTTCTCCGAGCGCCGACGAGGGCGAGCCGCCAAGCTCGCCGCCCGATGGTGCCGCCGCCGCCGAGACGCCAGCGCCAGACGACGCTGGGCCGAAGCGGTGCCGAGGCATCCGCGTGCAGCGCGCGCCCGCACCGCCTGGCTCGCCGAAGCGGTGCGCGCGTCGCCCGCCCGCCCGCCGCCCCTCGCCCGCCCGCCGCTGACACACGCACGCGCCGAGGGCTGCCGTGCGTCCCGCCCCGCGATTCTTCGTCTCTCGTTTTGTGCTTTCATCTTCGTTCTTCTTTACGTATAAGATTTACATGAAAAATCTAATCTAACCACGGATTTTCTCGTGGTGAAAACAAAACCCAACAAAAACAAAAACGAGCCACGATGAACGAAAGATCCACAATTAATTAAGCGCATATAATAATCAAACGTGAATTAATCCAATGAGCCAAGATTCGATCCTGTGCTCGATACCAATTGTAGGATTAAAGTAGTATTCGGTATTTGGTGGGTATGGTCAAAAAATATCCGAATTAAAATAACCGAAATTTTAGAAATGATATCCAACCAAACCGAAATAATTTGGTTACTAAACCAAAATAACCGAAAATTATTTTGGATATTTCGGATAATTCGGATAAAACCGAATTTTTGCCTTAATTCTGAATTTTAAACAAAAACGTACAAAAAAATATTCTAATACTCAACAAATAACTAATTTGCAATATTCATAAATAACATTGTCAAATACTAAACAACTCATTACCAACAATCTTCATAAGTTCATTGTCCAAAAAACATTACCAAATACGAACAATTCATAAAAATACTACAATCTTCTCAAAACACCAAATTTAAAGTTCAATTTAGGGCAACTATTTATTTAAATTATAATATTACTATATTATATATAAATATAAATTTCGGGTATCGGATATTCGGGTAAAAAAACTCATACCCGACCGAAAACCATACTACCAAAATATATTTCGGTTATAATCGAATTATCCGAAATAACCGATTTACCCGAACCAAATTAGATATTTCGGTTTGGTTCGGTTCGATTATTCGGTTATTGGACATTTTGCTCACCCCTAGTAGGGATGACTTATGTCAAGCCCTCGCCCCGAGGATCTATCTTGGATATTTAATTCACCATACATTGATTATATTCCTAGCATGGGTCTATATAATTAATTGCAACACGTAGGGGTTTTCTCGTGTTTACCTTTAGATCCAAGAGGTCGTGGAACGAGATGAATGGATCGAACGGATCGAACTCGTGCTTTGACCTTCCGGATCAGTATCCCGCTGCCCAATCTCCAACGCCGAGTGAGGACGATCTATGGAGAATGCTTCGAAAATCACCTCTTTCTCTCACACAATTTTGAAAAATCCTCTCAAGAGAACTATGAGATTCTCGAAAATATGCTTGTAGATTATTGATTATTAACCTAGACTTTATCTCTTACCTTATATTTATAATGCATTACCATAATCCCATAAGGAAAGGATCCATGATATCCCATAAATATAATAATATCCTTATAGGATAAAGAGAATAAAATCTATCCTTAGAGAGCATATAGGGGGCGCCAATTTCATTGAAGTTACGGGCCTGGATGGGCCACCTGTGGATCAAATGCAAGGAATAAAGACGGGCCTCAAATAAATTAATTATTTTATGTTCACTGTAACATAAATTAATTTATAAACATTCATTCATGCCACTAGAGAATAAATGCCGACTTACCCTTTATTACCGAAGGTGAGTCGGCTTGCACTTAGACATTACTGAATCCCGTATTTAAGATATCGAACGTCCATTAATTATTTAGAGCATTCTCGATCGCTTAAAATAATTAATATCTTTAATTCCTTAAGTAGTACCACTCAACCTTATTATTGTACTTGAGCTAACTCAACCGCGGGGTTTAGTACAATAAACCTTTGAGCTCCTTAAGGGACGCCATCATCCTAAACGGATACGGTGACTCGATACTGATAACTAGCATGACATACAAGCACCGCCACCACCCAAGATCGCGGAGAATATTGGGTTAGAACATATAACCTCACCCATAACAAGTCAAAGTGATGGTCAAGAACTCATACTCATCTAATACCTTATCGAGGTTTAGATCATCGTAAGTCACCGAGATCTTGGTTCTTCACTACGGTCGATAGAAGAACACATCTCATCGTGATCCTTCAATACGCCGAGACGCATCAAAGATAGACAAGCAACCAAGTCAAGTCACTTCTTATCTATACATGCAGCTATACCGACAACTCGTCCTCAAGTTGTCTCGGTGTGAAACTTTTTATATCTCATTGTTTAACCAATCATACGGACTTATGTGATCTTCTACACAATCGTATGATCTAACTTATATATGAGATAAGGGGACATGATATATGCAATCAAGTATTCAATTCAGATAGGAGATTGTAATAGTGGTAACAGAAACATTGTATACAAGCTCAACCAAAGCGCTTTCAAGATACAAACCAACAGTAAGTACATTATATAATTCGCTTTATACTATTTACGCTAAACATAATACCTATAACTATGTTGCATCATCTACAAACCCTAAAAGAGAAAGTTTTCTTCAAGACGACACCACATTTCTCCGAATCTTAGATTAGGTCACATCAATCTAAATAGGATCCAAAGACCGGCTAAGAATGGAGCGTTGGGTAATCTAACAGCTATCTGCTCCCACCGCGAATCCGTGATGAAGGTAAGATGTCGACTAGACCCTTCAAAGCGGGCGGTTATAGAGCCAAAGAAGTGTTGGAGCTAGTCCATTCGACTGTGTGGACCGATGTCCACACAAGCTCGTGGAGGGTACAGTATTTTATCACTTTCATCGACGATTACTCAAGGTACGGATATGTATACCGCTCACCAAGTCCGAATGCTTTGAGAAATTCAAAGAGTATAAGCGGAAGTGGAGATTAAGCTTGGTAAAAGTATCAAGTCATCATGTCCGATCGCGGTGGCGAATACCTCAAGAACGAGTTTATGGACTATCTAGTGAAGTGTGGGATTACCTCCCAAACAAGACTACACCGGCACACCACAAAGAAAATGGTGTGTCGAGCCAAGAATAGGACTCTTTTGAAATGGTTAGATCAATGATGAGTTATGCAAGATTGCTTATTTCGCTCGGGGTATGCCTTAGAAACGGCGGCATACTTGCTAAATCTAGTACCATCCAAGTCACCGAAAAGAACCCTTCGAGTTGTGGTTTGGGCTAGTTTCAATTTAAGCCACATATGATATGGGCGATCCGGCACATGTGCCGAACAAGAAGGCCGACAAGTTGGAGGCTAGATTCGACGCAAGGCGGTTTATTGGTTATCCTAGAGGGACGAAGGTGGTTTATTCTATAGTCCTAAGGATCATAAGGTCATTATTAGACTAATGTCCAATTCTTAGAAGAGGATTATACGACAAACCATAAATCCAAAGTTGAAATCATTCTTCGTGAATTAGAAGATGATCGTATTCCACCACCGATTAAGCCAAAGGTACGAGATGTCGTGTTCAGTGGGAGGATCGACACCGATACTTCAAGAAATTGAAGTGGGTCGAGTTCCACCGAGATACCGCCGCATGTTGGCTCCAATCCAAAGAAGTTGTGCAAGATAGAGAACCACAAGTTATCGCACCCACCGTTGCCATTGTGCGATGGCGCCGTCGTAGTGGGAGGTTGTTAGTCAACCCGAGCGATTTATGTTCGTGGGTGAATCTTGGATTTAGTCCCGGAAACGAACAGCAATAATCGACCCATGGACGACAAACGAGGCGATACAAGACATTGATGCAAGATCATGGCACACCGCTACGGACTTAGAAATCGAGTCCATAATAGCTATGGATGTATACGAAAGACACCTCTACCGGATGGCAAGGAAGCCATAGGTAGTAAGTGGGTATACAAGAGGAAGAGAGATTCAGATGGAGAGGTTTCGCTTTTAAAGCCGTGCTTGTGCGAAAGGGTACACCTGCATTGAGGGCATCGATTTAGATGAGACCTTTTCACCGTAGCAATGCTCAAGTCCATCGTAATTATTTCGCCATAGCACCACTTGAACCTTGAGGTTTGGCAAATGGATGTCAAAACCGCTTTTTAAATGGTTACCTTGAGGAAGGTAGAGACATCTATATGCAAAGAACCAAGGTTATTTGGTGAAGGGTGAAGAGCATCTAGTATGGAAGCTTAAGAAGTCCATTTATGGGCTTAAGCAAGCCTCACGATCCCGAACTTACGCTTTGACGAGGTGGTAAAGTCCTATGGATTTACCCAGCTGCTCAGCGAGAGTTGTGTGTATCGCTTAGATGTCAACGGTGATGTGGTATTTTCGCACTTTATGTAGATGACATTCTTCTAGTTGGCAACAATGTGAAGTTGTTATCAAACGTAAAGAGTTGGTTATCCGATCAGCTTCAAATGAAAGACTTAGGAGAT
The DNA here is from genome assembly GCA_036937905.1 of Salvia rosmarinus. Lineage (NCBI taxonomy): Eukaryota > Viridiplantae > Streptophyta > Magnoliopsida > Lamiales > Lamiaceae > Salvia > Salvia rosmarinus. The sequence continues at coordinate 42,358,887 of CM072818.1, read as the reverse complement.
GCAGTACATTCTTGGGATCAAGGTTTACCGAGATCGCAAGAGGAAAATGTTGAGCTTATCTCAAAGCGCCTTACATTGATACCGTGATTACACGCTTTAGTATGCGCACCGCCAAGAAAGGATTGCTACCTTCGGACATGGCGTTCCTTTATCTAAGGAGTAGTCACCTATGACCGCAAAGGAGATAGAGGAAATAAGACAAGTTCATTACGCTCCGCCATAGGAAGTCTCATGTACGCAATGCTATGTACGAGGGCCGATATACGCATGCGGTAGGCATAGTAGCAAGATATCGCCTAACCTGAACAAGTCGATTGGATCGGTAAAGCATATACTCAAGCACCGAAAAGGACTCGAGATTATAGGCTAGTTTACCATGCGAGATAGTCTAATGCCTTTGGGTTATCTGCACTCGGATTTCCAAGCCGACCGTGATGAGAAAAAGTCACCTCGTGCTATGTGTTTACCTTGGGAGGTAGAGTCGTCTCTGGCGGAGTGCAAAGCAATGATGCATTGCGGACTCTACCATGGAAGCCGAATATGTAGCCGCGGAGGCTGCTAAGGAGGTCAGATGGTTCAAGAACTACCTCATGGATCTGGGTGTGGTACCGGTTTGCCCAAGAGTATCATAGTTCATCGTGATAACTCGGTGCGAAGGCAAACTCGAAGGAACCACGGACCCACAAGGCGACTAAACACATAGAGAGAAAGTACCATGTCATACGAGAAATCATGAGATGAGGGGACGTGCTGATTGAAAAGATTGATACGACGGATAACCTAGCGGATCCATTCACAAAGAGCCTGCCGCAAAAAGTCTACGAAGTGCACATTCGAGGATTTGGATTGCGCTTGATGGCACCCACTTAGAAAGGAAACTTTTGTATAAGTGGGAGAAGCAAAGTGATGGTTTTGTTTGTAATAGCTAGTAGAGAGACACATTGTATACTAAAAATATGCTTTTAGTATAAGTGGAGATTGTTGGATTGTATATTGAAAGCGGCTTTGGTTGAGCTTGTATCTACAATGTTTCTGTTACCACTATTATAATCTCCTATCCGAATTGATTACTTGATTGCATATATTTGTGTCCCATTATCTCATATAAGTTAGATCATACAAGGTGTAGAAGATCACGTAAGTCCGTATGATTGGTCAAGCTTAATGAGATATAAAAGTTTCACTGGTGAGACAACTTGAGGACGAGTTGTCGGTATAGCTGCGGTATAGATAAGAAGTGACTTGACTTGGTTGCTTGTCTATGCCGGTACGCCTCGACGTATTGATGGATCACAAGTGAGATGAGTTCTTCTATCGACCGTCGTGAAGAACCTAGATCTCGATGACTTACGATGATCTAAACCTCGATAAGGTATTAGGTGAGTATGAGTTCTTGACCATCACTTTGACTTGTTATGGGTGAGGTTATATGTTCTAACCCAATATTCTACGATCTTGGGTGGTGGCGGATGCTTGTATGTCATGCTAGTTATCTCAGACGAGTCACCGTATCCGTTTAGGATGATGACGCCCCATAAGGAGCTCAAAGGTTTATTGTACTAAACCCCGCAGTTGAGTTAGCTCAAGTACAATAATAAGGTTGAGTGGTACTACTTATGAATTAAAGATATTAATTATTTTAAGCAATGTAATGCTCTAAATAATTAATGGACGTCGATATCTTAAATACGGGATTCAGAATGTCTAAGTGCAAGCCCGACTCACCTTCGGTAATAAAGGGTAAGTCAAGATTTATTCTCTAGTGGCATGAATGAATGTTTATAAATTAATTTATGTTCGGGTGAACATAAGATAATTAATTTATTTGAGGCCCATCTTTATTCCTTGCATTTGATCCCCGAAATGGCCCATCCAAACCGTAGCTACATGGAAATCGCGCCCCTACCCTCTAAGGCAAGGATTTGATTCTCTTTATCCTATAAGGATATTATTATATTTATGGGATATGCATGGATCCTTTCCTTATGGGATTATGGTAATGCATTATAAATATAAGGTAAGAGATAAGATCAAAGCTAATCCTCAATTATCCTATAGCATATTTTCGAGAATCACCATAGTTCCTTGGTGAGAGATTTTCAAAATTGCCTAGAGGGTTAGGGTGATTTTGTAGCATTCTCCATAGATCGTCCTCACCGACGTTGGAGATTGGGCAACCGGATACGACCCGAAGATCAAAGCACGAGTCTCGATCCGCTCATCCCGATCCACCTCGACAGATTCAAAGGTAAACACGAAAACCCTACGTGTTGCAATTAATTATATAGGTGCATGCTAGGAATATAATCAATGTATGGTGAATTAAACATCCAAGATAGATCGGGAGAGGCTAAACTCGATTTTCCTACACTCGCCCTTCCGCGACCTCGGCAACCATCGCCGCCTCGGCCCCTGGCCAGATCGGCCATTATGGCCTCGATCAGAGGGTCCCGATCGACCGAGCACGAACGAACGGACTCCGCAGTCAGCAAGGTCGGAGAGAACGCCAGGTTCGCCAGCACGGGCAAGCTCTTCAGGCCGCCAGCGAGGACCTCGGCATAAGCTCGCAGAAGGGCCTCATTCTCCATCACCTCTACCCGTACTTGGATTTATCCAAATCCGGGTAGTCCTCGGAAACTTCATCGAGAGTGGCCGCTACCACGCGAGTGTTCAGGACCTCGGCCAAGTCGCCAGCCAGCCCGGAGAAACTCCTCGACAAAAACAACCTCTCCGCAAAGGCGCGGAGAAGCTCTCCTTGCGGTGCCGCCACCTCGGCCTCCCGACGTCGAGCGGCCTCAACCTCGACCTTCAACAAGCCGACTTCAGCCTCCACAGCCTCGGCCCTCGCCACCGTCGCCTCGACCCTCGCCGTCTCGGCCGCTTTCTCCACCCTCGCCGCCAAGCACCGCCACACGTGGCCTCCTTCTTGGCCGCGTGCCGAGCCTTCACCTCAGCCTCGGATATTTCTTGTACAAGGAAGGTCTTCTCCTCCTCCAACTCCTAGGAATACCGGGCAACCTGGTCGAACAAGGCGACGGCATCACCCGATATTTCGCCGCTTAAAAGCTCGGTCTTCACGACTCGGCCCCGCATGATGTCACCCGTGTCAACAAACTACATCAAGACAACTAGGTGGCATATAACAAATGCATTACCTCAGGGAAGGATCGACGTGCGGCCTGAGCACCGACGATCTCGCAGTCATCATCGCCAGCAGGAAGAGATACCACGCGCTTTTCCTTGACGAGGCATGGCTTAGCTGGGGGCGAAGGTGAGCTCATTACAGGTTCGGCTCTCTCCGAAATCGACGGTGCTGGGACTTCGGCCTTCTCCGAAGAGGCCTCGGACACGCCCGCCAGTGCCAAGGTGGTGGGCTCATGACTAGAGCTCGACCTCTTCCTTTTCTTCCCTTTAAGGAAGTCCACTGCAGAAAACAATAAATTCCAAGTTAGCACAAAGGAGAAACAAAAAAATCAATCAAGAAATGAAGTGAAGAAGAGGGCCTCACCCTTCACCGCAGAGATCATAAGGCTCTCAAGCAATGAGCTCGGCCTCGGTAAACTCTTCGTCAATTGGGCCAGCCTTTGTAATGCCTCCCGAGGTCACCAAAGCTGTCATCAATTGCTACATTCGCCACTTATCGGTATTCCGATGAAATGGAGAGTCTCGAATCGGCAAAGAAGAACTCTTTGCCGTTCGAGATTTTGACTTCGTTTTACTTTGAAGCCACGACGGGTGATATGTAATACCCCCAAGCTAGATTTAAGCTGAAAAACCTAAGGATCAACCCTAGGGTAAAGGATGATTATGCCGACAGCATAGACGCCAAGGCCCGTCAACCGCCGAAAGGAGTTCAACGTTATTTGGGTTAGAGGTATGCCGAACATCCGTTGAAGTTCGGCATAGACGGAAGGAAAGGAAGACGAAGCCCGCCCAAGGCCGTCTTCAGAAACCGTAACAAATCCTCAGGAGACCAGCCCGACTGAGGGTGGGACAGAAACCTAGCAGAAGATCCATTAATTCAGAGGATCCTAGACACGAAGGAAATGTACTAACTTTACCAAAATCCTCAATGGCGGAAGAATGAACTACGAGACATAGGGATGGGGTAATCAATCAGATAGACTTCTAAAGCCACCGGGCACCCGTGGATACACAAACACAACGCTGCCATCATGGTCGTGAGATTCCTCGAGGAAGAAGATGAAGCCATTAAAATAACTCATCGGTTTTGGGCACGAATCGGGAAGATGGCACAAACGCGAGAACGACAATGGCGACAGTTGAACTCTTTTCTCGAAAATCGAGAGTTTGAGGAATTTGAAAAGTAGAAACGGATAAAGTGATATGAAAAAGGCGATCATGGAAGTTATTCCCAATATGCACTTTATCGGAACCCAACCGCTATACGCATTAAATGCGATGATAGATCCCGTGTTCGACATCGGCAGACATCCCGTGTTCGACCACAACGCCACGCATTCACCACAAACGTCGATATAACGCCTCGGCAAGGTGAAGCCAGCAACATGCGACCTCGCATAACACCGGTAAGGCGGCAAGCAACATGCAACTTCGCATAACGCCGGCAAGGCGAAGCCAAGCGACATGCGACTTCGCATAAAACCTCGGTAAGTAGAGCTAAGCGACATACGACTTGACATAACGCCTCGGTAAGGTGAAGCCAAGCGACATGCAACTTCGTGGATCACGAATCTCGCCGAGGTGATGTCAAAGCACTACCCCTCATCAATTACGACCTCACTTCTACGCCTTTTTGGGGGATGTGATAGGATACGCCCAACCACTAGGCCCAAGCATCGTGCCCAATATAAACGGGCCCCGACATTAAGCTCGGCCTATGTAAGTTCGGCCCAAGAAGACTCCTAAACCAACTACAACTCAAATCTCGCAAGTGGAGACGTAGAAGATTCGGATATCTAAAGGAATCTCGATGATATCTAAAAGAATCCTTATAAGAGAAGACTTTGTATTAGAGTCGAACTCAATATCATTGTGTATAAATAGATGCTAGATTAGATGAAAAGGATCAACTACTCTCTTTATAATCGCCAGCACTCTCAATACACATATACTATCTCGCTCCGGACGTAGATCTATTTTAAAGATCAAACCACGTTAATTCTCTGTGTTCATTGCGCATTTATTTCCCTCACGAAATTAAGATCGATCAAGCCCCATACTCCAGTCTCATGAGAATGTGAGGAGATAAATTACGTGACTCAACGATTAACAAGTTAGGAGGATTTTGCCTAGTACCCACAATGAGTCACCTTAAAGAAGGTGAAACCCCTACATCATGGCTGTTACGACTGATCCTCGATCAATTTTCAAAATATGTTAGCTCTAACCAACTGAGTTAAGCATGTCTTCCTATGAAGTATGGTCGACAAGAGCTCATCGATGGCTTTTATCAAACCTGGTCACCGGAGCTTCATCGATTGCTTTTATCAATCATGGCCATGGAATCCATCGGTTTGCTCTCAAGCTCGTAACAATTAAATCGAATGTAGAAATAATATATGTGATCCATTTGGGACGGTCGAATGGTAAGAGAGTTCATGTGACCAAAAGGTCACATGTTTGAACTTCACTAATGCCTTTATAGGTCCGAGCTTGTCATACTTTATACGCTCGAACCTCAATAACACATCAATGTGTCTAAGTCATTACACCGATTTTTCAACCGTGACCTACTCATCATTTTGTGATTTGTAGGCTATCGCATGTTAACATGTGATTTAAATCGAATTCATACTAAAGGTAGCTACGACATATTTTCCATGAGTTAAAAAATAGAAATAATTTATGTGGATTAATTATTTAGTTATCACTTGTGTCAGCTATAATTTGATTAAAGTTGGATAGTCATTCTAGTTTAGTTGGTCAGTATTTTATCATGTTTTATTTTCTTACTGGGAGGATTTTATATGGGTCATTTTGTATTTGCACAATTTAGGATGGTATGGCGTGTAAGATTTTTATGGCGCAATATTGAAACTATTTTTTAAAATGACTTATGTTAGATTTGAATGAGTTAATTGGCTAAGAGTAGCCAATCTATTTGTTTTGTTTTTTAGATTAAATACAAAATTTTCAGTTTGAGTTGGTATTTGAACTTTAGTCTTCATCAATTCATGCTAGATACCACTGTATAGTGTGATAGTATACATTAATGGATCATGAGATATATAAAATATGTTATTGAAATTGATTGAGTATATTTTTATGGCTGGTAAGAGATTGATTAATTAATTTTTTGGTCAATTTAACATGAATTTTAAAAGCCACGTCACGGTGGACTCGAACCCGAGATCTTTGGCGCCTGCATTAACCACTCTACCACTAGGTCAACACACGCACACAAGAGATTGATTAATTGTTAACTAAGAATGTTGTATGCTTATAAATACAAACTAGTTAGGATAATTAGAAGGTATTGTTATACAAATTTGGAACGAGAATGAATATAAATTGCTTCTTAATAAAATTTGGGACTAGCATGGCTATATACATTTTAGACGAATCTTGGTGGCTAAATACTAACCCCATTATTTCAAATTTATCGTCTGTTTTGTCACGATCAACGAGTTGATGGTTGAACTTTAGGCTATTGTTTCGATTCATAATGTCACAATCATCAATTCACGATGATTGAACCATAACCAAATACGAAATTATTCTTTAAATTTCTACTTATATATTACCTATCAAAATTTGGCAAAATATAGTTTATACATATCAGATTCATATGTATTGTGCTTTGATATATAGACTGTAACATTTCATGTAATCATAAATACAATATAATGTGATTTCTTGTCGAATTCGACCAATTACACGCTAGTTATTATATAATGGAGCCTGCTTCTTTAAAACAAATGTTCCAACCTTACGAAATATGAAAAACAATAAAAAAAAACGTCGCAATTTGAACATTTTTTCGAAAAATGTCACTAGATCAAATTTTGAACTTTTGATTCTTAATCGGCACGTCAGAGTCCTACGCGTAAATGCGGATGTCATTTTAAAATTAGGTGAAAGATCATTGTTCCATTAAATCTAAATAAACAGAGACAGCAGAGCTAACATAAAAGTGATACGAAATGACTCCTCAATAACAAAATTTCAGTTAATACCTCTATTATTCAAATTCATTTTTCAGAAATCCCAAATTGGAAAGACTTAATAGGAATAAGTAACTTGCAAAGAAGAAGTATATATTGAATCACAATCTGCTGAAAGCATGGGTTGCTAAAGGCAGACTCTGAGCTCAGAGTTGTACAATGTCAGTTTTGAATCTGCTGTAACATTTTACAACCATGGCTTCTTCTACCTCAATGCCATAAAATAAAAATAAAAATAAAAAACAGTTTAATTTCTGGTTTGCTCTATTAGCAAAATCGTCTCTATATGTAACTCACAGCTATTTTTCTTGGGAGTATATGAATTCAGACAAACGTTAGCTCATCTGACGTCATGCTTCTTCCAATCCAGTGGCAGGGAGAACGTTCCGTAGCACCACCAACTCTTTCTCCCGATCGCATATGTAGGCCGACGCTTGTCTGCCAGAAAGCGTCGCTCCTTCCATGCTATCTATGTAATCCTGTTAGAACCAAATGCAACTAAGTGAGATCATAAATTTAGGACTGTAAATGAGCCAAGCTACTCGGATAGATACAAGTTCATTCAGTGAAGCTTGTTAATAAATGAGTCAAGCTTGAGCCTCACACTACACGGCTCATTAGCAAGCTCATTAAGTAAACTAGATTGAAAGTATCAAATTATTAACTTGACATATTAAATACTTCGATTATTAATAAGTATATTAAATGCATAATCAACTTTTTTTCTTATAAGTATATTTTAGAATAACTAATTTACTTTTTTTTTAAAATGATTAACATATAAAATTAAATCATATTATTCAGAAGGCTTGTTTCAAGCTCGAATAAGTTCGTGAGCCTCAAAGGGTTCAGCAAAAGTGCTCGAGCTCGGCTTCATAAATGATGAGCTACAATAACCATGTATAAACTACTCCCATAATTAAAAAATCTAATCGATACAGAATGAAAGAGGCTGACCTGTTTAGTGTAGGAACCAGCCAGGAAGAAGTTCTTGATTGGCGTCTTCTGGTCAGGTCTGAATGGATCTTTACCTGGTCCTTCTCTATATAACGACTGTGCAATTTTGACAACGGACGACCAGGTCACCTCCAGACCTTGGGAAGACGGGAACAGCTCCAAAACCTGATGTCCAGAAGTTGTTATCAGCAGGGCAAACATCGATTACAAATACTGGTCATTGATTAAGAAAAAATTTAGGCAAAAACTTATGTGCATATGCCCTAATTAAATCCATTTAGGGTTTATTCATCACCAATTAAGGTATAATCAGTGGAAGTAAGACCTACCTGCTTTGTTACTCTCTCTATGATTTGCTCATTCGGTAGAGGCATGTAAGGGTCCCCAGGAGTAAGCACACACCTATTAACGAACACAAGGCAGTGAGGCCATGCAGAAAACCATCAAAAAGTAAAGCATTGAAAAACATGAGCAGCATTTTCATACTGAAGCAATGAGCCTTGGCCCTCAAGATAATAATCCTCCGGCGATGAGAGTGCGAGATCTGCAAAACATGAGAAATCTGCATCTGGAGTGTAAAGTAGATTGTCCAGACCCGCAGCTTGCCTCAATTGCCTGACCATCTAAATAGTTAAGGATTTTGACAGCAAAACAGATTATCTTTGAATAAAAAAAACACAATGATTGTCATAGAAGTCACCTTGCACGTTCCAAGTCCCTTAGCTCCGTAACCCAGCCATTGTATCTCAACTGCACTGTGACAACAGGTACTCCAACCAGTTTGTAAATATTGTCAAGAATTTCGAGTCCCTCCAGCTCTGGGGAAGTAATCTTTAATTCGGGGACATCACAAGCTGCAAGCGCAAAAGTTTTATCGAGTTTATGCAGCAAGAAGGAGAAAGAGAAAAGAGAAACACTGGAAAGTTCAAGCCACTGACCTGCTACGTAAGCATCAGCTTTTATGATTTTCTTTTGAGTGGCCTGAGTAAAGAAAATACCATTTTATTAGTCCCCATGCCTGGCAAACATTAGAAACTCAGACTGATATTTCATTATTAGGTAAGGAACACAGCCTTAAGATCGTAACTTTACAACAAATACAACATTTTATCATGGTGCACGAAGTGCCTAAGCATAATTAGCCTCGAAACTGTCATTTAACTGATTCTAGTTTTGCAAATGAACTATAATAAAAATATATCCTTTAGCAACCACTTCAGTTACCTTACAAAGATGACAAGAATATACACTTTTCGTAATTTTATCAAGATATTGATAAAAATCACGTATATTGGAAATCTAGGATGATACAAAAGTATTTATTTCCTTGTTATTTATTTTCCAACATAAAAGCACCCAGTTCACTTATCAAAGAAATATTGCTAAGGGAGTGGTAAATGTTATTCAGCTGTTATTGGCATAATTTATTTTTATGAGATATAATTGTACTTAAATTGAATTAAGAAATTATGAAAAATACAGTGCATATGAATATGACCACCAATAGCAACACATATCATGGCCTTCCTAATTTCATCTCAAAGGGCAATTAAAGAATCGGAAATACATGATCTTATGAATCTCAAGTTTTTGCAATTAAAATGTATCATCACGGGCATAGGGTTCCACGCCATTAATTGATAAATGCATCCTTGATTAAGAAGCTAGTGAATCACTTAAACGGCCAGTTAGAACAAGGTGAAAAAAAAAAATTGAATATAGATGCATGAACCTTGGACATGGCAAGCCCCTTTACATATACACCCCCATCAGCAGCTTTATCATAAAGAATATCTCTGCATCCCCACCTTAAATGGAACCTTTGATAGCAAGCAAATAAAAGAAATTAATTGATAAACCAACCCTGGAACTGTAGGTACATATATCTACCAGTTTGTATTTGTGGTCACCTGCCACCCTTTTCCAAGATATAGTTTTTGATTGGACCACTCAAATAAACATCTGGAGAACCTTTAAGCATGCGAAGTAGGGAGGCCTCGGTTTTAGTAGCAAAAAGTGAAAATATAGTGAGCATACAGCGTGCACTAATATTATCGCAATCGATGAATCCCAGGGCATATGCAACTGGATCCCACATCCTCTGGATGCTCTTGCGAGTCCCTCCTTTAGACATGAACCAGTCCGAGAAGCTTATCTATTGTAGTATATAGCAAAGTAATTACTAGAAGTCAATATATAAAAGAAAGAATAAATTTAAATCTAGCTACTTTAATTTTTTATTGTTTTTAAAGAAAAGGATAAATAACGCTTTCAAATCTGCTTCACAGAATGCAGAGTGAAATAGGCTTATATTACCAATTGAAATAATCCATTCTACATTATTCCTCTGCTGTTCGTCTCTTATTCTCTCAAACTTTTTTATCACTCTTGATATGCAACTTTCACAAAAAATAGGAAACGGAGTATGAGAGAGAACACAAACATTATCCAGATCCCGTATGTTCCGATAGCTCCATCTGGATCAATAAGAGCCCTTACAACTGGACTAAGGGCGAGAGCCACTGCATTTCTTGCTTTATCATAGGGCTGCTCATAAGAGGGGAAACAAATTACAGAGGTTTCTTCAACTTCTAAGATAACAAAAATACAGAAACTAGAGTCCTTTTTCTTAATCTAACTACTGTCGCCATACAAGTACATCACAACGAAAATCTAGCTACAAACTGAAAGTTCTTTTCAGCAAGACAGGAAAGCGGTGATATAAGGAAAAAACAACCCGGTTATTATATCTCCACTATGCCACACAATACTAAACTATAATATTATTCCTTTAGTGAAACAGACAGACATCGAGCAAGCATTGGGTACCTCAAGCTGATTTGTCGTCAAGAATGCATTAATTCCATGAAGTGGTGCTCCAACAGGGAAGCGGAAATCAAGCTCTGCAAGTCGAGATGCAATTAAATAAAACATGCAATGTTTTTATATGATTGCAGGAACCCTCCAATTGCAAACCTGTCCATGCTCATAATATGAACCGACTGATTAATTTTTAAGCATATTGATCATACCACCAATTTCTCCGCCTTTGTTGACAAAAGTGTGAGTATGATCCTTCACAAGCAAATTTTCTCAGCTCCAACCTATACAAAATTGGGAAACAAATAATTAGACCATCACATAAAACATGATTCCGAATCTATACTTAATTTTAGGAAAATTCACTTCACATATAGTTAGGTAATAAATATCTGATTTAGCTCGTTCCACGACCAAATTGAGCAAGTTGATTTCACCTTTTTCATCAAACGAAACAGATTGTTGTAGCATCCGAAGAAAACGTGCAGTCCCATCTCAATGTGGTTTCCCTTCTGGTCTACAAAAGAACCAACTTTTCCACCAATGAAAGACCTCGAGTCATATATATCCACCTGCATTAGTATCCTGTACCTAATCAAACGATACAAACAACTATATTCCCTAGAAAAAAATTATTTATTTGCCTACTAAATTAAAAATTATTTATTTGCCTACTAAATTGCAGAAAGCATAGCTCGTATACTGACAAATTGAAGACCATTGATTACCAAGCCAATTATTTACCTCGTGGCCTTGGTCCAAAAGCTCCACTGCAGTCGACATGCCAGCAAGCCCAGCTCCGATAATTGCCACTTTTAGCTTCGGGCCGCGGTAATGCTCAGGTTCTGGTGGAAATAAACCTTTGGAGCTGCAGGGCAATTAATCCACGTTTATTGACACAAATAGAATTCTTCCAAAACTCCCAAAAATTAGGAGGAAAGAAAAAAGATACGAACAAAATAACAAAATAAAGAGAGGGAGAGAGAGAGACGAGAAGAAGGGTTGTTTTTCAATCTAGAAACGAGAACTGCAACGAATATCATCAAAAAATCAATGAAAAAACTAGAATCAAGCAAGTCCCACATAACAAATGAAAATTGATTCAACCTCCATAATTTCGAATCGTTTTAACAAGCACCAAAGAGTGATCAGCAGCTCGATTTCACCTACCATTTGTGCTCATGTCGGAGACATTCGAGTCCAAATCAGAGCGGATTGTGACCCTACGAAATCTCTTGAGCTGTTTAGCAGAAGACCCAACACGAAAATCCGATCGGTTCCCATTTGCCGGAAAGCAAAGAGAAGCGGAAGCAGCAGCAGAAGCAGCCATGCACCAACTTCTTCTTCTTCTCCTTCTCCTCCTCCTGCTGCTGCTGCTGTTTGAAGTTCAATTTACAAATGGAAATCGAGAATTGATGAAAACAAAGAGGGGTGAAAGGGATTAGGCAGTGGGTTATTTATTGGGGCTATCATAAAAAAGAAGATGCTGATGGTGAAATTTGTCTGATTCCAAACCGAATTTTGAGCTGCTGTTTGCTGGTGCGTGGTGTATGTACGTGTGTTTTTTATTTTATTCTTTTTTCCTTTTGGAACTGATTTTCTTCTGGGGCTGTTTGGAGGGCTGAATTAATTGCACGTCGTTCTTTTTTGGCCAAAAACAGCAAGAAAGTAGGAATACAGTCACTAAGTGGGTGGTGCTGCAAATGCTGCAAACACACAATTAATTTTATTTTTGTCATTTCATATTCTTTTTGTTGTGATGGTTTCTCATTTGAGAACATGATCTTGTAAACAAGTATAAGTTTGAGCAAAACGAGAAGAAATTTGTGACTGGTATCTATATTTGTATTTATATACTATTCCTTCCATCCAATTTAAAGTGTTTATTTTTATATATACAAGATTTAGGATAAAAGATAAAGAATAAAAGTGATAAAAATGGGATAACCCACACCTTTGAATTGGATATTTATTTCTTAAAATTAATAAGACATTTACAAATTAACAACAAAAAAGGAAACGAAACATTTTAAATTTTATTATTAATATGTAATAACAACCATGAATCATTTAAGTTCAATTTTTATTATTTTCAATATGTTTTTTGGAAATAAATGTATAAATAATATATTATAATTATCGTTAATCATATTTTAATTGTATTTATTTATGAAAATGCATTTTAGAATGTCGAATCGATTTTGAAATCATCAAACAATTGGAAACCGATTAGACGATGCATTTCAAAGGTAATTTGTGTTAATTGAGAGTTAATTGATCAATAATTAATTAATATATATGTTGCGAAAATTCTATTTTAATTTAGTTTTTATTAGATTTCAAAACTTCACCGATGATTGTTGTTGAAGTAACTTAGTATTACTCACATGTTGAGAGTCAACTTTTTGTTTATAGGTTTCGAGAGAAGAACAAGCAAAGAAGTCTCATGTCAAGAAATTTCAAGCAAGATTGAAGTCAACCATACTAATAAGTATCGGTATCAATGCTCTGAAGACTGAAATCAGAAGACTAAAGACTCAGTGTTATTGAAGATAAAGAAGCCCGAAAAATAACTAAGTATCATACCAGCAGCTAAGAAGCCGAAGCTGCTGATAACTATGTCAAGTTGAAGTGTCTACTGAAGATTCAGAGTCACCAACTGATAGAAGACGTAGTCCAGCCTGTTGATAAAACATGAAGCTGACACAACTGGTGGAACCCGAAGTCAACTTACTGAAGAAACACAAAGTCAACTCAACTGAAAAAACACGAAAATATTTAAACCTTGAGTGTTTTTGACTTTCAACGTATCAGAGCAAATCTGCAGAGGATCCTGACAAGTTAGAACCACTTTTCAGAGTTGCAGACCTCAGATATACGATGTTGGATACACAAAAAGCGACGTACGGAGATTCTAACGGGTAGATTTTAAATGACAAATGGAATGGATGTGATTGGTGTTCCTCCAATGGCACTATTCATCGCTCGCCTATAAATACATGTAGAATCCAACATTTGAAGGTTATCAAACGTTGTGTATTTAAATATTTAAAAGCTCCTAGAGCTTATACTTCAAGAACAATCACTCAACGATTTCAAGAAAATAGCTTCAAAGTGTCATCAAGAAATCTTTAGAGTTTACATATAATTATTAGCTCATGATTTCAAGATATATTCTCTTATCTTTTCTAGGCTACAATCTTAGAATACCTTATGCCTAGAAACTTTGAGTTGTCAACCTATGACAGCCCAAATCTAAGTTGGAAAACCCTCTACCCAATACTCTCAAAAGGTTAAGTAGAAGTTGGGCAAGTAAGTGACGGTGTTAGTTGCTGAAAGTTTGGTTATCTTACACCTATAAGCAAGAGGTTAGGTCGACTGCACCCGTAATTAGTCAAGGGTTTCCTAGCACCACCAAGCATAGGAAGATACGCAAAGTAAGGTGGGATACTGATAAGGTGAACTTCAAGATTCAGTTTACTCTTATACCCGCAAACAAGACTTAATCCCAAGTAGTGGATTAATTGAGTTATCAGTCCGTGGATGTAGGAGCTGATCTCTCCGAATCATGTAAAACTAAGTGTTATTTACTTTCAGTTCTTTATATTCAGTATCGCTTTACATTGCATATTATTGAATTGAACATTATCATCACACGTAGCACAACATACTAATTTGAAACACTCTATCAGTATTAGTTTGATACTAAGGATAAAAAATGAAAGCTAACTAATCAATATTTTACTAATTATTTTCTCTCAAAGATCAATTTTAGTAAGGACAAACGTAACCACCACATTTCATAATCACATTAGTTATCATCCAACCGACCACTACCAAAACAATCGGTGGGATTACTAACTAGTATCACTCAAGACAAGACTTTTCTTTTCGAATCGATTAATAAATCGATACCAATATTAAACCGACTTTATTTACCCAAGATCTTCCGAAAAATTGAATTTATTCGTGTCCCGAGGATCTATCTTAGATGTATATTCATCATACATTAATTATATTCTTAGCATGCTCATATATAATTAATTATAATACACAATGGTTTTCAGTGTTTATCTGCGAATTTAAGTACAAGAGATCAATGGAAGATTCCAAGATGATAGAAACACCACTATCAAAAATAAAATAATATCCATTAATGTAAAGTTTAGAAACGAAATAAGATTTCACCGAAACTCAGACACATAGAGTAAATCTCTCAAAACTAAAATTTTCCTATCAAAGCATAAAGTAACATCTACAACCGCAACGGCCTCGACTTTCACCGCTACCCATAAAGATCGTTATCTCGTCTTCACTCATTGCCTTATCCGCATGAACCCTACAAGGTGTAACAAACATGATCACCATACATGTATCTACTATCCACAAACGAGTATAACACCGCCAAAATGTTTCCGTTATTAGAGCTAATGACTTACCTTGAGTCTCGAGCATAGGGCACTTAGTCTTCTAATGCCCGCCCACCGCACTCAAGCACTTGCCTCTCCTTCGATTTTTTAAACGGTGATAGAGCTCTTTCAGATTACTCCCACTACTTTCTTTACTCGCTTCTCCCGAATCCCACTTTCTTTTATCTTCGACGAAACAGTGGTATTACTTGAAGTGCATACTAAAGACAATGTACATTTGCCCATCTTGCCTTCCGCTACTGGATCCTTTTGTGATGAATCTAGAGTATGACTCTTATCATATAGATCACATTATCAAATAAGTCATCAAAAGAATTAGGTAAAGTATTGAGGATAATATCGATCTCGACCTCATCATCAATATATCCTCCAACCAATTCGAGCTCTCCAAAAAGATTGAGCATATGCTATAATGCTCATATACTGGATCGCCTTCCGTCATTGAACTTGATATTATCAACTTTATCAAGTTATAACTAGCAATTTTGTCCGACTCCTCAAATAATTTCATGAGATTTAGCCGACATCTTGGTCAGATCCTCAATCTCTTGATGTTGGAGTTGTTAGGACTCGCACATGGTAACCAAAAGAAGACACTTTGTCATTCTATTTGATTTATCTCATTTCTCGTGCTCCTTGCACTCTTCATCGGTATATGAATTGTCTAGGGGTGTTGGACGAGGTGTAGTGAGTACAAATAAATTTTCTTCGGGAGTAAGAACGATCTCAATGTTTCATTTTCACTGGATATAATTCAGATCGGCTAATGGATTTTGTACGAGCATATTGATAATCGAAGTTAGAGACGTATCTAAAAGTAATGTAAACACATAAGCATACGATCGATGTAATTGTGAATAACAATAATGTAACCTTTTGGTAAAACAATATCGATTGTAGTCTTCAATAGCCCAAGGAATCTCACATGCAAGCTACGTGTGGATACATTGTATACTAAAAGTTTGGTTTAGTATAAGTGGGAGATTGTTGGATTTGTATCTTCAAAGCGTAATGGTCGAGTTCAGATACAATATTTCATGTTATCACTATTACAATCTCATATCTAAATTGTTTACTTGATTGCACATGTATGTCCATTTATCTCATATATAAGTTAGATCATACGAAGGTGTAGAAGATTATAGAAAAGTTAGATCATACAAAGTGTAGAAGATCACGTAAGTCCGTATGATTGGTTGCTTGACGAGATATAAAAAGATCACGGTGAGACAACTTGAGGACGAGTTGTCGGTATAGCCGCAGATAACCAAGAAGTGACTTGACTTGCTTACTTGTATACCGCACGCGTCTCGATGTATTGATGGATCACGGTGAGATGAGTTCTTCTATCCGACCATCGTGAAGAACCTAGATCGCTGATTTTACGTTGATCTAAACCTCGATAAGGTTTAAGTGAGTATGAGTTCTTGACCATCACTGACTTGTTATGGGTGAGGATATATGAGATGACCCAATATTCTCCGCATCTTGGGTGGACGCAAGGTGCTTGTATGTCATACTAGTTACATGATCGAGTGACCGTATCTATTTAGGATGATGACGCCCCTTAAGGAGCTCAAAGTTTATTGTACTAAACCCTATAGGTCGAGTTAGCTCAAGTGCAATAATAAGGTCGAGTGATACTACTTAAGGAATTAAAGAGATTAATTATTTTAAGTAGTCCAGAACGCTATAAATAATTAATGGACATATATCTTAAATACGAGGATTCGTGAAGTCTAAGTGTAAGTTCGACTCAACTTCGATAATAAAGGTCTAAGTCAACATTTATTCTCTAGTGGCATGAATGAATGTTTATGAATTAATTTATGTTATGGGTGAACATAAGATAATTAATTCATTTGAGGCTCATCTTTATTCCTTGCATTTGATCCCTGGTTCGCCCATCAAGGTCCGTGCGGTGATAATTTCACCTCTCACTAGTAGAGTATCATTGGGACTCTGTTCTGATTCTTCTATATCTAGATAGATTATATCCGATATCATTAGATATTAAAGGATATTATTCTAGATATGGTTTATCTAAAAGATATGATTGTATTTATTAGATATGCATAGATCATATCCCAACATGATTCTAGGGTTGCATTATAAATACATGTGAGAGAAAATCAGATGCATCCAACTCGTGTGATTTTCAAAATTGCAAGGAAGAGGTAGGAGGTGAATTTTACAAGATTCTCCATAGATTGTTCTCACTTAGCATTGAGTTTTGGCAATCAGACACGCCTAGAAGATCAAAGCACGAGTCTTGATCATCCTTTATCCGACAAATTCACAGCAAACATGAGAAAACACCAACATGTTATAATTAATTATATAGGTGTCATAGTATAGAATCAATGTATGGTGAATTAAACATCCAAGATAGATCTTGGGAGAAGGTAAAATCGATTTCTATAGTTTGTATCGAGCCAGGATCAATATCTTCGCCTGCTGGATTAATTCACGCTTGATTATTACGCCGTAATTAATTATTGTGGATCCGCTGCTCATCATGGCTCGCTTTTGGTTTTTGTCGATTTATTTTTCACCACGAAAATTCGTGGTTAAATTAGATTTTTTTTTGTAAATCAAATCTATAAAACGAAGAACGAAGATGAAGAATACGAAGAACGAGACGACACGACGGAGTCTCATCGCATGGTGCGATGGGAGGCTCATCGGGAACCAATAAGACGGCGAGGCACGACGAGGCGCAAGATCGCAGACGGGTCCATCTCCGCACCACGTGCGGGTCTTCATGCACGATTCGGCAGATGGGCCAAGGTCTCGCAGGTCTCGGCAGATGGGCGACGGGCGTGTGTTTCAGGCAGATGCCTCGGCAAGCCTCGGCAGACATGAGATAGACCGAGCGAGACGTGCGTGGGCACAACATCCGACGCCAGCAGCAGTGCTCAGCGAGGCCGGCGAGACAACACGCGACGGGCACGATCCCGCCGCAGACCACAAGACACTCGACACCGCTCGACGATGCTCGGTGCTCGATAGTAGGGTCTCGACGCCGACCGACGCCTTTGGCAATTAGGCAATGTAGGCGACGGCACGGGACGAGACTCGGTGAGAAGGGCGACGGATGGCTATCGGGCATGCGATGGGTTGTGCCCAGCGCACGGCCCAACCCATCCGACCGACCCGCCCGCTTTCAGCCCTGCACTGCGTTTTCAACCCGATCCGGTTTTCGATCCGACCGCCCACCCCATCGCTCCGATCCGGTTTTGATTTTGGTCCAAATCCAGTTTTGACGAGTCTGGTCCGTGCCCATACACGCGAGGCCCGTTTCGAGATTTTTGAAGATATGTACTTTGCAAATTTATGTAATAAATTAGGCAGGGAAGTACAGGATCCACGAGTGGGCCATGATGAACGAATTTATTTTATTTTTATCGTTCAAAGCATACCGTGGATGTTTAAATTATGCAGCAGCATGCTATGTATGTTTAATTACGTAGATAAACATGTCATATGCTTTCATGATTGAATGCGTATAGCAAGCATGCTAGGTTTATAGCGTATTGGAGCATGTTTTAGAATTCTGCGAGCATGTTTTACATGTTGAGTTCTAGAGAAATTATGCTAGGACTACTTGATCTGCATGGACAAACCTTTTGAAATAAAAGACTAAGTAAGAAACCCGACGTATTAATTCTTAAATTAAAGACGTCAAGACCTCCATATTTTGGTCTATAAACAAAGTGGTACGCACTGTGAGTAAACGTCCACACGTGTGCCTTGCTTGCACTGTTTATCATAAGTTTGTTAGATGAGATTTTTAAATAAAATATTTTAATCTATTGACAAGTGAGAGTTTCATGTGTAAACGTCCACATGTGTGGCTTGTATGTGCGATTTTCATAAGTTCTCTAGAGATAGATTTAAAATGAGATGACAAAAGAATTTGAATTGGAAGCGGTATGGTCCGAGTGAGTATGCTAATTCTAACAATTCATTTCTACTATCAAAATTGTGATCACTGCTAAGGCATCACCTCAAGTACAACTACCCGCGAAGTCCCTTCTTGCGATAGTGATGTGGTCTAGTAAGGTCCAATCATTAATTTCATTTGTCATATGGATAAGTTGACATGGATTGAAATAAAACGACTAAAAAGTATATTTTAGTCTGGTCGAGGGGTTCATGTGTAAACGTCCACACGTGTGGCTTGCATGTGAGATTCCTTGGGCGATTGGAGGTTTCAATTAATATTGTTTTATCAAAAGGGCAACAATATTATTGTTACAAATTATGTGTGATCGTATGCTTATGTGTTTACATTAATTTTAAGATATTTCACTTACACTGATTATCAATATGCTCGCACAAAATCCTCTATCCGGTCTTTTATCGAGTGGAAATGAAACATGGAGTATGTTCTTATCACAGAAGAACACATGTTTGTTCTCACTACTCCCAAACCCAATGCCCATCGACGATCGACGAACGAGCAGCGAGAGTCAAATAGACTTTGGCATAAGTCAAACAATATGGTCAAGTGCTATATGATGACTACAATGTCTAAAGGCTTTTAGCTGCAGCATCAGTCGATGGTAGACGAGATTGAAATATGGTCAAGTCTCGAGAGTAAGTTTGGGCAATCGGATCGGATAGTCCGCTTCCACACAATGAGAGAAATCTTGGCCTGTAGGATGGAAGAAGGAAGTTCGATCCATAAACATGTCTCCCACATGACTCATCTCATGGATAGCCTTGGTCAGTTGGGATGCAGTATCGACGGCGAAGCCAATGTCGATATCATCCTCAGCATGTTGTCTAAGTCTTTTGAGAACTTTCGCGTGAATGCGATCATGAGCAAGACCGAGTTTACACTTAGTCAGTTGCTCAACGATCTCGTAGCCGCGGAAGGCGTCATGAAAAGGAGCACATGCCCTTGCTAGCACATCTAAATGCCCCAATTTTCCATTGAAAAGTGAAAGAAGAAAAATGGGTGCCAAAGATGGTAGAGGTAAGGCCGGTCCTGACAAATAATGGGCCCTGGACGAAACAACAAAAATTGACCATTTTTCCACTATGGAGATACAATTGAATATATCTAAAAAGATACACAATATATCATTTATAAAAGAATTATTTTTTTTACAAAATTTGGGCCCCCAAAAAGTTTATAACAAAATCTTGGGAAATTGAATATTTTTATTTTTTGAAGGAATATTTATATTAATATAAGAGGATACATAAAATTTTTGGCCCCCTAAAATGATGGGCCGTGGACGGTCGCCCATGCTCGCCCGCCTTCAGGGACGGACTTTGTTACAGCTTACAGGGATTCCTGCGGATAAGGGAGTTGTTTGATGGCGAGATAACGATTTCTATGGACAACGCGGAGAAAGTCGAGGTCGTTGCAGTCGGAGATGTTACTTTATGTTTTGATAGGAAAAATTTTAGTATTAAAGGATGTTTTATATGTGTCGGAGTTTCGGCGAAACCTTATTTTGTTTTCTAAACTATTTACGCATGAATATTCTGTTGTTTTTTATAGTGGTGTTTCTATCATAAGAAATGACTAATTTATCGTGGTGGCACTTTATATAATTCTATTTATACTATTTATGCCAAGCATAATACCTATAATTATATCAGATCTACATCAAACCATAAGAGAAAGTTTTCTTCGCTAGATGACACCACATATCTTTGGCATCTTAGATTAGGTCACATCAATCTAAATATGATCCAAAGACTGACTAGGAATGGAGCGTTGGGTGATATTACGGTTAATCCGTTCCTAATGTGTGAATCCTCAGATAGAAGGAAAGGATGGCGACTGCACCTTCAAAACGAAGGGTATAGAGCCAAAGACGTGTTGGAGCTAGTCCATTCTGACTTGTGTGGATCAATGTCCACACAAGCTCGTGGAGGGTACGAGTATTTTCTCACTTTCATCGATGATTACTCAAGGTACGGATATGTATACCTGCTTCACCGTAAGTCTGAATGTTTTGAGAAATTCAAAGAATTTAAGACAAAAGTGGAGACGAAGCTAGGTAAGAGTATCAAGTCACTGCGGTCTGATCGCGGTGGCGAATACCTCAGTAACGAGTTCATGGACTATTTGGTGCAGTGTGGGATTACGTCACAGCTCACTACACCGGGCACACCACATCGGGCATACCACAGCAAAATGGTGTGTGATAAACCTCATTTTTACCTAATTTATAAAGCCATATTTGTCTTGTTTATAATTGATAAGTGATCATTTGAGCTACCATTTGATATGTTTATGTTTACCTTAAAAGATGTTATGTCGTGTGTATTTCGTGTCATTTTAGCACATGTTTTTATGTCAAAAAGGTAGACCAACGTTAAAGAGGAATTTTGGATCACGAAGCTTCACAACTTATTCTCGCGACGAACACACGCGATGCTAACACGCGAGGAAGAGAATGAGAAACCTCACGACATTTGCTCGTGACAAAAGGTCGCGAGCCAAACTCACGAAGTAAAGACGGACGCGCGGCAGCAGTATTATTTCACGACTTTCTATCGCGACTATAACTCGCGAGCCAAGATGGATTGCGTGCCGGAATGGTTAGCTCGCGATATTCCATTGCAACTATTGCTCATGAGAGAATCTTGCGACCGTCACGCCCTAGGGTTTGTTATATTCATGCAACAGAAAGGCAGAGGAAACACCATTTACCTTAGACTCGATTACACTCGGGACGGGAGCTTTTACATACGTAACACCTTTCTTTAGCTTTTATATTTTGCACGTTTTCCGTAATAGATTATTAGCTTAGCTTTCAGTTTTCTTTTCAATTTAGTGTTCGTAATTTAGTTTTATTCGAGAGTTCAGAATATTTACGGATCTAAGTGCTACATTGTTCATCGTGGAATCCTACGGTTTTATTTATCTATTTCGCTTTATGTTATCTTTATTTATTTATTGCTTTTAGTATTTTAATTATGAGTAGCAAAATTCAAGATTGATCCTGGGTTTGTATGTCTAACTAGATTTGTATAATTTATCGGTTGATGATGTTTTCATTGTTCCATTTATGATTTATGACTCTTGGCTTTAACTCTCATATGTTGGTATCTGGCCAATATTGATGCATGCTAGTTATGTGATTGATGTCCTGGCGGAATTAATTGCATAGTCGATATTTTGAATTCATAATACGCTTTTACCTTGAGACTGGCGGAGATAGTGAACTGAGGAGGTTATTCTTTGTGTGCTTTTGGTAATTAGCTTACTTCTCGAGACCCATGTAAATAGAGTTTAGTTAACCTACTACTATAGGTTGTCCCGACGGAAACTATAGTTACATTAGTGATCCTTCATATGAATACGGATTAAATTGGTAAATGCATTAATAGGTTAATTGTGTGAATCAAGTTAGGTTAAGTACATCCTAGGTCACTCTTTATATCCGGTTTTATTCCTTATTTATATTTTGAGTCTAGATTTATAATCATCTCTCTTAATTTTGGTCTCGAATAATAATAAAGATTATTTATTAATTATTCAACGTGTTTTCGAGTTGCGATCTATGTGGATACGATATAGATACTTCATCGTGTTACTATCATTTATTTGGTAGAAAATATAGCGATCAAATTTTGGCAACCGTTGTTCGGGACCTGCTTAGATTTCATAGTGATAATTTTCGAATTGTGGTTAGTAATTCGTGCTTTATAATAGAAGAAAAAAAATTATTTATGAGTTGCTTTTCGATCCGATCCGGTTTTCGCCTTGTTGTGCAGTGCATGATTACAAAATCTCAAAGGAAAGAAATTCTTCCCTTGGACATTGAGATTGAAAAATCACATAAAAGGGAACGCAGAGAGAGAAGGCTAGCAATGGCAGATCGACAACCTCAGGGCCATGATCGGATGGTCGAGATGGAGGAGATGCTAGCTGCAATGCAACGCCAACTGGCGTTGCAGAATCAGATGGGCTAGATTGGTGGACGAGCACCACCCATACCGCTCAACCACATGTACAGGCCATCGACGGATCAGTCCCAAGGTAGAGGATGGGGGCCGAACGTCAATGCCAATAACTTTGAGTTAAACCCGCCCTCATCAATATGATACAAGCGGAACAGTTTTGGGGAAGGGTTACTGAAGACCCCAACGCACACTTAGATGCATTCCTTGATATATGTGATACTATCAAGCAGAATGGAGTGCCAGCTGATGCCATCCGGATGTGGATGTTCATATTTTCGTTGCAGAGCCAGGCGAAAGAATGGTTCAAGAGCTTGGACAGATCACAGATTACCACGTGGGAGCAACTCTGTGAGAAGTTTCTATCCAAATACTTCCCACCTGCCAAGGCGCAGAAGATCATTGCGGAGATCTCCCATTTTTCATAATTGGGAGATGAGTCGTTGTTTGAGGCTTGGGTACGATTTAGAAACCTTCTTCGAAAGTGTCCACAACATGGGTTTTCACCAGAGCAGTGACACAATTTTATAGTGGACTCAATGCTAACACCCGTAGCATTGTAGATGCTTCAGCCGAGGATGCCTGCTCAATAGAGGAATAGATAAAGCATTGAGAATTATTGAGGAGATGGCATCCAATAGCTATCAATGGCCGATGGAGAGACAACCGATTAGAAGAGTGGCTGCTGCAGAGTTGGACGATAAGTATGATGATTTGCTAGAAAAATTCACAACTCTGTAGAAGGAGTATGAAGCAGAGAGAAAATGATAGATGATTGTGGCCATGGCGCAGAATAATGAGGAGGTTCAATATGTGAACCAAATGAACAATTTTCAGGGGAATCAGAGTGGGAATCCACCATATCATCCCAATAATAGGAATCACCCAAATTTTTCCTATGCCAATACGTTAATGCTCAAAGAACCACCACCGGTTTTATGGTTAATAATGGAATGATTGTGGATCCCAAGAAGTCGAGCCTCGAAGATATGATGCAACAAGTGTTGGTGAGCAATCAGCAAATTGCAGCGAGTCACCAACAAATTGTGGCACGGCAAAATATTCAGATTCAGCAGATTGAGAATTGGCTGAACACTTTGGAGAGCACGGTAAATGCCATCAATAATACTATCATAGCCCTTGGAAAGCAATTAAAGATGGTGGAGAACCAAGTGGGGCAAATGGCCAATGAGAGAGCTGGGATGCATAGGCAAGGGAAATTCCCAAGCAACACTGAACAAAATCCGAAGAATCACACTACTCCGAATCAGTGCAATGCAATCTATCTGAGGAGCGGAGCATCATATGCTAATCACATGGAACATGAAGGAGTGGAGGAGGACGAACAAGACGTTCTGACGAATTCTCGCCTCACGAGCAATTCTCACGACATCCCATCGTGAGGTAGCCTCGCGAGAAAGAGCGGGCCAGATACAGAACCAAGCCTTGCGACCTTCCCTCATGAGGAAGGGTCGTGAGGGAATTCCGCGAGAAAAAACGTACCTGAGGCAGAACATCACCTCGCGACCTTACCTCGCGAGGAGGGGTCGCGAGCTAATCCCGCGAAAGCACACATCAGAGACCTCATGACTCAACCTCGTGAGGGAAAGATGCGAGCCATCTAGCGTCTCCAGTAGCCACTACTCCATTTTCTCAGCGTCTTGGGAAGAAGAAATATGACGAGGAGTTCACCCGATTCAAAGAGATGTTTAAGAAAGTAAACATCAACATACCTCTTTGATGCTCGTAAATATGCCCGGATATGTAAAATTTCTCAAAGATGCATGGCGAGCAAAAAGAAGTTAGGAAATTTGAAAAATTAACATTTCAAGAATGCAAAGGCTATTTTACGAGAAAGTTGCCGCTAAAATGTAGGATCCGTGGAGCTTCACGTTGAGTGCAAGATTGTAGAGCATACATTCCCCAACGTGTTGTGTGATTTAGGAGCGAGCATAAACCGATGCCCTTATCTATGTTCAACCGCTTGAAGTTGGCAAAATGAAGCCAACTACAATTTCATTGATGATGGCTGATAGGTCAGTCTCATATCCTAAGGGAAGAGTTGAAGATGTGTTGGTAAGAATTCGGGACTTTGTCTTTCCAGCTGATTTTGTGATTTTAGACATACCTGAATTTAAAAATCAACCACTAATCTTGGGTCGACCTTTTCTAGCTACTGGTCGTGCTTTAATTGATGTGCAGGAAGGTGATCTCACATTTCGTGTAACCGATGAGGAGCTAAAAATTTCAATATATGATGCCATCCAGCGACACGATAGTTCATAGCGTGAAGATTGCTATTCAATCACCACTGTCACAGCTAGCCCAAATCTCGAGCTTGGATGTCAACTGACCAGTTGATGAGGATGCTACAAAGAAGAGGTGGACTCGGTATGGAACCCCGAGCGATTTATTCAAGTTTGGGGGGAGCCACTTCCACACTCAATGGTGGTCTGCGGTGAATAATAAATACAGTGGCAAGCATAGGTTTGGGAAGAAATCGGCTACGCCAGATTGATCGAGGTATGTAATGGTCTAGCTAAAGGCATTTAAATTTAGCACTTGTTGGGAGGTGACCCAATGTTTTTCTTTGTTTTGTTTTGTTTTGTTTTCATTTTTTTTGTTTGTTTTTGTATTGTTTTTCTTGTTTGGTTTTGTGTCTGTCTTGGGTTGAGTTGAATGATGAGCAGCCGATGATGAGAATTGTTTTTATTAGAAAATTTGATTGCAACTGATTTTGTAAGACGAAGCATGTTATGATTATTATGAGTATTAAGCCTTTGAGAACTTGATCACACTTTTGAAACCGTGAGACTTGAGCTTTTGATTGTCTTATCTTTTCGCCTTGTTTTTTCTCGTGTGAATAGTTTGAAATAGCATGTGTTTCTAGAACTTGCTCGGATCTTTTCGAGGTTGCATTGATGTGCTTAAGAATTATGAGATGATGTTAGCATTCTTTATTAGCCTATACACTATCCAAACACTAACCTGATAATCATTTTATCCTTTGACGAGCCCGTTTGAGCCTACCTTATTCTTTCATATAGCCGTGGGTTGGGTTATATAGTTAGTGTGATTTTTGGTTGCTTGAAATTGAGGGTTGAGAAAAAGAAAGGAAAGAAAAGGAAATATTTGATGAGAAAGTGATAATTAAAAATAGTTACTTACCCATATAAGTTCAAAAAAAATAAAAAAGAGAGAAATTTGGCATAAGTGTGTGAAAAGAACATAAATGGGTAAGTAACTAGAGCTTGATATTAGTATATTACTTAGATGAAAATTATGGAGTTCTCAAAGAAAAATGACTTCTTGGTATGAAGAATTGAAATTAATTATAAAGTTTGGGAATTATGTCTTATGATGCTTATGGTGTTTTTCATTATGGATTATGAGTCACTTAGCCTAAATATATCCTACCTTACCAAAGAGCCTACATTATAACCTTTATAAGACCGTTTTGATCTTAGTTCTTGAGCACATATTTGAGCAATGGAGAATTAGAAGATTTGCAAGTTTATGGTAGATTCCGTGTGTTTTAAACATTGAGAGTATATACATCCTCCTCGATACACTTGAGTGTTTGAGGTTTCTTATATATATATCCATTTTGTGAGGATTCAAGTTTAAGAAGGCTTGTGCTTATAATTATTATGATATGTAGAGTTTAACGAAGATTTTGTGATTTGATTCATTTGATCAATCCTTTATTGCGTATCGCTCGGTGCTTATTGCTTTTGTCGCTCGACTCTTCGTCTGCCTTTGGTCGCTCTCTTTTGTTCGATTTGTTTGAGGACAAACAAAAGGTTAAGTTTATGGAGTTGATAAACCTCATTTTTACCTAATTTATAAAGCCATTTTTGTCTTGTTTATAATTGATAAGTGATCATTTGAGCTACCATTTGATATGTTTATGTTTAACTTGAAAGATATTATGTCGTGTGTATTTCGTGTCATTTTAGCACAGGTTTTGATGTAAAAAAGGTAGACCAACGTTAAAGAGGAATTTTGGCTCACGACGCTTCGCACCTTATTCTCGCGACGAACAAATGTGATGCTAACACGCAAGGAAGAGAAGAAGAAACCTCACGACATTTGCTCGCGACAAAAGGTCGCGAGCCAAACTCGCGAAGTAAACATGGACGCGCGGCAACAGTATTATTTCACGACTTTCTATCGCGACTATAACTCGCGAGCCAAGCCTCGCGAGCTAAGATTGATTGCGCGTCGGAATGGTTAGCTCACGATATTCCATTGCGACTATTGCTCACGAGAGAGTCTCGCGAGCCGTCTCGTCCTAGGGTTTGATATATGGGCGCAGTCAGAGCAAAGAGAGGGAAACACCATTTCCCTTAGATGTCAGATTACACTCGGGACGGGAGCTTTTACATACAGAACACCTTTCTTTTAGCTTTTATATTTTTGCACGTTTTTCTAGAATAGATTGTTAGCTTGGCTTTCAGTTTTCTTTTTCAATTCAGTTTTTGTAATTTAGTTTTATTCGAGAGTTCAGAATATTTACGGATCCAAGTGCTACATTGTTCATAGTGGAATTCTACGGTTTTATTTATCTATTTCAGTTTATGTTATCTTTATTTATTTATTGCTTTTAGTATTTTAATTATGGGTAGCTAAATTCGTGATTGATCCTGTGGTTCAGATGTCCGACTAGATTTGTACTCCTCCGTCCCAATATTCATGGCACGTTTTCCTTTTTAGGCTGTCCCAATAAGTTGGCCCGTTTCCAAAAAAGGAAACACTTTTTACACTAAAAAGTGCCTCGAATTTTGTATTATCCACTACTTTACACACAAAATATAATTCTTCTTAATCTACGTGAAAAAAGAAATGAGCCATGAATAACGGGACTGAGGGAGTATAATTTATCTGTTGATGCTTTGTTTTGTCGTTCCATTCATGATTTATGATTCTCGCTTTAATTCTCATGTGTTGGTATCCGCTAATATTGATGCATGCTAGTTATGTGATTGATGTCCCTGCGGAATTAATTGCATAGTCGATATCTTGAATTCATAATACGCTTTTACCTTGAGACCGGCAGAGATAGTGAACTGAGGAGCTTATTCTTTATGTGCTTTTTGTAATTAGCTTACTTTCTCGAGACCCGACGGAGATAGAGTTTAGGCTAACCTACTACTATAGGCTATCTCAAGGAAACTATAGTTACATTAGTGATCCTTCATATAAATACGGATTAAATTGGTAAATGCATTAATAGGTTAATTGTGTGAATCAAGTTAGGTTAAGTACATCTCTAGTGGTCTTTTATATCCGGTTTTATTCCTTATTTATATTTTGAAACTAGATTTATAATCATCTCTTAATTTTGTCTCGAATAATAATAAAGATTATTTGTTAATTATTCATTGTGTTTTCGAGTTGCGATTCGTGGATACGATATAGATACTATTTGTTTTACTATCATTTATTTGGTAGGAAATATAGCGATCGATGTGTCGAGCGAAGAAATATGACTCTTTATAAATGGTTAGATCAATGATGAATTAGGCAACATCAGATATTTCGCTCGGAGTATGCCTTAGAAACAACAACATATTTGCTCAATCTAGTATCGCCCAAATCACCGATAAGACCCATTTCGAGTTATGGTTTCGACGTAAGCCTAGTTTAGCTTATATCACCAAAGACATGTGATGAACAAGAAGGATGACAAGTTGGAGGCTAGATCCGATGCAAGGCTATTTATAGGATATCCTAGGGAACGAAATGTGGTTATTTCTATAGTCCTAAGAATCGATGGTCGTTATTAGACCAACGCTAGATTCTTGGAGGAGGACTACATGAAAACCACAAATCTAAAATTGAAATCATTCTTCAAGAATTAGAAGATGATCGATTCCACCACCGACAGGCCAAAGTGCGAGATGTCGTGGTTCAGTGGGAGAGATCGACACCGATACTTCAAGAAATTGAAGTGGGTCGAGTTTCACTGGGGATACCGACTGTACAAGTGGTACCTACCCAGCAAGTTGTGCAAGATAGAGGACCACATGCTACTGCAACCACCATTGCCATTGTGCCAGTAGCGCCTCGTCATAGTGGGAGGGTTGTTCGTCAACCCGAGCGATTTATGTTCATGGGTGAATCTTTGATTTAGTCCCGTGAAACGAAAGCAGCAATAATCGACCCATGGACATACAAAGAATGCGATACAAAACATAGATGCAGATCATAGCACACCGCTATGGACTTAGAAATTGAGTCCATAATGCCTATGGTTGTATACGAAAACACCTCTACCGGATGGCGAGGAAGTCATAGGTAGTAAGTGGGTATACAAGAGGAACGGAGATTCGAGATGAGAGATTTCGATTATAAAGCCGTGCTTATGGCGAAATGGTACACTCAGATTGAGGGCATCGATTTCGATGAGACTTTTGCCTCAGTAGCAATGCTCAAGTCCATCGTAATTCTTCCGCCATAGTAGTTCATACGAACCCAGAGGTTTGGCAAATGGACGTGAAAACCGCTTAAATGGTTACCATGAGAAAGATAGAGACATCTATATGCAAGAACCCGAGGGTTATTGTTTGGTATGAATTTGTGCTTATTCTTGGTATTGTTTTACATGTCATTTTCAGTTGTTTATCCTATTTATGCCGTTGGTTTGATTAATATTTATCGATTCAAACTTATTTGGTTTGTTTTGATATTTTGTAGAAAATCGGCATTAAATATGATGAAATGAATCTTCCGAGGATCAAGTATATTAAATATCATCTCGACAGGAGTTCATAGGCGCAAACGGATTGCAATTCGGAGTTCGGACGAGGGAGAACGGATCATTTCTTCAAAGTCACAAGACGCACTCCGCGCGCCCGCTCGCAAGACCGGTGCTGAACACTTTCAATGATTCTCATGAATAGTGGAGAAGGAATCAAGGATTTTTTCCTTCATAAGAAGTAAATTACGTTGCGATAAGAGTCCGTAGGCGAAAACTGTGTACAAATCGGATTTCAGACGAAGGAGAACGGGACAAAACAAAAACACTGCGCAAAGCAGTGTCGTGCTGCGCGAGCGCGCGCGGGCGAACGCCCAGCACGCTGAGCGCCGGCTCACCTCCAGCGTGCGCTCAGCCTTCTCCAGCGCCCTCTCAAGCACAACGTCCTCTTCATGCCCTCTCTGAGCGCCTCTCACTCATGAGCGCTCATTCAGCCCATCTCCGCCGCTCACGCCACTCGGCACAAGACACACAGTGCGTATGACTCCATCCATCCGTGCTCGTCCAGCCCCTCACCGATGCTGTGCTCGAGCGCATGTTCGCAATCTTCCTCGCTCAGCTCCAGCCGCGCCACCTCTCCAAAGACGTGACCCGATGAAGACTCGCCCAACGCCACCTTCATCCAGCCACTTCCAATACAGATTGTTTTCGAGCCGGCGCCATTGTAAACCGTGCTCAAGATTATTTAATATATATATATGCGTTAGGTCATATTTTATGGGGCTCTCGCTCATATATTTCTTCCAGCGCCGCCCGTTTCTTCAAGTTTCTTCCGAGGATCTTCAATCAAGATCGATAGAAACACAAGATCATTTTATGTTCTTTATTTCATCGTCAATTATTTAGTTTATCGCTTTATGTTGTTCAATTTATGCTTTTGATTTATCGCTTTATCGTAATCAATTTCATAGTGTTAATGCTTTATGAATATTATTGAATTCGGCCCATAGTGATGCGGATTGTTTTCATGTTTTCGATTTCTATTGCTTTTGTTTATCGCTTCGCTTTATCGCCAGAGTTCAACTAGGGATCGACAATCCTCGGTTTAGATTTAATGCTTTATTAGTTTAGCTCGGAATTGACAACCCCTAGCTTAGGATTGCTGCTTATTTCGCTTTTCAATTCCCCGTATGTTTCAAAACCCTTGTTGGTATTAGAATGTTTAGATTTAATTGCTTTCAGCGCGACACCTAACAATCGCCTGCTAAGTTTTCCTTGAGAGACGACTGGGTTAACTTATCACGCCACAATTACCTCGCACGATTATGTAGTAAATTTGAGTGTGTTTTGCTCGATCAATTTTGGCGCTGTTCGGGAAAACTTTAGGCGTATTGTTTGTGTTGTTTGTTTTCGTGTTTCTTTTCGCTCGCTTGGTTATTTTCTCCCGTGCGTGTGATCTTGTTTTTGTTGTTGGTGTCTCATAATGCGGTGGTTACCAAAGACGAATATGGTCAAACAGTCTGTGAGGAAAGTTCGTCAGATTGGGCAAATTCTTCACGAAGAATGAGCCCGCCTCGACCATGTTGAGGGATATCCGCCGTTTATGAGCAACAATATGATTCGGGTGGAATAACTAACCCAACTCGGAGTTGTGGACACAACCCGATCCTGAATATTGGGATCCACAACCCGATTTGGGAAAGTGGTATCCACAGCAGCAGCAGCCGCCTCCTTAGTTCGATTCGGAATGGTGGAAACCACAACCTGATTATGGATGGTGTGATCCGCAGCAGCCCATGCCTCCACAAAGAATAAAGGGTACTACCCGCAGCAGGAGTATTATTCACCACCGCACCCACCACCACCTCTGAGATCAACTTTTGAGGATAGGTTCGACCAAAAAATGGATGCTCTCAGTCAAAGATTGGATGCTAAAGACGCCTCACTTCAGCGTTTAGAGACGCAAGTGGGACATGTTAATAACATTCTTGTCGAGCAATGCAAAGAATGTGCGCGAGGGAACTTCCAAACCAACTGATCAGTCCAGACGGTCACTATTCTAGAAAGTGACCCAATTGTTGAGAATTGGGTGGAAGAGACATCGATGAGTCAGCCGCAATCACAGTGGGTGGAAAATAAGAAAGATATCAAGCCATACCTTTCCCACACCGGGTCAAGAATGAGAAGGTGAGCTCGCCTCGAGGAAGTTGTTACAGGTCGGCCGACGAGGAAGAGTGGGCACGCTGGTTGCTAGCATGCCAAAGCCCACTGAAGTGATGGAACCGCCTCAACTCTCGAATTACGTGTTCTCGAGGAGGATGAAGAGAGAACAAAGGTTGAGGTAGTTTATATATATCAACATCCTAATTCACCAAAGTATCAGGTCGTAGAAGTTGAAGTTATCTATTTTACTTGGAGAATAGGATGTTCGATTTGAGCTTAAATGAGTTATTATTTTCTTCCTCGATTGTCCTTTGTGCTTATATGGTTACTACCGATGCTCGCCGAGATGGTATTCCCGCAGTTAAGGACTATGGATAGTACAAAGTCGATCGGATTACGCCGTGCTCACGACGTTAAACCGAGTACTACGGGAGTTCACCCACGGATTTTTCTTTTCTTTTCGCTCTTTCTTTTGCTTGTTTTGTTGTTCTCCCGATCTTTCCGTTGTCTCGTGTTAGTTTTGCTCAAAATTGGAACGCCGCCTTGAGGTGTAGCCGTGATACTCCGATTCCCCGCTGCTGCACGCCACATTCCAACCCTACCACCGCCATCTATTATCGTGGAAGTCTCACCTCTATCGCTATTTTTGTGTTATTAATGTTTTGAGCTCGGGACAAGGTTCGAATTTAGTGTGGGGAGAGAGTATTTGGTTTTATGGGCATGATATATATATTTTGTACGCTTGGTGATATGCCTTTGTGCTTATTTTGATGATTTGGAATCAAGTTTTATTCGTGCTCGTAAGGTCGATTTTGATTGTTGCATCCGAACTCGTGGTATTGGTCAAACCGATTTTAATTTCCCCATTTTTGGTGATATATGAATCGAGTGTAATGTGAATCGACGAGATTGTGTTTGATAGAAAAGGAATAGGGGAAATTGATGTGATTTGTCCCGCTAATGTTAGGGTAATGTTAACATGTGGTTACATATATACTTGTTTTCCTAAAAAAAAGGGTATGAAAATGAGAGAATGAAAACCCAGCTATTTGTTGAGATTGTTGAAATGGAGGATGGAATTACATCCCTCTTCTCGTAGAATCGAGAAATAGACATGGAAACCACGATAGGAGACTCGAGTTCATCGAGAGTTCACCTTCAATATTGTTCCAAAACTGTTAAAACATTATTTGTGCTTTAGAAAATGAACTTGTTGCTAAAGGTGACCACATTAGTTAGTTCACCCCTAACGAGAGTTGGGTCCGAGCAGTAGTATTCCTTTTATTTATTGAAAATCAATTGTCGCCCCAGATTTATTTCACATTATCTTGAATACGAAACAGCAAGTGTGGGGAAAATAAATAAGGTTTGATTGATTAGACTAAGAGTGAAGTCGCATGAATTATCTTCCTATTCTTATTGGTATAGAATTTGCTTAAGGACAAGCAAATGGATAAGTGTGGGGGAGTTGTTTGGTATGAATTTTGCTTATTCTTGGTATTGTTTTACATGTCATTTTCAGTTGTTTATCCTATTTATGCCGTTGGTTTTATTAATATTTATCGATTCAAACTTATTTGGTTTGTTTTGATATTTTGTAGAAAATCGGTATTAAATAGGATGAAATGAATCTTCCGAGGATCAAGTATATTAAAGAGAATCTCTACATGAGTACATAGGCGTAAACGGATTGCAACCGGAGTTCGGACGAGGAGAACGGATCATTTCTTCAAAGTCACGACGCAGCTCCGTGCGCTGCCACAAGACCGGCTACGAACACATTCAATGATTCTCATGAATAGTGGAGAAGGAATCAAGGATTTTGTCCTTCATAAGAAGCAAAGTAAGTTGTGATAGGAGTCCGTAGGCAAAACCGTATGCGAACTCCTGAGTTCGTAAGAAGGAGAACGAGCTAAAAGAACAACATCAAGCAGCGGTGTCGCGCAGCGAGCTGCTGCTGGCGAACGCCCAAGACGCCGAGCGCCTGCTCACCTCCAGCAAGACGCCAGCCTTCTCCAAGGCTCCTCTCAAGCACTGGCGTCCTCTTCAGCGCCCTCTCACTCATGAGCGCTCATTCAGCCCATCTCAAGCGTTCACGCCACTCCAGCGCCGCACACACACAAGACGACTCCATCCATCAAGGCTCGTCCAACCCCACCGCCACAGATTGAGCGTGTGTTCTCCAATCTTCTCGCTGTCAGCTCACCGGCCACATCTCCAAAGACGTGACGTGAAGCCTTCGCCTAACCGACGCCACCTTCATCCAAAGGCTCACTTTAATACAAATTGTTTTCGAGCCTAGGCCATTGTAAACCGCGCCAAGATTATTTAATATATATATGTTAGGTCATATTTTTGCGGGGCTCTCGCTCATATATTTCTTCTAGCGCAGCCGTGGCTCGTTTCTTCAAGTTTCTTCTAGGGATCTTCAATCAGCATCAGCTAGAAACACAGTATCATTTTATGTTCTTTATTTCATCGTTTGAATTATTTAGTTTATCGCTTTATGTTGTTCAATTTATGCTTTTGGATTTATCGCTTTATCGTAATCATTTTCATATTGTTAATGCTTTATGAATATTATGAATTCAATTCCATAGTGACAAGGGATTGTTTTCATGTTTCTTTTGATTTCTATTGCTTTTGGTTTCGTTTTATCGCTTTCGTAGTTCAACTAGGGATCGACAACCCCGGTTTAGATTTAATGCTTTATTAGTTTAGCTCGGGATTGACAACCCCTAGCTTAGGATTGTTGTTTATTTCTCATTTTTCAAATCCCGTATGTTTCAAAACCCTTGTTGGTATTAGAATGTTTATGATTTAATTGCTTTCGTATGCGATACCTAAAAATCGCCCTGTTAAGTTTTCCTTGAGAGACGACTTGGGTTAACTTATCACGCTACAATTACCTCGTATGATTGCGAGTAAATTTGATTGTGTTTTTAGCTCGATCAGTTATATGGTGAAGGGTGAAGAGCATCTAGTTTGGAAGCTTAAGAAGTCGATTTATGGACTTAAGCAAGCTTCCTGATCATGGAACTTAAGCTTTGACGAGGTGGTAAAGTCCTATGGTTTTATCCAGTTCCTAGCGAGAGTTGCAGTTGTCGTTTGGATGTCAACGGTATTTCTTGCATTTTATGTAAATGACATCCTTCTACTTGGCAACAACGTAAAGCTTTTATGAGACGTAAGAGTGTTAGGATCGGGTCGAAAAACGCAGCGAAAATTAAAATTTTTCGAACTAAAAAATGAAATAACAATTATTTCATTCCAACGATTTTAACGACTTAACGTTAACATGATGAAAGGCAAGAATGATCGAATCATCAGATACCTTTTCGCTCCGCTTGACGTAGAGATTAGAAGAATCAATTGCTCGTTCTCCAAACTCGCAGGATCGAAATGTCTCCTCTATCAAATCCACACCTCTAGAACGATCAAGTGTAAAATGGCTTTCTCTAGCAAAACCAAATGTCCCTTTTTGTTCAAAGAAAATCAAACGTATATCAAGCTTAAAATAAAAAGAAAAAGAGAACGTTGCCCCTTTTATTAAAAAGGAATGGAAACAGTCGTGAACTTTGCTCCTTTATTAAAGAATGGAAACCCGTCATTTTTTTAATAATAAGAAAAATGTTTCCATTATGATAATTGCTATCTTATTAAATAAGGAATTAATTCCTTAATCAATTTCCTTTATACAGCAAGCAACGTGATTTACTTATAAGTAAATCTCTCTTTTAATTTTTTTTCTTCTATCCGGATTACTTTTATCCGGATATAGTTATATATATATATATATATATATATATATATGATTTTCTAGATTCAAAATTAATCAAATTAATTTTGTATCTATTCAAATTAATCTAATTAATTTAATATAGAATTAAACTTGTTAATCCAATTATATTCAACTAAATACATTTAATTAAATATCTAATTTAACATATTAAATTAGAACAAGTCTCCATTAATTAATAACCATTAATTAATCGGATTCATCTATTGAATCAATTCAATTTGACACGTTCTAGCTTTTTTGTGTGTGACCCTCTTAGGTTCACAACTAGCACTAGTAATAGGTTTGTAACAAATTACAACTTTAAACAAATAACATTTATTCAATTAATTCATCCAATAAATTAATTTACTTGAAATTAACTCTTTAATTTCAAGAACCTATAAACCGTGAGAACATCTAGCAAGTAGCATGGCCACCTAGTACTAGGTGAAATAGCGAGTAAACCTATTTTAAATACTTAATCGTCATACACGTACGGTCCTTCTATTATCTAATCTCCAAATTGGATATTGAGTATGGAATTAAATCGAAAACTCAAAACAATCCAATAGTTACATTTTCATTCAAATTCAATAACTCTTTAATGAATCATTATTCATCGTGCCTTGGCCAAGGTCTTCGAGTTATTGTTTGGTATGAATTTTTGCTTATTCTTGGTATTGTTTTACATGTTATTTGTAATGGTTTGTCCTATTTATGCCGTTGGTTTGATTAGTATTTATCGTTTCGGACTTACTTGGTTTGTTTCGATGTTTTGTAGGAAAACGAAATTAAATAGGATGAAATAGGTCTGGCAAGAATCAGGTATAATGAAGAGCTTTTCGATAGGAGTTCATAGGCGAAACGAATCAGAATCGGAGTTCGACGCGAGAAACGGAGCGAATCGTCAAAGTCACAAGACGAGCGCCCGAGCGCCCAGCCGCCCATCTCCGAGCATCCCACGCTGGGTCCTCGCGCAGACGCCTCCGCACTTCCGACCGTGCTATGAAGACGCTGCTCATTCAATTTCGAAAAGCGCTCAGTTTGCACCGACGCTCACCCGCTCCTCCGCATCCCGCGCTTGTCGAGCACCATCTCGCATCGCCTCCAGCCACAAGTTCGCGCCCGGCACCGGCACCCCAAGGTTGCCACCTTGCGTGCCTCGCCACCGCCTCTTCAACCGTGCTCGACCATACGACGCGACCTCCCGCCGCTTCACCCAACCCGCCTTCTTCCAGCTTCTCCAACCTTTGCATCGATCCCAACGCCCGCCACCAATTTTCCTCATGCTCACTCCAAACCGCTCGCTTTCGAAGTCGTTGACTATTGTGAGCGAGCCGGTCTACTCCAGCCAAGATCAATACAGATTATTTTATGAGCAAGGCCACCTCCAAACCGCCCTCAATCTCACTAAATATAAATACACACGTTAGGTCATTTTTATAAGAGTTCTCGCCTGATTTCTTTTTGCCACGTTTTCAACCACCTTCCGGAGTTCTTCCGCATTTACGACACGAGATAGAAATTAGAGTATTAATTATTGCTTTTAGTTTCATCAATTAATACATTTGTTTACCGAGTTTATCCGCTGGTTTTATCGATTATTGTTATTAGATTTTCACCCTTCGATTTATATTATTGTTTCGTGATTTCTTGCTTTATGATTGTTGTTGGATTTAATTTGATATATGATTTCGCTTTCGATTAATTCTTGTTCTTGTTGGTTGATTGATGATTATGGTTCATTTACAAGTAGACTTAGATTAGGGCTCGACGAACCCTAAGAATAGGTTTGCTATCGCTTTGTTTATTGCTTTCGCTTTATCGCTTTCATAGTTCAACTAGGGATTGACAACCCCGGTTTAGATTTTATGCTTTATTAGTTTAGCTCGGGATCGACAACCCCTAGCTTAGGTATGCCGCTTATTTTCCGTATTTCAATTCCCCGCACGCTTCAAAACCCTTGTTGGTATTAGAATGTTTAGATTTAATTGCTTTCTCAGGCGCAACACCTAACAATAGCTCATAAGTTTTCCTTGAGAGACGACTAGGTTAACTTATCACGCCACAATTACGCGCATTTATCATGTAGTGAATTTTAGTGTGTTTTAGCCCAATCAATTTTGGCGCCATTGCCGGGAAAACTTTAGCGATTGTCAGTGTTGTTTGTTTTCCGTGTTTTTTTCGCTCTGCTTGGTTATTTTCTCCACAGGCAGTGATCTTTTTTTGTTGTTGGTGTCTCATAACGCAGGGTATCAAGAATACGAATGTGGTCAAACAGGGGGAGGAAAGTTCGTCAGATTGGGCAAATTCTTCTTACGAAGACGGAGCCCGCTCGACTATTCCGAGGATACCACAAACCACGAGTATCAAGCCCACGATCCCTACCCCGAGCAACAAGCCCATGATCCCTACTGGGACCAACCACCTCCACCGCAAGACGAGGATCAAGCTTACAATCCATACCGGGATCAACCACCTCCGCCGCACTATGAGGATCAATCCTACAATCCATACTGGGATCAACCACCCGCGCCAAGATCCGTATCACAACAACCACCTCCACCTCAAGATTCATACCCGCAGACCATCTCACCCTCTAATGCCGCTTGGGATGATAAGTTCACAAAAGTTTCGATGCTTATGACGCCACTTCAACATTTGGAGACGCAAGGGACATGTTAATAGCTCGCTTGATGAGCTGGTGAAGAATGGAGGAACTTCCAAACCAATCCAATCGTGTCCAAAGCGGTCACTATTCTAGAAAGTGACCCAATTATTGAGAATTGGGCAGAGAGACACCGACGAGTCACCGCAGCGGAGAAGGTGGAAAATGAGAAAGAATGGGCATGTGAGGATGAGAAAGGTGATCGAGCCACGAGGAAGTTGTTACAAGGACGACTTACGAGGAAGAGGGCACATGAAATTGATAACACGCCAAAACCCACTGAGGTGAAAGAACTACCCAAACACTGGAGGAGGATGAAGAGAGATGAAGCAAGAGTGGGTGTGAAGTTTCTAGATGCCAAAGCCCACTCGAAGTGAAAGAACCGCTCCACAATTGAAGTACGTGTTCTGGGGAGGACAAAGTGAGGACAAAGGTTGAGGTAACATCAATAATTTTTCAACATCCTAATTCACCAAAGTATTGTGCTTTGGGAATTAAAATTATCTATTTTTCTTTAGAGAAAATGATGTTTGATTTGAGCTTAAATGATGCATTATTTGCTTTACTTTCCCTCCTGCTCTTATATGGTTACTACCGATGCTCGGCCGAGATGGTATTCTCGCAGTAAAGGACTACGGATAGTCCGTTGTTGATCGAATACGCCTGCTCACGACGTTAAATCGAGTACTACGTGGGAGTTTACCCACGGATTTTTATTTCTTTTTCTTTCTTTCTTTTTGTTTTGTTTCGTTGTTCTCGCTGATCCGTCTGCTATCGCTGAGTTTGTTTTGCTCGAATCGAACGCCGTCACCGTGAGGTGTAGCCGTGATACTCCGATTCTCGTGCATGCTCACATTCCAACCCTACCACCGCCATCTATTATCGTGGAAGTCTCTCCTCTATCGCTATTTTTATGTTATTATGTTTTGAGCACGGGAACAAGGTTCTAGTTTAGTGGGGAGAGTATTTGGTTTTGTGGGCGTGATATATATATATATTTTGTATGCTTAATGATGTGTCCTTGTGCTTATTTTGATTGTTCGACTTAAGCTTTGTATATGCGAGTAAGTTAGATTTTGATTTGTTCAATCGAACTCGTGGTATTGGTCAAATTGACACTACAACAAAATAGACTTATCATGACATACACACATGCGACATTACATGTATGTGTCGTAAAATTACCACGCTTATGCTTCTAGTGTCGCATATTTATGTCATTTGTACGTCATTTAAATATCGTGTTGTAGTTTAGTGACAAAATGCAACACTCTTTTGATGTCTCAAAATTGCGATAATTTATCTACTACATCTCCATAAAATATCATAATTATATCACATATTTAGAATAGTGTTGTATCTAGTGTCAGATATTTACGCCAATTGTGCGCCATCTACATATTGTGTCATAATTTAGTGACACATATGCGACACTCATTTTGATGTCTTAAAATTATGATAATTTATTTGCAACACCTCAATAAAATATTATAATTATATCACATATTTAGAATATTGTTGCATTCAATGTCAGATATTTATGTCGGTTATGTGTCATCTATATATTGTGTCATAGTTTAGTGACACATATGCGATGCGACACTCATTTTTATGTCTCAAAATTTGCTATAGTTTATTTAAACACTTGCTAATTATTCATTCAAAATATTTAAATAATCAAATATGAGCTATTATAATATCAGATACACGCTCAATAAAAATCCAAAGGTTACAAATAAATAATAATAATAATAACAATAATAATTTAACACAAGAAATTGTATCACCAGATTATTAGTTTAATATACAATATATTTGTCACAAAAGAAAATGTGACATTAACCATGTGACGCCTGGGTAGAAGACGGAGGATCGTCACATGGAGGCATGGACAAAGAACGGCTCCGATTAAGACTTCAAAGCGGAGGGATACATGAATGAATTGAAATGCACCGGAATGAGAGAGATTTCGATAATATGTAGGTATGAGACTGCATATTTGAGGAGAGCTTAAAGGATTTGATATGTGCTACTCATACCAACAAGATGCATCTTCTTTTCGGGAGTCCATCTCATAAAAATTCTAAAGTAAAGCGTGCTTGGCTTGGAGCAATTGTTGGATGGGTGACCCCTTAGGAAGTTTTCTCAGGGAGTGTGTGATTGAGGACAAAGCACACTGAAAAGACTCGTGTTGGTTTGTGGGGTCAGCCGTCAATCCGATAGCCGGATCGTTACAGATGGTATCAGAGCCAAACCTCTCCCAGTAGGGTGTGGTTCGAAGATGAACCAAGCGGAAGTTGGTGGGCATGTGACGCCCGGGGTAGAAGTACGGAGTGATCGCCGGTGCGGAGCCATGGATAAAGAGCGGCTCCGATTAAGACTTCAAAGCGGAGGGGTACATGAATGAATCGAAACGCACCAGAATGAGAGCGATTTCGAGAATATGTAGACATGAGACTGCATATTTGAGGAGAGCTTAAAGGATTTGATATATACTCATACCAACAAGATACATCTTCTTTTCGGGAGTCCATCTCATAAAAACTCTAAAGTTAAGCGTGCTTGACTTGGAACAATTGTGGGATGAGTGACCCCCTGGAAAGTTTTCTCGGGAGTGTGAGTGAGGAAAACACACCGAAAAGATTCGTGTTGGTCCGTAGGATCACCGTCAATCCGAAGCCGGGTCGTTACAAACCATCTAATTAAAATGTGTTGTAAAGAAATTCAACAATAAAATTGTTTACATTTACGTATCATGTAATGTGACATAAACTAACATATACCACTTTCACGGATGATGCGTAATATGTCGTAAATTTTATTTACGATTAATTTAGTGATTGCACAAAATGATGTATATGTTGCAACATTAATGGAAACAATGTCGTAAAATTATACTACAATTGATAATAATGTCACAAGTTAGTGTCGCAAATTAGTATGCATCAATTCGCCAAAGTCATTAAATATGAGGCAAACTAACATGCGCTACTACAACAAAAGTCACGAATATGTCGTGAATTTTATATGACAATTAGGTTAGCGATGCACAAAGTGTCGTATATGTTATGACATAAATATAAAAAGTATCAGAAAATGCTACACCACCTTTTGCTACATAATATAAAGTGACGCAAAAATGTTGCAAGTTAGTTTTTATGACATTAAACAAATGTTAGCGACACATTTTTCATGTCGCAAAAGCCAACTTTCTTGTCGTGGTGATTTTGAATTTCCGAGGCTTTTGGTGATATATGATTTGAGTGTAATGTGAATTGACGAGATTGTGATTGATAGGAAATGAATAGGGGAAATTGATGTGATTTGTCCGATCGATGTTAGGGGTAGTGTTAACATTGTGGCCATCTATATACTTGTTTCTTAAAATAAAAATAAAATAAAAAAGGTGTGAAAAGAAGAGAAAAGAAGGAGAATGAAACCCGCTTTTTGTTGAGATCAGATGAATGGAGGATGGGATTCTCGCCTCTTCTCGTAAATTGAGAAATGGGTATGGAAACCACGATAGAGACTCGAGTTCATCGAGAATTCACCTTTCGAACATTGTTCCAAAATCATAATACTTTCTTTATTATAAAAGAAACTTGTTGCTAAAGGTGACCACATTAGATAGTTCACCCCAACGAGAGTTGGGTCCGAAAGAGGTTACCCTTTTATTTATTGGAAATCAACCGTCGCCCCAGATTTATTTCACATTATCTTTGAACACGAAACACCAAGTGTGGGGGAAAAGCAATAAGGTTTGATTGATTAGAATAAGAGTGAAGTTACATGAATTATCTTCCCTATTCTTATTGGTATAGAGTTTGCTTGAGGACAAGCAAATGGATAAGTGTGGGGGAGTTGCTTGGTATGAATTTGTGCTTATTCTTGGTATTGTTTTACATGTTATTTGTAATAGTTTGTCCTATTTATGCTGTTGGTTTGATTAGTATTTATCGATTCGGACTTACTTGGTTTGTTTTGATGTTTTGTAGGAAAACGGCATTAAATAGGATGAAATAGGTCTGCTAAGAATCAGGTATAATGAAGATCTTTTCGATAGGAGTTCATAGGTGAAAACGAATCGTAATTCGGAGTTCGGACGCGAGAGAACGGAGCGAATCGTCAAAGTCGCCAAGACGAGCGCCCGAGCGCCAGCCGCCCATCTCCGAAGCTTCCGCGCTAGGTCCTCGCGCAGACGCCTCCGCATTTCCAACCAGCGCTATGAAGACGCGCGCATTCATCCAATTTCGAGCTGCTCAGTTTGCACCGACGCTCACCAGGTCCTCCCAGATCCGCGCGCTTGCCGATAGCCATCTCAGACGCCTCCAACGCCACACGCCCGCACGCCCACTGGCACTCAGCGATGGATCACCGAGTCTCGCGTGTGTTCCAAAGATGCCCTCGCTCGGCGCTGGGGACCTGGGCCACCACTCCACGCCGCTCCAGCCCGCCCCGCCCGCTAGCAGCTGCAAGGCCCGCTAGCGCCGCTTTTCCACAAGACGCTTATCCGGCGCGTGCCCTGTGCTCACATACCCCAGCCTGGCTGCCTCGAAGGCCACCTCAAGGCCAAGGCTACCCCAAAGACCACGAACCCTATCCGCGCTGGTACCGCCGCCCCACTCCCTGCTGCCACCTTGCGTGCTCGCCAACCGCTTCTTCAACCGGCCGACCATGCGACGTGGACCTCCTGGCTGCTACACCAACCCAAGACCCTTCCAGCCTCCAACTCGTGACTGATCCCAACGCCGCCACCAATTTTCCTCACGCTGCTCACTCCAAACCAGCGCTCGCTTCGAAGTCAATTGACTATTGTGAGCGAGCTCTCGGTCTACTCCAAAGACTCAAGATCAATATAGATTGTTTTCGAGCGGCGCCACCTCCAAACCGCGCCAATCTCACTAAATATAAATACACTCGTTAGGTCATTTTATAAGAGTTCTCCGCTCGATTTCTTTTTGGCCACTGTTCTTCAACCACCTTCCGGAGTTCTTCCGACATTACGATAGAAATTAGAGTATTAATTCTTCCTTTCGCTTTCTTCAATTAATACATTTGTTTTCCGAATTTATCCGCTGGTTTTATCGATTATTGTTATCGATTTTCACCTTTGATTTATATTATTGTTTCGTGATTTCTTGCTTTATGATTGTTTGTGGATTCAATTTGATATATGATTTCCTACTTTCGATTAATTCTTGTTCTTGTTGGTTGATTGATGATTATGGTTCATTTACAAGTAGACTTAGATTAGGGCTTGACGAACCCTAAGAATAGGATTGCTATTGCTTTCGTTTATTGCTTTCGTTTTATTGCTTTCATAGTTCAACTAAGGATTGACAACCCCTGGTTTAGATTTAATGTTTTATTAGTTTAGCTCGGGATTGACAACCCCCTAGCTTAGGTATGCTGTTTATTTTCCGTATTTCAACCCTCTTACGCTTCAAAACCCTTGTTGGTATTAGAATGTTTAGATTTAATTGCTTTCCGGCGCAACACTAACAATAGCCTCGTTAAGTTTTTCTCGAGAGACGACTCAGGTTATCTTATCACGCCACAATTACCTCGCATTTATCATGAGTGAATTTGAGTGTGTTTTAGCTCAATCATTTATGAACAATGAAAACCGAGGAGATTCTCTCGCCTTAAACAAGTAATTGATTCTTTATCGACCACGCATTAATCTCCATATTTATTCATATCGCATCCAACATAAAATCTTTAACGATTGTCTAGCAATCGAC
Organism: Salvia rosmarinus; assembly: GCA_036937905.1. Taxonomy (NCBI): domain Eukaryota; kingdom Viridiplantae; phylum Streptophyta; class Magnoliopsida; order Lamiales; family Lamiaceae; genus Salvia; species Salvia rosmarinus. Next base: position 42,314,544 of record CM072818.1, on the reverse strand, counting down.
AATATATCAAACCGAAATAGAACTCATACAAGATTACTATGGGTCTCAAGTCAAAGGTCTAATCATGTACTACCATAAATTAGAAATTTTATTTCGATAAAATAAATTCCATATAAGACTTTCTAGCTGGTTAGTTCAAGGTACTTGTTCTCTAACAAGACCCACGTATATACACTTACGCCAACTACGTTAATATTGATGAAACACAATATTCTCATCTTATAAGTGTGTATCATACGCATGAAGTTATTTCCAACAATTCAATGTCCTGTCTTGAATAGTCATTTCACTTAACTAATTTTAAGACCAAAGCTTCAAAGACATATTTCATAATCACCATCATATGCGTGGCCATATCTTATAACTTATCATGGTCTAAGGACTTTATCTAAAGTATATAAATTATTAATAACAAATACAATAGATAAATAAATGTCTTTATTAATATAAATTCCAATAAGATTGAATTTACAAATTCATTAAAAAGTAAAACGACCAATCTAATTGCGCTACGGTATAACTCTTTCAATCTCCCACCGCCTAGCACCAATCACCACATATCTTAGACCCATCTTTTCAAGACGTCCTTCAATACTTTCTCGTGACAAGGGTTTAGTTAGCTGATCGCTACATTTTCGTCAAGCAACTCGCCCACAACGACATCACCTCTACCAATGATTTATCGAATCAAGTGGTATCTTCTCACAATGTGTTTCGATCTTTGACGAGATCTGGTTCTTTAGCTTGCATGTAATAGCTTCATTGTTATCACAAGATACATATATCGATCAACGGTCAAGGAATTACACTCAACTCTTGAATGAAATTCTTATCCAAACAAATTTTCACACATCGATGCAAAGAATATATTCACCTTCAAAGTGGTTGAATCAAGAATCGCTTTCCTCGCTGAACTTTTCCAACAAATTGCTCCACCATTCAAAGTGAATATAAATCCCGACATAGATTTGGAGTCATCTTTATTCGACTAAAACTAGAGTCGGTGAAAGCTCTAGTTTCAGCCCACATTTCAGAGATCAAAAATAAATCCTTAGTTCTTCTCAAGTACTTAAGGATTGATTTTACGACCTTCCAATGCTCTTCGCCGGATTAGACTCGATATCCGCCGCGACACTCGTGAGCATGTGCGACATCAGGTCGTGTACATAACACGGCGCATATAATACTTCCTATTGCGTAAGATAAGGCACACGCGCCATTTTTTCTCTCTTCGTGAGTCCGAGAAGACATTGCCTTAGAGAGTGAAACACCACGACTCATTGGCAAGTATCCACGATCGATTCTTCTATGCTATACCTTTTAACATTTTGTCTATGTACATGGATCGTGATAATCCAATCATCCTACTTGATCTATCTCGATAGATTTTAATTCCAAGGATGAAATATGCATCTCCTAAGTCCTTCATGGAGAATTGTTTTGATAACCAAATTTTGTTGATTGCATCATTCCTACATCATTCCCAATGATTAGATGTCATCAACATAAAGCACAACAAACACCATCAAGGCCCCACTAACTTTCTTATACACACATGGCTCTTCCGGATTCTTTTGAAAACCAAACGCTTTGATTGTGTTCATCGAATCGGATATTCCATCTTCTTGAAGCTTGTTTAAGTCCATAAATTGATCTTTGAGTTTACAAACCTTTGTTCATTCCCTTAGATACAAAACCTTCCGGTTGCACCATATAAATATCCTCCTTAATGTTTCCATTAAGGTATGCGCCTTTACATCCATTTGTCATATCTCATAGTCATAATATGCAGCTATGGCAAGCGTAGTTCGAATGGACTTAAGCATCGCAACGGTGAAAAGTTTCATAGTCAATTCCTTCTTTCCGAGTATAACCTTTGAACTGCACGAGCTTTATAGGTAGCCACATTTCCATCTACCCAAGTCATTGAAAATCCACTTGCAACCAATAGAATAATTCCAAATGGTAGATCCACCAAGATCCATACCTTGTTAAAGTACATGGAATCCATTTCGGATTGCATAGCTTCTAGCCATTTACCTCGGTCAATACCTTTATTACATCGTAATAAGTTCTGGATCAATATCCATAGGTTGTTCTACCTCATTGTTTTCCATCAATAAGTTCAACCTATCGCGTGCTTTGAAACTCTTGTGGACTTTGACGGGTCAGCATAAGAAGTTTCACCTTTGTTGATTGAGTATTTTCTCACACAACAAAGACACTTTGTGGTTCTCGAGTTTCATCAAGTTCTACAATCCTATCACTCGCCGATGTAAATTCTTCCTCAAGGAAAGTAGCATTTCTAAACAAACACCTTTTGTTCCGAGGATCATAGAAATAATATCCAATAGACTCTTTTCGATATCCCACAAATTTACTTAAGGTGGATCTCATATCCAACTTATCTCCCATTAATCGCTTCACATAAGCAAGACACCCCATATCCTAAGATATTTATAAGAAGGTGTTTTGCCAAACCATAATTCATATGGTGTTTTAGGTATCGCTTAGATGGCACTCTATTTAATAGATGTGCGGTCGCTTTCTAAAGCATATCCCCAAAACGAAAGAGGTAATGGTGAAGCTCATCATAGATCGCACCATGTCTAACAAGGTTCGATTTCACGCCCGACACTCCATTGAGTTGAGGAGTGCCGAGGCGCCCACCGTGATAGAATCCCATTCCTTTAGATAATCAAGAAACACACCGCTAAGTATTCACCTCCTCGATCGATCAAGAATTTTAATACTTGAGCCATTTGTTTTTCCACTTTGTCTCAATTCTTTGAACTTTTCAAATACTTGATTTGTGTCTTATCAAGTACACATAACCTTACTTAGAGTAATCGTCGGTAAAGGTTACAAAATAGTGATAGTTCCCGCGAGCACTAACACTTAGTGGTCCACAAACATCAGTATGGATCAAATCCATTAAATGTTGAGCTCGCCCACTTGTCCAACAAATGGTGATTTAGTCATTTTCCTTTGAGACAAGATTCACAAGTTGCCAACTTTGCTCATTTAAAAGACCAAGCACATTAGACAATCGATTCATTCTTTTCTCGTAAATATGACCCAATCTCGAAAAGCCACAACTCTATGGAACTACGATCATCTAACTTTCTTTTACTTTGTCAATATGCAAAATAGGTTTTGTGGCATAATAGTTTAAAGACCATTAACCAATACACTAGAATAAATTAAAGAAGATCCTTCAAGATAGAACATATTCTACCTTTATTGAAAATTATAACTTTCTATCCAAAACCGAATAGAGATGATGTTCTTAATCAAACTAGGAACGAAAAGCAATTGTTCAAAATAATCTTAAAACCACTATCAAGAGCTAAGTAAACAGCTCCTACAAACTAAAGCAAAGAACTCTTGCTCCATCGCCCATACGTAGAACTGCCTCGCTTTTGCTCAACTTCTTAGTTTCCACCATCACCTTTAAATCATTATAAAGATGTGAGGAACAACCGTATCCAATACCCAAGAAGTATCGTTAATGCATAAGTTAACTTCAACATAGTAAATACCGAACCCTTCAGCTTGCAAGATACTCCTCGCAATTCCTCTTCCAATGCCCCGCTTGTTGCGTAAATGGCAAGTGTCATCGATCGAGTATTTTTCTTTTCTTCCCAACTCCACCCCGTGCCTTCAACTTGTTTGGTTTAGACGAACCTTTCATTATCCCTTTCCCTTCCCCTTATATGTCTTAGCCTTTGAGCTGACGAGGACGAGGAACCAACAAGAAAAACAAGCTTGTCCTTTTCATAGTGGACTCAGCAATACTAGCATATCGACAAGTTCGGAAGAATATGCGTAGTGAAGTTGACGACAAAAGTGTCAAATGATGGTGGCAAAGATTGCAACATGAGATCGCTTTGCAATTCAGCTTCAATCTCGACTCTTAGAGATCCCAACCTTTCCATAAGAGCTATCATCTTCACCCATGAGTTTGGACCAAGAGCCCTCACCATCCGACATCGAAAAGCTCTTTAGATATCATATATCTTTGTTGTCTAATACTTTCACCGCATAACCTTTGTAAACGGATAAGGACCTCATGTCAAGCCACACCTTCATTTTTCCTTTGAAGTTCATTCGACATCGATGCAAGATGTAGCAACGAACCCGCAAATCATCATCAACATGGCTTTGGTACTTGTAAGTACATCATTTGCGCTGTCGTCAGCAGGTTTTTCGCATCAGCATCCAAGACATAAGCCTTCCTTTCGGATTTAGAACAATTCTCAAATTCAACCCAATCAACATAGTTCGCATCAAGAAGTTTGTTTTGGTCAAGAATCGAGGATAATGGATTTTTCGTCATTTTACGCATAAACTACAAATAAGATGCGTAAAATTAGCGCACTATGGAAAAATATATTATATTAATATAAGGTCTTTAATAATTAATCGACTTCACTATTTTATTCAAAATCCATAACCCTAAAAAGAATTGGAAATCAAATTTCTAGTAGGAATTGAGGTCCAACAAAAATATTCCATAATTCAATTTTATGAAGATATGAAATATTTTTATTCTGGTCAACTCTTCGACGATTATATCTCAATATAACCCTCAATTTCGCTTTTACCTCACTTTTCTATATGCCCCAATTTTATGAGTCCATATTGTACTAAGTGTCAAGTTGTTCCCATCAAACATCCATGTAAATAGAGCGCCAATATGTCCCACGACTCATGGACAACATATTGGTAAATCTATTTCATGAGCATCTCTATACTTAGTAATAATACACGCCTTTCCATCACCAAATCACCCATGACTCATGGCAAGTAATATAGTGTGGTAGCATCTCATGTTATTACTTTTGATGGTAGTTTGGAGCAATGAATCCTATTCAATTTGTCCAATTTAACTTCAAATCGAATTTCAAAAATTCTTTATAAAGTTTCAAAAACTTAGGAATTTATTTTTCAAGACCTCATCGAAACCTATTAACTAGGTGAGTTTAATTAATACAAATATCATCACATGATTCGCGCAAATAAGCATTAAGTAAATTCTAGCATGCATCCTATACATAAAGCAATGGGATGATCATGGCCATTCCTATGTGACCCGCCTCGAGCCAAAAAAAAAGTCAAGGTCAATCTAAGGGATTTTAAAACGAGAGACCTATCTATTACATCATATGTAATCCCATACATATATGGATCTTGAGCTTCTCTTATTTCTTCGCAACGAACATCCTCCAATTACAATAAAAAGAAAAACCTCACTTTCAATTCTACACTCATAGCATAAAATAAAAATGATTACATTGAAAGGAATAAGAGGCTCGCAGTCCCCATTTTAAAAACCCAAAGCATTAAATTAAATAAATAAAATAATGGACCATCACATTGGTCTCGGCTCATGATCATCCCTAAATAAATCTTGCTAACATCCATCACTTGAAATAAAGCATAATAAATTTACCAAGTTGATTTAACAATTTATTTCGTTATTCAAAACATAGAATTTAATTTTGTATAAAACAATTTTTATCACATCTTTAGAATTAACAATTAATTCAAAAGTGCCAAAATCAAATTCAAATCTGAAAATTATGACTTATATGACGACATTCATTAAAATCAAGATCCCGCTCAAAACGGGTTTGAGAGGCATGCCTCGGGCGTGAATGTGTACGCCGAAAGCAAAGATATGTGCACAAACGCACCAAAGAACTCGCCCACGCACATAGGCAGCCCAAGCAAATAAAACACATTACGACATTCCTTAACACCAATGGAAGCCTCACGCCACATGCCTGGCCGACCATGGTTGTCTCGCGCCATAATATGGCTATTTAAAACGCCACCATGTGTTCGACAAAATGCCAAAGTGAATTTTTCATAGAAATTCATGCAAAAATAATTCAGATTTTAACTATGCTTTTAATAACAAAATAAACTCTAACACAATCAACGATTTATTCATACCAACACACAACGATAAACATCATGTTAACGTGAACCCGGCTCTGATACCACTGTTAGGATCCGGTCGAAAAACGCATCGGAAATTAAAAAATTTCGAACTAATAAATGAAATAACAATTATTTCATTCCAACGATTTTAACGACTTCACGTTAACATGATGAAAGGCAAGAATGATCGAATCATTGCATACCTTTTCGCACTCCATTTGATGTAGATTAGAAGAATCAATTGCTCGTTTCTCCAAACTCGCAGGATCCAAATGTCTCCTCTATCAAGTCCACACTCTAGAACGATCATGTAAAATGGCTTTCGCTAGCAAAACCAAACACCCTTTTGTTCAAAGAAAATCGACGATATCAAGCTTAAAAGAAAAGGAAAAGATAACGCTGCCTTTTATTAAAAAGGAATGGAAACAATGTGAACTTTACTCCTTTATTAAAGAATGGAAACCCGTCTTTTTTTTAATAATAAGAAAAATGTTTCCATTATGATAATTGCTATCTTATTAAATAAGGAATTAATTCCTTAATCAATTTCCTTTATGCAGCTACGTGATTTACTGATAAGTAAATCTCTCTTTTAATTCTTTTTCTTCTATCCGGATTACTTTTATCCGGATATAGTTATATATATCTATATATATATATATATAAATCTGATTTTTCTAGATTCAAAATTAATCAAATTAATTTTGTATCTATTCAAATTAATCTAATTAATTTAATATAGAATTAGACTTGTTAATCCAATTATATTCAACTAAATACATTTAATTAAATATCTAATTTAACATATTAAATTAGAACATGTCTTCATTAATTAATCACCATTAATTAATCGGATTCAACTATTGAATCAATTCAATTTGACACGTTCTAACTTTTTTGTGTGTGACCCTCTTAGGTTCACAACTAGCACTAGTAATAGGCTTGTAACAAATTACAACTTTAAACAAATAACATTTATTCAATTAATTCATCCAATATATTAATTTACTTGAAATTAACTCTTTAATTTAAAGAACCTATAAACCATGAGAACATCTAGCAAGTAGCATGGCCACCTAGTACTAGGTGAAATAGCGAGTAAACCTATTTTAAATATGAATCGTCATACACGCATTTATCCTTCTATTATCTAATCTCCAAATTGATATTGAGTATGGAATTAAATCGAAAACTCAAAACAATCCAATAGTTACATTTTCATTCAAATTCAATAACTCTTTAATGAATCATTATTCATCGTGCTTTGGCCAAGGTCTTCGAGTTATGAACAATGAAAACTGTTGGAGATTCTCTCGTCTTAAACAAGTAATAGATTCTTTATCGATCACGCATTAATCTCCATATTTATTCATATCGCATCCAACATAAAATCTTTAACGATTGTCTAGCAATGATAATATATCAAAATGAAATAGAACTCATACAAAATTACTATGGTGTCTCAAGTCAAAGGACTAATCATGTACTACCATATATTAGAAATTTTATTTCGATAAAATAAATTCCATATAAGACTTTCTAGCAGTCGGCTTCGTTGTACTTGTTCTCAACAAGCACCCACGATATACACTTACGCCAACTACGCTAATATTGATGAAACACAATATTCTCATCTTATAAGTGTGTATCAGACGCATGAAGTTATTTCCAACAATTCAATGTCCCTGTCTTGAATAGTCATTTCACTTAACTAATTTTAAGACCAAAGCTTCAAAGACATATTTCATAAGCACCATCATATGCGTGACCATATCTTATAACTTATCATGGTCTAAGGACTTTATCTAAAGTATATAAATTATTAATAACAAATACAATAGATAAATAAATGCCTTTATTAATATAAATTCCAATAAGATTGAATTTACAAATTCATTAAAAAGTAAAAACGACCAATCTAATTGGTGCGCCAGGTGTAACTCTTTCAATCTCCCACTCGCCCTAGCACCAATCACCCACATATCTTAGACCCATCTTTTCAAGATGTCCTTCGAATACTTTCTGTGACAAGGGTTTAGTTAATCTGATCTCACATTTTCCGCCAAGCAACTCGCCCACAACGACATCACCTCTACCAATGATTTCTAATCAGTGGTATCTTCTCATAATGTGTTCGATCTTTGATGAGATCTTGGTTCTTTAGCTTGCAATAGCTCCATTGTTATCACAAAGATATGTGCATCGATCATCAAATCAAGGAATTACACCCAACTCTTGAATGAAATTCCTTATCCAAACAAATTTCTTTCGACGATCGATGCAAAGAATATATTCACTTGATGGTTGAATCAAGAATCGCTTCCTCGCTTGAACTTTTCAAACAAATTTCTCCCCATTCAAAGTGAATATAAACCCGACATAGATTTTGAGTCATCTTTATTCGATCGAAAACTAGAGTCGGTGAAAGCCTCTAGTTTCAGCTCCCCATTCTCGAGATCAAAAATAAAACTTAGTTCTTCTCAAGTACTTAAGGATTGATTTTACGACCTTCCAATGCTCTTCACCGATTAGATCGATATCCGCCGCGACACTCGTAGCATGTGCGACATCAGTCGTCGTACATAACACGGCGCATATAATACTTCCTATTGCGTAGCATAAGGCACATGGGTCATTTTTCTCTCTCGTGAGTCCGAGAAGACATCGCCTTAGAGAGTGAAACACCATGACTCATTGGCAAGTTTCCACGCTTGATTCTTCCATGCTAAACCTTTTAACATTTTGTCTATGTACATGGATCGACATAATCGAATCATCCTTCTCGATCTATCTCGATAGATTTTAATTCCAAGGATGAAAGATGCATCTCCTAAGTCCTTCATGGAGAATTGTTTTGACAACCAAATTCTTGTTGATTGCATCATTCCTACATCATTCCCAATTATTAGGATGTCATCAACATAAAGCACAACAAACACTATCGTGGCTCCACTAACTTTCTTATACACACATGGCTCTTCCGGATTCTTTTGAAAACCAAACGCTTTGATTGTTTCATCGAATCGATATTCCATCTTCTTGAAGCTTGTTTAAGTCCATAAATTGATCTTTGAGTTTACAAACCTTTGTTCATTCCCCTTAGATACAAAACCTTCCTACGCACCATATAAATATCCTCCTTAATGTTTCCATTAGGAATGCGATCTTTACATCCATTTGCCATATCTCATATTTATAATATGCAGCTATGGCAAGTAGTTCGAATGGACTTAAGCATCGCGAATCGGTGAAAAGTTTACTCATAGTCAATTCCTTCTTTCCGAGTATAACCTTTGTAACTGCACGAGCTTTATAGGTAGCCACATTTCCATCGACTCCAGCTTCATTGAAAATCCACTTGCAACCAATAGGAATAATTCCAAATGGTAGATCCACCAAGATCCATACCTTGTTAAAGTACATGGAATCCATTTCGATTGCATAGCTTCTAGCCACTTACCTCGGTCAATATCTTTTATTACCTCGTAATAAGTTCTGGATCAATATCCATAGGTTATTCTACCTCATTGTTTTCCATCAATAAGTTCAACCTATCAGCGCTTTGAAACTCTTGTGGACTTTGACTGGTTGTGCATAAGAAGTTTCACCTTTCGTTGATTGAGTATTTTCTCGCCACAACAAAGACACTTTGTGGTTCTTGAGTTTCATCAAGTTCTACAATCCTATCACTCGCCGATGTAAATTCTTCCTCAGGAAAGTAGCATTTCTAAACAAACACCTTTTGTTCCGAGGATCATAGAAATAATATCCAATAGACTCTTTTCGATATCCCACAAATTTACTTAAGTGGATCTCATATCCAACTTATCTCCCATTAATCGCTTCACATAAGCAAGACACCCCATATCCTAAGATATTTATAAGAAGGTGTTTTGCCAAACCATAATTCATATGGTGTTTTAGGTAATTCTTTAGATGGCACTCTATTTAATAGATGTGGTCGTTTCTAAAGCATATCCCCAAAACGAAAGAGGTAATGAAGTGAAGCCCATCATAGATCGCACCATGTCAACAAGGTTCGATTTCACGCCCGACACTCCATTGAGTTGAGGAGTGCCAGAGGCGCCCACCGTGATAGAATCCCATTCTCTTTAGATAATCAAGAAACACACCGCTTAAGTATTCACCTCCCGATCGATCAAGAATTTTAATACTTGAGCCGTTTGTTTTTCCACTTGTCCGAATTCTTTGAACTTTTCAAATACGCCGATTTGTGTCTTATCAAGTACACATAACAATACCTAGAGTAATCGTCGGTAGAAGGTTACAAAATAGTGATAGTTCATGAGCAACTTAGTGGTCCACAAACATCCGTATGGATCAAACCAATAAATGTTGAGCTCGCCCACTTGTCCAAGAAATGGTGATTTAGTCATTTTCCTTTGAGACAAGATTGACAAGTTGCCAACTTTTGCTCATTTCAAAGACCAAGCAAAATAGACAATTGATGCATTCTTTTCTCAGAAATATGACCCAATCTCGAGAGCCACAACTCTATGGAACTACGATCATCTAACTTTCTTTTACTTTGTTGAATATGCAAAATAGGGTTTTGTGGCATAATAGTATAAAGACCATTAACCAATACACTAGAATAAATTAAAGAAGCATCCTTCAAGATAGAACATATTCCACCTTTTATTGAAAATTCATAACTTTCTCTATCCAAAACTGGAATAGATATGATGTTCTTAATCAAACTAGGTACATAAAAGCAATTGTTCAAAATAATCTTAAAACCACTATCAAGAGCTAAGTAAACAGTTCCTACAGCTAAAGCAGCAACTCTTGCTCCATTGCCCATTCAGAACCTGCCTCGCTTTGCTCAACGCCTTAGTTTCCACAATCACCAGAAATCATTACAAAGATGTGAGGAACAACCCGTATCCAATACCCAAGAAGTATCGTTAATGCATGTTAACTTCAACATAGTAAATACCGAACCCTTCAGTGCTTGCAAGATACTCCTTGCAATTCCTCTTCCAATGCCCCAACATTGCGTAAATGGCAAGTGTCATTGGATCAGTATTTTCTTTTCTTCCCAACTCCACCCTCGCCTTCAACTTGTTTGGTTTAGATGAACCTTTCATTATCCCTTTCCCTTCCCCTTATATGTCTTAGCCTTTGAGCTTTCGACGAGGATGAGGAACCAACAAGAAAAACAGTTTGTCCTTTTCATAGTGGACTCAAGCAATACCAGCATATCGACAAGTTCGGGAAGAATATGCATAGTGAAGTTGACGACAAAAGTGTCAAATGATGGTGGCAAAGATCGCAACATGAGATCGGTTGCAATTCACTTCAATCTCGACTCTTAGAGATCCCAACCTTTCCATAAGAGCTATCATCTTCACCCATGAGTTTGGATCAAGAGCCCTCACCATCGACACTAGAAAAGCTCTTTAGATATCATATATCTTTGTTGTCTAATACTTTCACCGCACAACCTTTGTAAACGGATAAGGACCTCATGTCAAGCCACACCTTCATTTTGCCTTTGAAATTCATTTTCATTTGACATCGATGTTAGCATGTAGCAACGAACCGCAAATCGTCATCAACATGACTTTGATCAATAAAAGGACAAGAAAGTTTAATTCACAATATTCGATTATTTTAGTGAAGAAAGCTGCTGTAAGTTATTAGTATTTTCATGGAAAATTTAGAGAGGTGATTTAAAAGTAAAACTAATTAGCTAGTTCTATTCTATTCCCAAGACCAAGTCCCAAGATTATTTCCATAGAATTCACCATCGGTTCTACACTCGGCCACCTCATTTCCCACCAAACAGTAACTAAATAACTAATCATACGCACGCCATACATAGCGCGCATTTTGAAATAATTAATCATACTTAGTATGGCTACATAGACTACACACGCTGATCAAGGCCAATCACGCCACTGCAATGCTCGGTCACGCAGAGATGAAGACAAGACCAAGCTCGGGGAGATTCTTTCGGTTTGTATTCAATCTCGATTTCACTCTCCCAACTAATTATGATTCGACGTGCACGTTTGAAAGTTTCATGCCATGCTGATGAAATAAAATTAAAATATTTTATATATACTAGTCTAGCCTTATAGTTCAGGTAATCCATTCTTATTATAATAATACATGCAGGATGCGAGTTCAAAGCTACCGCCGGACAAGCCGGTGACACGATGCGGAGGGAGGATCGGTACGATGGCGAATCCATCCTAACCTCTCGCACCCGCCAAGCGGCGAAGCGGCGTCTGCTGCCGCCACAAGTAGGCTTAACCGCACTAATGCTGCTCATAATAATCAAAATAAAACCAACTAAATAAAAGCTCGAATTTTACCATTTTTGCTTTAAGTTCGGTCATATGTATACACTAACTCATCTTGTTGTCATTTGTTCAACTTAGAAATAAACCCTAAATTTCCGGGCCATCATTTACAAAATGCTCAAATAATTGGTGGCCTGTATATGCAACAAAGATCTTGGTTTTACTTAAGGAATTGTATATATACGTATACATTTACATATAATTTTTGGCTTCTCCGATATATAGTATATATACATGCCATCCTTGGCTTCTGCTCTTCCTTAGTTCATCACTGTTTTGAAGTTTGTATAATCGAACATATTTTTCCATGTATTGACTATGTGATTGTATTTATTATGTATAGAGTGAATAAGATATTATCTATGTTTTCTACTTTGTATTAAAGTTCATAAGTTTGAAGCTGAGAACAAGCTTGCACTTCTTTTTCCAATCGTCACAACTAGAATGCTTCACCAAATAAGATATGGGGAGATTGTATGATCCTCTGAAAAAGAAGAAAAAAAAAATCATGGGAAACTATAATTTTCTCGAGAAATGATCTCACTTGGGAAAGCAAATTATACTTATAGTTATTATGATTATAATTGCAATTTTGCCATTATTAACATTTTATAAGCTCAAGTATACCAATATCGTAATAAATATAGGATTTAACATCTCATAATTAATAGCTATAAATATATCTTCCAAAATGTATAAAGTTCTTTATTCTTTGTAATTAAGAGGAAAGTGCTAAACTCCTTATTATGTATGGGTTAGGTTAAAAGGCTCACGAATTTTGAAAGAACACATTTTATAAATAGTTACAATAATAAACATTACTTTTCAAATAACACCATCAGTAACGTCATTTCAGTGGCTATCGACTGCCTGGTGTTCATGACTCCTAATAATTTCGCTTTTGATACAAAAATCCAAAACTCAAATTTTCTTTATTTTTACGAACTGTATGAATTCTCCTGTTGCGTAAGAGAGAAAAATCATAGCCAGTGATAAAACGCAAGCACCAAATATTCAAGAAAATATCCAAAACAAGGTAACACTGATAAATTGAATGAGCTCAGAATCATAGAGTTGAACAGATTCCGATATAAGTTGTATATAAATTTATTTTGAGCTTTATAAGATATTTCAAAAACGATAAGATATAATATCTTAAGAAATTATAAAGTGCTAAAGATTTGAATAAAACTTATAAGCAAGAAAGAATCGTGAATTAAAGAAAAATAATAATAATTAGAGATAGAAAATTGACTACATGAGTGTATATGTAAGTAAATAACGAACCATAGTAAAATTATTTTAATAAATTCATTGTTGTTTATAAGCTTATGAAAAAATAATTTGGAGTTAAGCAACTTATTTTAAAGGGAACTTATAAGCTATTGAAGCTTATTTTTACAACTTATAAACTGTTTAGGAACTTATTTTGCTAAACGGCCCTCTAAACAACCTTCTCCCAAGGTTTGAAAAGGAAAGAATAAGATTAGAACTAAATTATAAATCTCACCAGATCCTCTTCACGTGAGCAATTTGCAGAACGCAAGTAAATATCAAGAAGATTTATTATCCACTTCTATTTTATTTATTAAATAAAAGCACCAAACCTCAATCCTGGGATCTATACAACAATTGATAGTTGTTATTGTGTGCAAATATCAATTCACCATTTCGGACACCAAATAGCAAATGACAAATTAAAGCAGAAAATGCACAACGTTAACATAACAGTATCCAAACAGGAACCAGATGTATGACAAAGCACAGAAGTATATGAATATCATGATTCCGCCGTGTCTGAAGCCAGAAGTAAACATAAGCTGTAAGGAAGCTGTGCCAGGAAATAACCTAGAAACAAGGGATGGTCATCATGACCAATATATACATTAATAGTGATCTTAGAGCCTTCGAGCAAACTTATGTTTGACTATGCAAGAATGCAGCAAAATACATGGGCAACACAAGTGCCAAAATGATTCTTCACTAAGGATTGTTTGGTTTTTTCATTCTTTGACCATTTTCATTGATCTACACATCAAAATCCCTTTCACTTCAATAGGGACATCATTTGCTATACTTTTTCACACTTAGCAGAAAATAAGAGTCTTAAGGTGTAGAATTTACTGGAATCTCTTGTGGCAGAGATGAAGTTGGTTGCTCAACATGTGAAGAAACAACAAGCCGCTGCAAGGGCTTTAGCGCCACACAAAGCTGGGCAAAAGAGGGTCGCAAGTTTGGATCCCTGGCATCAGGCCGGGTGGCAATTAGTACATATCTGAGTAAGAGATAAACATTATGAAAGATTCACAGATATTTTAACACGTACGCCTGCCAGCATTCCCATATTATCCTTCCAACCAGAGGATCAACATCTTTGGGATATCAAGACGACGGTTTTGAAACCTACTGCACCCACAACTTGCATGGGGTTCATTCCGCCCAAGGCAATTTGAGTGTTATGTAGTTCCCATAGAATAATACCAAAGCTATATACGTCACACCTGTTGAATTCACAACATAATTCAAGTTTTTCTTCAAGACCATTAGGCCACAAAGCCACATATTTAGTGATGATTAGTGTAGATACTTTTAAACTTGTCAGAACTTTTCCAAATTGGTACTCCTGATCATTTCAAGTGATTGAAGTAAAAATGTCAAGATGAGTTTAAACTTTTCATTGGATAAAAGGAATAGAACCAGTCCACAGCAAAGCAGCATAGAACTTCACATATTGAATATGACTGCAAAGGTAGAAAGGTTATAAGCACTTACTTTTCATTTGAAGGCTCATTTCAAGAACTCTGAGCCATCCACCGGCTTCCCCCAAAAGTCAATAAATACATAAACAGAAAAATATTAGATAAAGAACAACAAATATAATATCTACATTGATTACTGAAAAGGCATAATTAGTTCTACAGCAGCTAAAATGAAGCTCACTGCTCCTGCAGTAGACTTAGAAGACAAAAATGTATTGTGCTTCAAGCGTGACAATCCAAAATCACCCACCTGCATCACATTTGATATACAACTAAAACATCCAGGCACCAAAATAGCTGCTGAAAAATAAAGACCTGCCCATGGGCTTCGCTTCATAAACTTTCTTAATCATCATTCTGTCAAATATCTACCCATACCATTATGTTTGGAACAAAAGATCGATACATAAAATGTTAAATTCATGACATTGAACTGAACTTATACAATTCTAGATGAGCATGTAATCCACGAGATGGTATACCTTGACATTCCAGTTATTATCCACTAAGAGATTGGGAGATTTTAAATCACGGTGGACAATTGTTATGTATGTGTGTAAGCAGTTCATGCCCTTAGCCTACAATATGACCTCCAATCATATGTATTAACAAAATAGGAAAACAATGTCAAAACATATTCAAGTTCGACATACATACCACATCCAGAGCCATTTTAATTCTCCTCTTTTCATCAATTTGACAATGCGGCGGCGAATGATCCGTACAAGCTTCCACCGAAAACAAACAATGACATAGAAAGGACTGAGGTTCACTGATGGTAGGGTGTTATTGATCGGTTTCGTTAACCGAACCGAATTTCGTTAACGTTAAGCCGATATCCGCAATCAATAACCGATTGGTTAATCGGTTAACCGATTAACCGATCGGTTAGTCAGTTCGATTATTGGATACCCAAAATTATCCAATTCAGAAAAAAAAAAAAAAAAAACCCTCCATATTAAGTTCTTAACTATTAACTTATGTATTTAATTTAATAATAATAATATAATAAATTAATAATTATTTAATTTCGATTATTTAGAGAGATCCATTCGGTTATCGTATACCCGATAACCGAAATTAACGCCAATTATTATCCAATACCGAACCAAATATCCAATTAATCGGTTATTGATACCGATAACCAATGGATATCGGTTCGGTTCTGGTAATACCAGTATCCACTTAGCCAATAAGCAGCCCACTGATGTGATTACAAGAAAACATGGTCCTTAGTGGGTAAAATCTTTAAGCATAACTATATGTCAAATTTAGTAAATAAGGGAGAACCTACTTTAAGATGACATCAAGCAAGTCAATTACAAGATGTCTTAGATTACTCAGTAAATATGCATGCTTTCTTGAAAGACTAGGATGAAAGAACAACTACAAGCAACATACCGAGGCAGAAATTCAGTAATGATGGAAAGATTGGTGGGCGAGTTACTGCCCTACAAAAAGAACTACATTTGATGGCGAACCCACGATTATCCGTATCTGAAATACTAAGTAGTGATTAATCTCTGATAAAAAAATGAATTAAAAGCCAAAGCCACATTTTCTGATATAATATAGCACAAGATTGTTATTAATACAGTTTTAAGCAGAAACTCAGAGGAGCAAACAGAAAGGTGACTTGGTAACATAACCAATTGCTAACTCTATCTATGGAATGTACTTTCATGCCAAACCATTGAGGAATAAGAAACGCAAGTGAAAATGCCATATTGCCAATCATGATGTTGAAATTGCTTTAGACTTGCTACAACTTAGTAATGATTAAAGAAAAATTTGTGATCTTCTGGATTTTCTTTCACAACTTTTTTTTGGTGGGTGGAGGAATGTAAAAGATATTTAAGTCAGCCTTCAGTAGAAGAAATGCTCAATTTCCTTTGGGGCATTGATGCACTATCTAGCAGATCAGTCTCTCAACAGTATCAAACATTTGAAGTTCACAGAAAATCAACAAAATCAGGTCCTTACTTCTCTCTTGAACTCGTCCAGTGCAGCACCGAGAAATCTTGGTCAAGAAACTCTTCACAGCAACTTCCTGTTAACCAAACAATCCAGAATCAAGGTTCAATATGCTTAAAATGACACGACCATGTTGTTTACTCCAGTAAAATAAACGGACACATCATCAATTTGAAAATTCAAACCAAAATAAGCATATGGCAGTATATCTATCAACCAGGAAACTATTTACAAAGTATCAAAGGGGTGGATGCTCATAAATTCTGCCCTGTTATACCCACACTACAGACAGATCTGTAAAATTACATGCCAAAGTGAGGTTTCACCAAACAGTGGGACGATTGCTATTCAATTATCTTAACAGGGCCACATATTTGCAATGGTTAATCAGTTATTAACAATTACAATCAAGCAATGGTTACTTATCAAGCAATTAAGGTAACAACTTCACTATGCCCCCGTAAAACCTGTTTGGGTCTTATTAGATCTAAATGGGATATGACCCCAACAATTCAAAAAGTGCAAAATGATAGACAACTTACAGTGCCATTCCAATCAGCATGGTAGACCCTCCATACGAACCTGAAAAAGGTAGTACACAATGAATAGAAATTAATTCTACATACGAGAGAAATTATGAAGGATGCCTACAAAACTTAATAGATAATAGAGAAACAAGAGACAGAGAGAGAGAGAAGACAGTACTCAAGCAAGAAGATAATGATTACAGTTTTAGGAAGTGCAACCATAGGTCAGATCATGAGCACAAGGAAAGATTTCACAGACATTCAAAACTAAAGGAATGTTTCAGCAGAGAATAAACGATAACAAAAGCCGGAAACTAAATTACCCAGTCCAATCCTTTCACCAAGGACAAGATCTTCCCAGACGATTTCACATTCACCAACATCATCAATCTCTGTATCAGCATAATTACCACCAAGATTAAGTGAACTGCTAGCACCTTCATTTCCCATCATTTTCATATTTCATGCTTAACCTATCTGGCGAATTTTCCTATCCTCATGCAACCTGGTAATAACATTCTCATTATCTTCTAGTTTAGGTTCTTCCCTTAACGATGTCCTTATCCTCCTTAGATATGTTTCACTATTGTTCAACCTGAAATCTTTCCATGGAGGCAATTGACCATGTCCACTTTCACCAGATGCTAATGTAAAGTTGTTATTATGTGTACCGCCGCGTCTATCTGCAGAATTATTAAAGGGATTTTCAGGAAATTCAGAGGCTTTGGCTGGTGGTTTTGAACTCCCGGAAACGACTGATGGTGCATTGCCTTTATTAGTTCCTGTATTCTTCCCAAATGATCCTTCTAGAAAACCAGATTCTTTTTCCTTAGAGACCTCATTCCACGCATGACGATTTTTCCACATCAAAGGTGAAGGAGGGCGGCCACTAATGTTGTTATTCTTTGAAAATTGTATTTTTCCAGCTTCATTTGAAAGATCATTCTGTACCACAGTTTTGCCAGATCCTTTTATCTGGAAGGGATTAAGATCAGCAAAAGATTTTTGGGTCGTCGGCAGTTTTGGGCTGTATGGAACAACATTTACATTTATCCTTGCACCATCTTGCTAAATTGGGTCCATGCCCCTTTATATAATGAACTTCAATTCCTTGTGCCACCCCATGGCCCGACTGATTAGCAGAAGGCATATTGTCATGAAGTCCAGAAGTCCCTACTCCATCATTAGCACTAGATGCTTCTGACTTCCAAGTGTAGTAACCCAAAGGCAAATTATATCCACCCAAAGAATGACCAGGCTGAGCTGATGAAGCTCTGGTGTCTGCACTGGGAAGCCTACTTGGTTGTGCACTGCAACGGCTTTAAAGGAGTATCCTTCCACTAAGAGCATCGGCAGGATTAGCGTCCCAGGAGCTCCCATGAGATCAACCAAGCACTCACTGCATCAGAAAAATGATTTACTTCAAGTAATACCAAAGTTTAAATATACGCTTAGCACCGAGTATGCTTCAATAGCCTCACGAGGCGTGTTCTCGAGGCGGTCCAAGCGTAAAATCGATGCTAAATTATAAAAACATATAAAATTATAACTAATACAATAAAAACATATAAAAAATAACAAATATATTAAAAACAAAAAAAACATAAATTTATATTTTTATTAATTTTTTTATTATATAAATACTACTAGTATTAAATTTATATAGACTCATTTATATCTGATACTTTTACAAGAAAACTCTTCACAAATTCACACACACAAGTAAAGCTCTTGCCAGCTGTATTCTACTTTTTGAAACCTGCAATTGCCAGTTTGACAGGAGTATTAATTATCTCTCACCTACTGATGTATAAACTTACTTTTTTGAATCTGAAATTTATCTCTCTTTCACCTGCAATTGCCAGTTGTCCAACTATTAACTATCCCTTTCACCCACTATTAATAATCATTCTAGAACCAAACGAAAACTAAAGAAAAAAAAGAAAACAGAAGAAAAAGAGAAGGAAAACAGACCGACTGAAGTTCAAAAAATCTGAAACTATCACAGAACAGCAAGGCGCACGCCTGGACCGCCTCTGACCGCCTCGCGCCTCGGACCACCTGAGGCGATGCACAAGGGACTGCAGGTGAGGCGGCGCCTGAAGGCGCTTCGCCCTGCACCGAGGCGCGCTTTGAGACGCTACCAAGAACACCTTTAAACCATGAGTAATACTATAGGATAATTTACCGATAAAGTACGCAGACCGCATCCGCATGTCTAAGAGTAATTTTGCATCGATTCTTATATTTGTATGAACATAACTAGGAAATTTCTTCAACAAAGAAGTATAACTGGGACTAATTCCACTAACTGAAGAAACTACAAATAATCCAGGTGACTTTTCCATAAGATGAGCAAAATTAATCCAAACCTCAACGCTTCAATGACTCCAACTCAACCACCAAATTAATATCAGCATCACAGGCACCACTACAATCTCATCATCCTGACTTTAACAGATCTACCCAAAGGAAATAAAATCATTGTTTCTCCACCCTTAGGAAATCAAGAAACAAGTGGAGCATCAAACAGATTCTCAAGTCAAGCTTTCCTCATTGGAAAGGATTTCAGCTTCTGAAAAGATAAATTAATGGGAATACACAGGTGCATGCACACAGTAACCACACACATCTTCCCAGAAACAAGAATTGAACCCACCTCAACATAGTTAACACTTACAGACGTTAAACTGGTGGTAGCCCGATAAGCTGGCCCAATTAACCTCAGACTTCTAGGGTTAGGTTCATAATTGTCTCAACCCATTTAAAATAAACAGAATATAGGATGTACCGTTAAGACCAGAAAAGACTTTCCACAAAACCAAAGATTAGCCCGTTATCAAAGTACACAGTTTTACTTAACTGATTACAAGGTTTTAACGATATATTATGGTTAATTCTCAACTGTCTTCAGTATTATATTAATAGTTTCTTACTAGTTGTTTGGTAATGATTCCTACTTTTGTGTTCTTAACTTAACATTATATAGATTAACCTTTTGAATTCAAACGTGACTATTTTAACATAAATTTTATTTTTAAATTGAAGGAAAAAACTACAATGAGGCTTTTTATCAAACACTAATATAAGTATGCAATTTGACTTGTTTAACCTATAGTCTAATAGTGGCCCATTTAGCTACAAACCCATAGGATTAGGTTCACATTTTACGGAACCATTTTAACCGAACCGATTAACCCAAGGCCTGTTTTGGCCCAAAGAGCTAGGGCTGTCTGGTTCTAAATTAAAGAAAGAGAATGGCACCACAATTTTCAAGATTTTCCGAGTTGGGAGAAACACGAAGAGGCATCTACAGGTTTGGCACAGTACAATTTGGCACTTTTCAACACAACGCATGCTTTCTGTTCCATAAACTGTTCTTCAACATAATAAGGGAAGACAAGCAGTTGCATGAACTTATAGATTTATCTCATCATATCAGGTTTTGAACAAAAGAACAATTATCTAAAATAAATATATTGTTTGAGCTGTTACCTATCATCCTGTAGCTTTATAATGTTAACAGCATCATCTTCAACGCCAGTGTAATGACTACCCTTCACTAATCTGCAAGGTATTCCAACACTATCAGCTAATGCCTGCATCCAAAAAAACAAATAAATAATGGAACAGCTCAAATGCAGCATACTCTGATATCAGTTAACAGCATAATAAAGGCCCCTGAGCACTTCCTGTTCACCCTTATGGACAGAATAAAGCTTTTGAGTTGAACCTATACATGTCTTCCAACAAGAACAAAGAATCCATTATTTGAGAGGAAAAGGAAACCTAGTTTTTCATTGCTACATCACTGACAAAAAGTTCCCACTCAAACTCTGGAAGAACGGAAAAGCCTTTTGCTAATTGCAACATTTTCACCCAAGTTGTCATATAACTGGAAATTATAGGCATTGACAAAGATTTTTCCAAATTTTGTTACACAAGGAAATCAAACAGCCAGAGTTCATAGTACTTGCATCATGGGTCAAAATATAGCTGAACGTGGAAAGACTATAGGTTTCAAAGAAAGCATCTTCCCATAGCAGTTCAAACTAAGGCTGGTTTGCTCCAATCTGTAGTTAATTAATATTTATAGCCTACCTTTGGCTACCTCATTAGGGCTTCTCATGCCCTTATCCAGAAAATGTTCAGTGAGATTTGTCTTTAAACCTCCCAACTTCAGAAAATCCCACCAGTCAAATAAAAAATGGCCTAAAGTGCAATCTTGCAACCCACACACTATTTACTCTCTTGCTGAGACCTTGGTGAAGCCATAGTAGGAATAAAAACTAGAACTACCTGAAAAGATAAATAGAAAATGATCTACTAACTTCCTTAGAAAAGATACTATTGAGTAAAGGTTATCTTTGAAGAAAGCTGTATTTGTTCTTGAACGAAAAGGATGGGGTGTTCAGTGTCAACCTCTAATGTTTTCTTGGCGAAATGCCTTGAGGGTGCTACTTGCTAGTATATGACCTTGTTATAGAACTTTGGCCTGGCAGTTCCTCCATCCCCGACTCCATACATGTCTACTCTATAAATATCTCGTATCTTCACCAGCATTTTCTGTTCCTAGATCCCGCAAAGCCCAAGCAAGCAATCCTGTCACCAAACTACTTTGGTGTATTATTTTAATCTCAAATACGACATCTTGATTTGAGTGATATCCTTATTTTTTAGAGCAGGATTTAGTTTTAGACATCGAAAGTGTGTCACTGTTCATAGCTTCTTGATGTTGTGTCATTTTACACAAATTGTAAGGTTTCACACTGCTGCTTCTCTGAAGCAATACTTTCTCCTCCTAAATAACATCAAAGTTAAGAAATTCTAAACCATGAATCAGCGCTCAATTTGACCTACAAAGAACTAAGAAAGGAAGCCCATTTCTTTTAAGGCTAAAGAGAGCATCTAGAGGAATTTTCTAAAATAATCAACAACACTTCATCTACCTATGGAATGGATATGCACCACATGTCACTTATGTACTGTAGGGGTATACCTGCCATTGGCACAAAAAAGAGAATAAAAGAGCAAAATAATACTTAAGAACTCATCTTGCCTTGAAAAGCAATGGGTGACGTGAAAGGCCGACTCTTAAAGATCCAATAGGCAGTACACTGGTGTGGGAGATGTTCTCAACTTCATACTTCTTTCAATCCATTTAGCCAAGATGATATTTGCATCACGTACAGGACCACCTAGGTGCTCTGTAACAAGTTCAGCCAGTCTCTGTATCAGGAGAGTGATTTCAGATGTGGGACAGTCTAATACAATGCAGTGTGCTATTTGCATCAGCTCCTCCAGAGCAGGGTCTATTTTTCTGTTTACTATGACAACCTCATAATCAGAGGCCCCACTATCGCTTTCGAGATCTGTAAGAGAAGGCATGTTCCCTCGAGATGTGGGATCGAAGATAGATTATATACATCATAGAAACCATCCACCACTCTCTCCTCAAAGTCGAGGACACCGAAATCCTGACAAGGAGATCAAACAAATAAAAGTTGACATAACAGAAATAAAGTGCGTTTTTTCTCAATTAAGAATTATTTCAGCAGTGAAAAAAATTATATAAACAAATATAAGAGCCAAACACACTAGTATATAAACATTACATTCTTAATATATACATAATATATAACAGAATATAATGTGTGGATATTTGAGACATTAGTAGTTAGTGGAGAATATATAATAATATAATAATATTTGATGGATAAGATACCAATATAATATGATATGATTCTATATTTGGATACCTTTTGGTGGAAAATAGCATTGTTGTAATTCTTTAGACTATTGTGCTACCTATATATAGGTTAATCAAGATATACATATATGATATATTACAAATTTTGTATCATCCAAGTATTAGTATTACTTGTACTTGCCATGTTTTCTACCTATTCATCCAGGTAATTCTCCTCCCTCTACAATACAATATTGCTGGACGCAGAGATTGAGCACCAAGGTAAGGCTCCTCTAACAACTTAAAACTAGTAAACTTCACATCACAAATAAGTGTCTGTGTTGCATAATTTTTCTAGATCTCTAAAAGGTTTTTTTTTCAAAAGAATAAATTGTCGGCATGATTGATAATATAACCAACAGCCTAGGTTTTCTAAGTGATGATTAAAACCACCAGAACGGCTGATGCGAGAGGTATAATTTTCAGCGACATATTCTCTTAACAACAGACCAAAATAAGCATAGGAAGCAACCCATATTAATTGTAACATGGATGCAGATGAAGCAAAAATGTGTGCTAGCAATTCTAGGCATTTCTCCACTAATTCTTGTATCAGTTCTTAGAGATATTATATTATTTCTGGCAAATGATCTCCCCTAGTATAGTTAGCTACTTAGTGTTGACCTCCAGTCCTACACCACTGACTGTACTCAACATGATAACATATTTGGTGAGTGCAGGGGGTTACTAGTTTGCCAAAGCAACAGCTTCTATACCACTCTATTATCAAGTTTTGCTATAAAAATAAGCACCGAGACTTCATGTTCAGTTAAGATCAATCTTCTATGAGTGACATATTTTAAGTAAAAATATTCGTATTGGTTGCACCGGAGTAGCTCAGTTTCACTAAAGAATCTCTATATCATCTCAAGGAGGGTGAAACTCTACTATTGGAATAGATAGTTCAGTTTATATAAACTTTTTGTGGTAATTTCTTGCACTAAAGATACGTTGTATGTTATTCAAGAACAAATCTAATTGTGCTTGTTTTTCTATAATAGCAATACTAACCTGAATTAAAAACTAACAGAATGCAAAGGCAACCACCAACAGAGAAGCAATATACCACACCAATACATCATCGTTAAACCAACCTAACTTGTATTGTCCAAAAATTAGAAATTTTATTATGTGCTTTAGTCTCTTGTCATGTTCTAAAAGCACTTAAGCCTTGATCAAAAATCTCATATAGAAACTATAGCAATCAAGCAAAACCTCATAAATTATCTGAAGATTCATTTGTGTTGATGTTGCATGCAGAAGGTAAGGTCCTAACATTAGTTGTAATATCATAATGTTTCACACAGAGAAAATGCTAGTGAGTAGTTAATCTATTACAAAATTTCTCTTGATGAAGCTGTGCCTCACATCTGCATAAGTGCATATACATTTGTTGAACATCTTATCATGGCATGAAAGACCAGATTTTCTAATAGAAAGAGAGATTCATTTACAAATGGGAAGAGAAAACAGGAAGCACACCCGAGTTTTGACATATCAAAACAGCTTAAGCTACAACACGAGTTGCCATGACTCGGGAGCTAAAAATATCCACAATTTATTTGCTTGCCAAATCTTCTATTTCACAGGCCAATTTAGAAACTAAGAAGCCTAATTAAAGATATATCATACCCTACAGTTAACCCTCATCCTACCCACCTCCATCAAAAAAGATAAAAAAATAAACCAAGTTAAACAGTATACGCCAAAACGAAACTAAACTGTATACATCCAGCATAACAAAAATCATCCACAAAGAAGGAAAACTAAGTACCAACGAATCCAAATTGAGTAAATATGCTCCAAGTGAAAGCAAACTGGCCAATTAGTAAATTAAATTTACAGGATGATTAAACACTTTATTATCAAGGTCATATATAATCTCAAGGGGCAATCAACTCATTAGGGTGAATAACAAGTAAACCAAACTAACCCAGTAGCGGCGGGACAACAAATCGGCGGCAGCCTCGCCGTTATCCGTGCTGCGGATCGGGGCTTTGTCCGGGTCTATCAGAGCAGAGTCCTGGCCAGATGATGACACGCCCAGAGCCAGCGCCAATTGGACCTGGTACTCTTCGGAGGCGTAATAATCCTGCTGCGTGTGGTGCTGCAGGCTATTACTACCCTCACTGGCAGAAACACCGCCACCATGAGCGGCGGGGACGGCGGTGGTTGTGTTTGTGGTGGTGGCGGCCGTGGTTGAGGCGGCGACCGGTGAAGAAGAGGAAGTGCGATTATCTGCGCAGGGCGGAGACTGAGGTGGAGGAGGTTGTTGAGGGTTTCGTTGGAACGATTGGGGTGGTGATGAAGCTTCTTGAAAATGTGTTTCATCTCGGTCTCTCTCTCTCTCAAGCTGGGTTGTGAATTGATAAGAGAAATATACGTTTTTCTTTGTGTAGTGATGGACTCTGTAAATGAATGGTAAACTTCGTCAACGAGGAACAAGTTTTCTTTCCTTAAAGGGAGAATTGAAATTATATGGAAATTTATTATTTTTGAGTTTTGAAAAGGTAATTCCTCAAAATTATTATTCGATCCATCCATCACTTTCTTATCGATTTTGATAGACATATTTTAATAAATCAGAATGGAGTGATAAAGTTTGAAATAATAAATAAATAGATTAATAGATGGTGTGATTAAAATATATGCATATTGATAATAAACGAATATATTAATTATATGAAACAAAAAAAAGTCATTAAGTAATTTTATATATAATTAATATATTTGGGATAAAAGTATAAAGTTGATATTTCTAAAAAAGGAAAGTGAACATTTTTTGGACGCACCAAAACTAATTAAAACGAACGATTCGATACCGACTGAATAGATCCTATATACCCTATTTCCTCTATATGAATTACGAGGAATTTTGAATTTATAATTTTATTTTGAGCCGATTCTTCGCTCGAGAAAATTTGAGAACATGTTTTAATATCAACAAAGGGACTTATCGAAACTTTTCGATTATCTTGAAGCTATTTGATTTCCTACATTCGTATTAAATTAACTTATTATTATTATGTGAAAGGTGAATTAATCTTAAATTAGCATTGATTTTACATAAGATTATTTTAATGGGTATGCTATAAAATATTTATTGGATCTAAATCAGTTGGATCAGACCTTTATGTATAAGCCCAATTACAATTGAAGATATTTTATGATTAATTAATGGTAATGATAGGTTAATTATCATAAGTGAGCTTAGGATATACATCACTTCTCTTCCACGTTTCCTCCATATTTTTTTCATTCAAGACCTTCTCCTATAAAAAGGTCTATTATGACTAACTCCATCCCATGATCAATTCTCTCATCTCCAAACCCTTCCATCTGCCACTGTTACCAAGCTTCTTCTTCTTCTTCTCACAGCCCCAATCTTTTCATCTTCTTTCTTTTTCTCAATTAAACAAGAATTTTAAAGCCATTACACCCGAACTCAACCGAGACCTCTCGACCCAAGATTAACCACTCTACCACTTCGTAACAACAAAGCGCTTAAGAATCTTGTAGAAACCAAACATCAACAAATCCACTTGGCAAAGGTTTATCTTTTAGATCAATATAGTTTCTGATACCCAAATAATAGTGATAAAGATGAAACATTTTGTTTCACAAAAGCCACTCCATAGCATGATCCACCCTCACAAATCAATTTTATGCATTCTAGTTCACGCAAAGATACTAAAGTATTATAAGAGAACCCCTATTAAGAATATTTTGGTATCACGTAAAAATATGATGAATGGGAGGTTATTCCTAAATAGAGTTGTAAGAAGATTTTTTCTAATTTTAATGTACATTAACAATACATAAATATTATAATTACTAAATATGTATTTTATAATGTATTATATGCAAATACATGTACAATATTTAATTTATTTGACTTAGAATATGTAAAGTTAATCTTTAAAGTAGATGCATGTAAGACATGTAACTTTTGTTGGAATCATTATTATGTGTTCTTATAAATATTACACAATATATATATTTTAATATCACGTCAAATATTGTTTCATCAATACACCAAAAATTGAAAAGCGAGTTCAAATGAAGTGAAAAATCTCGTCGAGTTGTACAAAATGAAGGAAATGCATCCGAGTTTGAAGCAAAAATATTTTGCAAAGTGGTTGGATGATACTCATAATCACAAGTTATTCCAATCGAAAATATCAAGGCGCTCAAGAGGTCAATCAATCACGACTAATGTGCTCTTCTCAATTCAAAGGCAAACGCTCAAAACCATCAAGTATCCATTGATGGAGGCTACCCTTTATGAATGGTTTGTATGCCACCAAGAACACGCCAACATTAGTGGTGAATTGCTCAAGGAGAATGGAAGAATATTCTTAAAGAAACTCTATCCTAATGCAACTTCATTGAGTTTTCAAATGTGGTCATTGTCACAAGAACCTAGAGAAATATTTTAAATCGCATAAATTTATTATAATGAGATATATATATATATATATATATATATATATATATATATATATATATATATATATATTATTTATTGATTTATTCCTAATGGAGGTGTATTTTAAGCGGACCTAAAAAATATGAATTACATAAAAATACGGAGTTTATTCCGAATATAATCGTCATCAGTTGGGACCATGAATTTTATGACAAAATAAGAGGTTATTCCTAAATAGAGTAGATTCATTTAGAGAGGTTCTATCAGAATAACACAATTTCGATCTTGGCTAATCCCGAAGGATTGCCTTATCGGACCGCCGACTTGGGATCGATAAAATAAATATTAAAAGAAGGATTTTAACTCATTTCACATGTGAGGAAGCATATGTGCGTAAACATAAACAAGATTAAGGAAATAATTTACATAAATGATTTGTTTCAAGGTTCCGACAAAACATGGGCTTTACAAAGTTTCCAACAAGACATTCAAGGACTTAACATAGTTATAGAATTTAAAGAGTTTTAAGAGTTTGCAATGAATAAACGTGCGTAGACATGCATATGAAGAAGCATTCTCGCGAACCAAAGATGTTTCATACTACGCCGACAAAAAGATTCCGCTCAACTCCGCCTGCTCCATCATCATCAAACAACCTCGCATATTTAAAAACAACATGCGTAATGAGTACAAAGTACTCAATGGACACATGTCGAAAACATTTTCATTTCATTCACAAAATATCAGATCGCCACCATCGCAATACACAAGGGTTTTATTTGAAAGGCCTTGTGCTTACTAAACATTTTTATCATTTTCGCAATCATTGCACCAGCGCTTTTCTCACAACGATATTCCAAGTCGGTTATGATGAACACACGAGGAGGCCTCTTCACCCGGACGCGACGACCGCGAACATGAACGGTTCGTAGAGATATACACAATCCTAACTAGTGTCTCACCAAGGATCCGACCAGAATTCCGCCGTGCCAACCCGAATGGATATATACAAAACATAAAACATTTTCGCGGCATAATATCGCATTTCAACATTTGCAGATAAGAAAAGCGAAGTAAGTAACAAGAATACTTTCGTGAAATCTCATTTCCAAGAAAGCCCATAATTTGCTTTGAAAGAATGATCACCTTAAGAACTTATTGTTCTTATAGTACTAGTGATCTCGTCGCTTCCTTTCACCTTCGAGCCGACCTTATCACGTAAGAAACGAGATTTAGTACATCACTACACTTTCCGAAAATCATCGATCCGAAACAACGGACTCACTAACATCAACCTTTTATCATTAGAGGATTCTTTTATCGCACTTAACAACTATATTACGTTGATTAGATTCGCTGCCTCAAGAGAGATGATACTCCATCCTTACATTCTTTCTTCACCACATCATTTCTGTAGATTATGAACCTTAAATTTCATAACTAACTTCGCTAGCATTAACGATTTTCTCAAGACGAATTCTCAAAATTCTAGTTTATTAGTAATATTTTCTCGCCTATTTTCCACCTTACACGCCTTATTCGTTTCTATCGTAGAAACTCACGCTTAGCAAGGGAAATATCATAACCTACTCACGTATTAACATATTTCACGCTTTCATACTTCAATCAAATTATTTCAAACTTTAAACTAATGTTTTCTCACAATTCAATTCAGAACATATAAACAATTAATCTTGCATAATATTCTCTAATTTCAATTTATTATTTAACATACTTTCAATAAATCTCATAATTCCACTCTAACATTCAATCATGCCCAATTACATACATGAAACTAATCATAATACTATATTTCAAAGTCTTACATCACTTAACAAATATTTCAACGTGAACATATTATACTTCATTTATAAAATCCTATAAATTCATAGCATATCTTAAACATAATTTTGGGCTAAATATGTGATCACATGTAATAAAATAAATTTGAAACTTTATTTTCTTTTTCTTCATTTTCGGTCCTTTTAATTATATTTTACAAAAGTATCCATAAATTCCTATAATTTCACATAACATACTATATTACCATAGGATCCATAATATCAAATAACATTAGACATAGAAAAATTTAACATCATAACTCTTTATACTATAGTTTTTGAAAATCTTCAATAACCACATAAATATTTTTCAAAATTCTAATTAATTTACACAATACATTATTATCATCATATATTAATAATATGCTTTAATATCCATTATACACAACTTATACATCAATATTCCATACTTTGTGATTTTCAAAATTATCATGTAATACCCCGATTTATTAAAAGCCCAATTATATATAATAAAATCGTAAATTAGGGTTTTGTCTCGATAATCGAATTAATAAAATATCGAATAATGATTTTGATTATTTTGGAATAATAAATTCCTATATTTTATTCACAAATGAATGTGAATTGAGAAATACGAATATATAACGATTTCAACAAAGATTATTTCAACGCCGATCATGATCGATAATTGAAATTTCGTAATCTTTCTAAGTGTTTAAGCTTAGAATTAAATTCCATTATTATTGGAATAATTTAATAAAGTGATTACAGCTTTATTACGACCATTTTGAGATGAGTCGATATTTAACGCTTTGAGATGTTTCAACAAGTTAACGTTAAGAGATTTACTTGAAAATCAAGTCTAATGATCAAGGAATTATAATATTTAAATTCCTATGATTATTTTATGTATTTAAAATATTATTTTGGCATTGAAATAATGCTAGAGAATTAAGAAATGATTATTGGATAAAGTTAGTATTCTCGAAACCCTAATTTCAAAATTAGGGTTCGACACATGGATTAATTCTAATTATTTTTTCTATGATATAATTTATCATCTAAGACCTATATTATGATATATAACTACTTAGGGCTTTTGAAAATCAAATTTTGGCACTTATTACTTAAAGTTGCCGTGACTTACAAAATGTATTAACACAAATGAAAAATTTTACTATCCTTACTGTTACGTAACTAGTTGATTCATTTGGGACAAAGATACACATACCAAGTATTTTATATTACATTGGAAATCAATTGGATGCTTTGTGTGTGTGTGCCTCTATTTTGAACTAAATAAGGTAAGAAGCTTGTTTACTACTCTAATACTTGATTAAGTAAATTTTGGGATAGAGTGAAAATCTTTTGCATGCATAAGACAAATAAAAATCTGATTTTCTTCCATTGTTGGTTGAGATCGACGGCTCTTATTAAACCAAAGCAGCATGATCATTTTGTTTCTTTCAAAAATATATGTAAGTGCATTAAAATTTGTAAGAAGGTGACATACTAAGTGGTGAGTCATAAAGCAATGAAATGTCTCAGATTTGTATATGGAGTGAGAAAACAACCGTGAGAGTTGTAGGAATTTAGGGACTAAGTATTTATTCCTTTGCATATGTGTTGTATACCAAACAAAGGAAATCATTTTCTCTCTCCCTATCATTCTGCCATGAGCCTCTAATAAAAAGCTTAGAGTGTTCTTCATTATTTATCCCCAAACCTTGATATATAAACCGTTGTAAATAAATCTACACCGTAGAAAAAGGTTAGAATTTAACGAGCTTCCTATATACGCTTAAATTTTGAATTCCAACCGTTAGATTTATATATGTATGCATTTTTAATGAAAATGGAGGAATGTTGCTAAGTATGTTGTGTTGTTTGATAATAATGTTTATATTGTTAAGATTGATCATATGTTGTTGTTAATTAAAAGTTAAGCATGTTTTGAATTTTTATAGTAATGCTCTAAATTTATAATGTTCATTTTGTTGATGAATAAATGTTACATGATGATAATAGGACTTATTGTGAATTATTGAGAAATTTTGAAACTTTGAAATTAAATTGAAACTACCAAAATGATGAAGAAATATTAGGTTGGTGTACAATTTATATTCAATTGATTTTATAACACAAATGTTGTAGAGCCTAAAGTAGGTGTTATAGGAATTTACAAGGATTTGTAGAAAATATATAATTATATGTTCGAGGAAGGAAAAGCTATGAACAATGATTCATTGATGTAGGATTTAATTATGTTGGAAATTATGCTAGATTAATGATATAGAATGAAGTTTAGGCCTCAGTATAATTTAATTGGAATTTTAGGAAATTATTGGATAATTTTTGAAAATTTTCGAGACCCATAGTGTTTGGTTCTATGGTTTGTATAGTGTTATTATAAGATATTATGATGTATTAGTGCTATATGATAGCTTATAAGATAGTGTAATTTTATAGGATTTTATAAAATTATTTGGTTTGAAATACCAAAGTAGCCGTGAGCTACCTATGATGATTCTATGATGTTTTGTTTGATTTTATTAAACTTTAGGTTATAATTATGTTATACATTGGTATCGAGCCTAGTGTATAATTATTATAATTTTTGAAAATTTATCGATTTATTTGTGATAAAACCGTGAGCCTATAGATATATAAAGCGTGTTCCAAATTTTCTATAAGTGATATTAACATACATTAATGATCATAGTAAAATAATACACTATACGAATTTAGAGGAATTTTTAACAAGTTTGGAAAATATCGAGATAGCCGTGAGCTATACTTTGGAGATAAGGAATTTTAATTCCTTTTAATCAAGAATAATAATATATTATATGTCTAAAAATTATATTAGACATAATTGAAATTTTTGAGAATTATTAAACATAGAATATTATGTTTATGATTTAAACGTTATTATTAATAGCAAGCAAAGCATAAATAATGCTTAGTATTAAAAGATTAATATTTAAAGAAAATATTAATCAAATTTATCGAATCATGTGAAAAATCGGTATTAAAGCTTTATGAAAAGAAATCGATTGAAAATCGATTTATATTGATTTTATTCATTAAAATATGTTTTATTGAAGATTTATAATGAAAAGTCAAATGGTCGACTTTCAAATTAACGCACGTAAACACGCTCGTTAAATACGCTAACACGTGAAAAACGATTACTTTATCCGAATATCTCAATCAGAAAAGATTTTAATTGAAATCATTTTATCAATAACGCATATATCGCTAATTATTTAACCTAAAAGGTTAAATGAGATCAGAGATCATATTACGCCTCTCGAGACACAGAATTATTTTATTGAAATACGCGCTGAAACGACGATTAAGATTATCAAAATCAATTATTATATTATTTATCAAAGTCGAATGAACTTTGAAAATCTTAAAAGCAAGCCACGCTAAGCAAACGAAATTTTATGTAGCGCGACGAAGGCTCACACGCAACCGTAGAGGAACACGCAGATCGAATTCAAGTTCAAAAGTAAAGGTGGCTTTACTATACTCAAACCGTAGAATTTACCAAATGATTTATTTATGACGCTATTGCAAGCAAATATTTCGAACCGATTTATTTAATTACCCGCCCAAAATGTTTTTGTTTTACGATGTATCCAATTCATGATTGTTGATGCATAATGTCTGGTAGTTCCCTTTATGACACGCTTGAATCAGATTCTCAAGACTCTCAAGGACGATGGAGAATTGTGATTACACAACAGATGGCTCCTGATTTTGTGTGACCGATTATTTTATGACCTGCAGGCCGAAGGGTGCTCTCTTTAACAACGGCCCGTGAGAGTAGAGGCCTCCAACTGGAATTGTTGGGAATGAATTATCAGGTGGATATGGATCATACATACATTGAAAAATGTCTCGCCGCATTTAATCTTTATGGAAAATGAAAGAAAATATTTAGTAAGCACGTGTATTTCAAATTAAACCTCGGTGTTACACGTGACGGGCAGTAATTCAAATGTGATAAATTATTTAGGCATGAGCCATCGAAAGTGTAATCTTGTACTCATCTGCATGTTTGTTTTAAACGTGCCAGGTTGAGCGTATTATGGACGGAGATGTTTCCGAGCAATGGAACCCTTTTGAATACAATATATTAGAAACCTCGAATACACATCGCCATATGTGTATTCACGCTTTTCCGCTGCAATTGAATTAATTTATCTTATGATGTTGATTAGTTGAATATCAAACATATGAGTCTCAGATATATATTTGATAAAGTTTCTTAATTATTATTCCAAGTATTAGCCCTACTAAATCGCATTTTAGGATTTGTGGCTGTTACAGTGGTATCGAGCCGTCGCTTCAATCCAAAACCCTATTTCTAATTGCTTCAGATCGAGTCACTGAATTTCTAGGGATCACCACATCGCTCGACACCCTCCATCATCAAGCTCAACCTGAAAAAGGTAAAATTGTTTTCTCATCTTTAAAAAGAGAAGTTTGAAATTATGAATTTGATTTGGTGTCGAGAGAACATTATCGATAATGATTTGGTGTCGATAGAACATTATCGACAATGATTTGGGGTCGATAGAACATTATCGATAAATGAATTGGGAAATGTTGTAATAACCATGAGTGATTGGTTGAAAAATTTCGCAAGAAATGCGATGTTTACAACTAACTATGTTCGCTATATTTGAAATTTTATTCTTCAATTCTCAATATTTTTTGATTAATGATTATGTCATCCCAAATGAAAGTTATGATGTGTAATACCGCAGAATTTAATGCCTAATTACGGTATTTAAAAAAACCAGAATCAAAGCTTTCACCGAGATATTCAATCGTAGAATGATATCGAATAATAACTTCATTAATTACGAAGGAATGAAATCATTTTATATTCAACGAGAATTGTGAATTAAGAAATAAAAGTATATGATATATATCATAAGATTATTTTAACGCCGATCGCAGACGATAGTTAAAATTCATGATATTTTCTAAGCAATTAAGCTTAGAATTAAATTCCATTATTAATGGAATAATTTAATAAAGTGATGAAGACCATTTTAGACGAAGTCGATAATGAACGCTTTTGTAACGCTTTTCAAACGTTATCGCTTTTGAGATGAAACGAAAGCGCTTTAATCGATCAAGAAATTATAGGAATTAATTTCCTATGATTAGTATAAGTAATTACAGTATTATTTAGCATTAAATCAATGCTAGATCATCAAGATTTGATGGTGACCAATTTTTTCAAACGCTGAAAACCCTAATTTCTAACCCTGGTTTTATCGCATAAAATGATGCCATTAATTTATCCTATGATATTATCTATCATCTAAACTATATGTTATAACATATATCAATGTTTGACATGGAAAATAAAAATTAGACCCATTGGCAGTATGTAATAGCCAAAACTATACACTTATGTATGCAAATTATTTGTTGATTTTTCCTATTACATGTATTTATTAAGACAACTGATTAATTATACAACCTAACTAAGCAATTAAATATATGTATATATATATTGGTGTGTGACCTGTATGTGTGGGTGCATATGCATGTTTGTGAAGTGTGTAATGGAGTGTAGGGTAGTGTAGGGCATGTGTGTGTAGGACACATGCCCCTGTGTCACCACCACAAGCACCCCACTCACCACCATACCTTCAGCCATTCCACCCTACCAACCGATTGATCCTCTCTCTCTTTCCCCCATTTTCGCCCATCCTCTCCAAGAACAACTAAAATTCAGCCCAAGATCAGCCCACTCCACCATTCAAAAAGGACACAAGCACCCACCAACGTGGACAGCCAAGCTTTCAGGCTATGAGCCTCCTCAGTCAACCCCTTCGATTCCCCACTGAATTTCACACCAAGGTGAAGAATCTAAACCTTGACTCAATAGTGTTGCTACATACATGTACATATATATGCTTGAATGTGCTAGATTTATAAGTATAGGTGATTGCATGTTGATTTATCTGGACGAACAGCAACTTCACGAAATTAATAGACTAAGTTAAAGTGGAAAGATGATTGTGAATTTTTAATATGTTGAAATTATATGTGTCTAGTATGCCTCTGTAAAATTTCAAGTCCATCCAACTTGATTTGATATTTTAATTGTATTTATCAAAACACTACGCTAAAACTGTGAAATTGCCGTGTTCATCACCCATAGTCCGTGGCTTTCGTTTTAAGTTTGGATAATGATAAAACTCTAAAATTTGGCAGAAACATAATTAAGCATGTCTAGAAGATGTATGTAATGTTTCAGAATTTTCTAAAAATATTTACTATTTATTCCAGATTTTACAAATTAACTGCACAAAACTGTCACGGGAGTGATAGCTTGTGGTAAAATATTTTATCTCCCAATCTATTGTGAATCATTGAGTGAGGATTTTCTGGATAAAACTAGACTTAAGTGGCTTTTCAATATGATTGGTTTCATTTCCAGATTCCTTATAATGAACTCACGGTGAATTTTTAAAGTTGACGATTTCAGTAAGCCTTTTTGGACAAACTGCCTTAGAAAATTTCTATGTTAATAGGCTGTCTGAGTATGACTTTACGTGAGATGTTCAAGCCGTTTGTAGTCCGATTTGGACTTGGTTCTTCATAAGAAATGTTCCTCACCATGTCTAGTTATGATCTGAAAGTTTGATCCCAAACCAAGTTTTATAGGTATACTTTCATCTAACCCAAAGTCACTTACTGGAAACCTGTCTATTTCAACTAGTCAACTTTGGACTTATGTATTTCTCGGCGTTAGATATTTTCCAGTATGGTCTTCATGACATATGTAGTACTTGTTACAAGGT